>OZ022514.1:22538718-23010009 GCA_963989385.1 Ctena decussata | reverse complement strand
GATCAGTCTGATTTAGGTCTGCACTGTTTGTTGAGACCAATCTGTCCCAGTGCTTAGAATTTTTATGGTAATTGTTATGATCAGAGCCCTGGTAACTTAAGGCAAGGGCAGAGAAAGAAGCGCTCAGGTGGGGCTTCATCATTTAAGAACATTTTTCATCAATCATACCAGTTGGCCCAGCATCAATTCTGGCTACATTTAGGGGCCCTTTTAATGGAAATCAAGGAAATCATTTTGGAATTATCAAATACTCTTTATATGGGTCTTATGGTATATATGCCTCCTTATCTTTCTGTTACTTTTACAAAGGAGAACAAATTTCTTGACTTCTCATTTGCTTCCCTGGAGGATGAAGCCCCTCTGTTAGGGGGGTCAACTCTTGAAGGAAAGAATTTGCTCCTTAGGGATCAGATTGTTTCCTTTAAGGGCTGACCCCAGTTAAACAGAGGAACAGAAGTGAAAATGGTTGAGTTGGATCCCCTGAAAGTTTACCAAGCTTTAATATATG
Source organism: Ctena decussata (assembly GCA_963989385.1). Taxonomy (NCBI): domain Eukaryota; kingdom Metazoa; phylum Mollusca; class Bivalvia; order Lucinida; family Lucinidae; genus Ctena; species Ctena decussata. The sequence continues at coordinate 23,009,501 of OZ022514.1, read as the reverse complement.
AGATGTGAAAAAATTATCAGATGATTACAAAACATCAAACAGCTCAAATGGAATAGATCTAACATGTTTTGCATTTCTTATGGGGTTCTTATGAGTGCCAACATAATTTCAACAAAAAAAAAGCATTAAAGAAAGAAAAAGAAATGACAAGAAAAAGTCTGCATCTGGTGACCAAAATTACACCTATATGTGTACATCTGTTGGTCTATAGTAATACAGGTTCTGTCATAACAGAGGTGTGAAATCTATCAGATTGAATTTCAAATGTTCATGTTGGTGTGACAATGATTGAAAAGATTTTTATGAAGATTATAAAACATCAGACATTTCTGTGTTTTTAAAGACTAGACTGGTCACTCAGATAGCCTGTTTTGATCAAAGTTAAAGGTGTCAAAGCTCCAGATAAATGTGACTTTGGGGATGGGTGAGGTGTGAAACTTTTGATATTTCTCTTGTTTTCATGATATACAACATATATAATGATATATGATAAGACTTGCCTCATATGAGGCATTAATTCTAATGAATCTCATTACATGTTCTGTATAAAAGTAAAAAGAAAATCTTTATTTTTCTCAAAATTTGGGTTTCTAACCACTGGTGGCTAATTTGTGTGTGAACAAAGTTAAGAGGTGTCACCTCCCACCTGTTGTTCACTGTTTATTCTACACCTTTTATATTGAGGTGTCTTCTGTTCTCAGTTTTTACAATTAACCTAACTTATATCATCCAGACAATGGGCATTTTAACAAGTTTGAACAGGGAAATATATAGAAATGTAAGGAATTCAGAATTATAGCACACTTTTGCAGTCTGGAGATAGTATCAAGTGCAATATCAAAACTTCAACATGTTTAAGAAATTGAAGCTACATATTATCAAAATATTGCCATTTCAAGAGAAAAAGCCAGTGGAATGCAAAACAATTCTGAAAACTGTAAGTAGTTCTGTAGATGAGTATTTTACTTATTTATTCGTTTCATTTATTTTATTTCAGTCAGTATTAAAACAATTTATTTGTTTTTTGTCAATGTTAAATATTAGTGAGTGCTATTAAGGTGCTCGGACATTTCGGCCATGGACAATTTCGGCCATGGACAATGCCCTTGACAATTTCTGTGGCCGAAATGTCCATGGCCGAACTGGCCATGGACATTTCGGCCACAGAAATTGTCAAGGGCAGACGTTTCGGCCTTTATCCAAAAAATACCTTTTATTATTAGATTAAGTGGTTACATGAGTATCTTTATTTTAAGCGAGTCTTAATGAACTCAAATGATTTGTTATTGTTGTCTTGATATTTCATGGACCTTCAACATCTTTAAGGTCATTGTGAGCATACTAAGGCAAAAATACTGTGAAGAATTGTTTCAATTACTTTAACTAGAGCCCTACAGTGGGCCAAAGATAATGTGTTATTGACAAACATTGGTGTAAACATGGCACGCACCATTGAAAGGGGTGACAGGTACTTACTTACCTGTAGTAAGTTAGGACGCCTGACCATATCATAATGGTTAAAATGCCACAGAACAAATCACAAATCAGAGTAGCTCAGTGGACCAGATTACCAACATATAGCTTGGTTTGTCTACCGTCGTAGGTTCGAATCAAACGTGTATGGGTTTTTTTTAGTTTTTTTTGTTGTGTATGTTTGTTTGATATTCTTGCTTTTGAGGTTATTATTTTTTTTTAGGTTGAAACAATGTCGACTCAACGTTGATTCAACGTCAACGCAACGTTGATTCAACTTAAGTTCAATGTTAATTCAACATGATGTGGCTGCTGGGTAATCTTATTTTTTCGCAATTGATGTTGAGATTTCAATATGACGCTTTCGAAATTCCAGTAGGCTTACGCTGTCTAGTTGGAAAATTAATTTTAATGTCTCTTAATGCCGTGACGGCTTGTCTGATTGAATCTTGAGACCGAAGCAGTGACACCCGCGAAATAGAATATTTATCGGCCATTATACCACCGCGTTATATCGATTCAAGTTTGTAACGATAGAAAATAAAACTGACAAAGAAAAAAAAATGATAATACAAAATAAAAAGATAAAAAGCAAAAAGAAAAAAAAAATGGACTGAATGAAAATAACAGCGTAACAATATTAAATACGAAGGAAGTAAGAACTCTTGAGAAGAAGTCTTTGAAAAAAAAAATGTCACTGCCTCAGTTTCGAACTTGCACTAAACTGCTTATTGTCAGAAGAATTCGCTACTGCTGCCATTAACCCACTCGACCACGTACCAACTGTTTGAATGATGAAATATTAAGAAATATACTCATGGAAGTATTGCAAAAGCTGAGGATAATTGCCCGAGGCTACTCACAACCTGTTTTACCTGTTATCCTAAATGGGCATGCTAGACTATTTGCGCGGGAAACAAATTATCTTTGGGCGACAGTATATGACGTTTGAGTTAAGTGTTGTTTTTAGGTTTATGACTCATAAACACTTACAAGGTTATTTTGAGCATAGTCCGGCACTTTTGCCATCCCCACCCATGGGACATGTTGGCCTTTTTAGCTCACCTGAGCCAAAGGCTCACAAGGTGAGCTTAAAGTATAGACTTGGTCCGTCGTACGTCGTCGGTCGTCCGTTCACACTTTTAAGCATTAATATCTGCTTAAGTAGCTGGCCAATCTTGATCAAATTTTATGGGTAGCATGGTTGGGGTGGGGGATTGATTGCATATAGTTTTGGTACAGATTGGTTTAAAACTGTGGTTACCATGGCAACAAAAAGGTCCCATAGACTTATAATGGAGAAACTGTTGTCCGGGCCCCAGCTTCTTCATTTTTGATCGCAACTTCGTGTAACTTGCAGATATCATGGACAGCCAAAACATCTCGGACCAGTTCGAATTTGGGCCAGGTTGGACGATTCTTTACAGAGTTACTTGCCCTTGAGCGATAAAATATTTTCCCATAGACTTAAAATGGGGAAAATGTTGTCCGGGCCCTAGCTTCATAATATTTGATTGCAACTTCTTGCAACTCGCAGGTATCCAAAACAGCCAAAACATCTCGGACCAGTTTGAATTTCAGCCAGGTTGAATCAATCTTTTCAGAGTTACTTGCCCTTGAGCGATAAGATATATAATGGGGAAAATGTTGTCCGGGCCCTAGCTTCTTCATTTTTGATCGCAACTTCTTGTAACTTGCAGGTATCCAGGACAGTCAAAACATCTCGGACCAGTTCGAATTTGGGCTAGGTTGGATCATTCTTTTCAGAGTTACTTGCCCTTGAGCGATAAAATATTTTCCCATAGACTTGTAATGGGGAAAATGCTGTCCGGGCCCTAGCTTCATCATTTTTGATCGCAAGTTCTTGTAACTTGCAGGTAATCAGGACAGCTAAAACATCTTGAACCTTTTTGAATGTGGGCAAGGTTGGATTATTATCCTCTCGCACCCACAATGAAGTTGTGGACAGGATATAGGATCTGTCCCATACATATGTATGTATGTATGTATGTATGTACGTATATTCACCGTTTGTCATCGCTCTAGCTACCTCATTTATCAGCCGATTTTGATGTAAGTTCACACAAGTATTGGGTATGACATTACCTCAAACGAATTTGCATTTCAGCATGATGGGGTCAAGGTCAAGGTCACAGTGGCTATTTTTAGATAAACTTTGTCATCACTCTAGCGCCTTCATTTGTGGACTGATTTCGATTTAACTTCACACAAGTGATAAGTATGGCAATATCTTGGACAAGTGTGCGTTTCAGCGTTCTGAGGTCAAGGTCAAGGTCATAGTGGCTATTTTAGAAAAATTTTGTCATAGCTCTAGCGCCTTCATTTATGGACCGAATTCAGTTTGCTATCACACAAGTGATTGGTATGATAATATCTTGGACAAGTTTGCATTTCAGCATTCTGAGGTCAAGGTCAAGGTCGCAGTGGCTATTTTAGAAAAATCTTGTCATCGCTCTAGCCCCTTCATTTATTGACTGATTTTGGTGAAACTTCACACAAATGTATAGTATGACAATATCTTGAATAAGTTCGCGTTTTAGCATCCTTAGGTCAATGTCAAGGTCACGATGGCTATTTTTAGAAAAACTTTGTCATCATTATAGTGCCTTCATTTATGGAATGATTTCTATTGTACTTCACACAAGTGATAAATATGACAATATCTCGGACAAGAACGCGCTTCAGCACTCTGGGGTCAAGGTGAAGGACACAGTGGCTATTTTTAGAAAAACTTAGTTATCACTCTAGCTCCTTCAGTTTGTGGACTGAATTCAAGTTGATGTCACACAAGTGATTTGTATGACAATATCTTTGACAAGTTTGCATTTCAACGTTCTTGGGTCAAGGTCACAGTGGCTATTTTTAGAAAACTTTTGTCATCCCTCTAGCTCCTTCATTTATGGACCGATTTTGATTAAAACTTCACATAAATGTTTAGTAGGACAATATCTTGAATAATCTCGCATTTCAACGTCCTAAGGTCAAAGTCAAGTCCACAGTGGCTATTTATAGAAAAACTTTGCCATAGCTCTAGCTCTTTCATTTATGGACCAATTTCTATTTAACTTCACACAAATAATAAGTATGGCAATATCTTGGGACAAGTTTGCGTTTCAGCCTTCTTGGGTCGAGGTCAAGGTCACAGTGGCTATTTTTAGAAAAACTTTGTCATCGCTCTAGGGCCTTTATTTATGTACCGAGTTTGATTTAACTTCACACAAATGTTTAGTATGACAATATCTTGAACAAGTTAGCATTTCAGCATTCTAAGGTCATGGTCACTGTTGCTATTTTTAGCTCACCTGAGCCGAAGGCTCACAAGGTGAGCTTATAGTATAGGCTTGGTCCATCGTATGTTCACACTTTTAAGCATTAATATTTGCTAAAGTAGCTGGCCAATCTTGATCAAATTTGGCAACAAAAAGGTCCCATAGACTTATAATGGGGAAAATGTTGTCCGGGCCAAAGCACCTTTAGTTTTGACTGCAACTTCTTCAAACTTGCAGGTATCTAGGACAGCCATAAAATATTGGACCAGTTGGAATTTGGGCCAGGCTGATGATTTTTGTCTTTTTCATTTTCCACCCTGAGGGTCACAGGTATGATACCACCACCTATGTGTTCAATTTGCCTTAGAGTAACTAACCCTAGAGTACTGAGGCTGAATGGACTCAGGTGAGCTACAGGACCAATGGTCCTCTTGTTCAATTATGTGATGCATAAAATATCTTGATGTGGCTGCAGCAATAGCATCTGCTGTGCACCCATATTTTGGCCTCAAGGGACGTTGTTGGAGTTATTTTAGCTCAGCCACACATTTTTGTGTCATGTGTGCCAATAAAAGAAAACTTAAGTTGTTTTGATTGTTAAAGGTAGCTTAGTTTCATTTCCCTTTTCTTTAACTTTGGCCGAAACTTCCTTGGGCCGAAATGTCCGTGGATGAAACGTCCGTGGCCGAACTGTCCTAGGCCGAAACGTCCATGGCCGAATTGTCCTACATTCGCTATTAAATAGTCTCCCTTTTTTATGCCCCCGAAGGAACTTCGGGTGGCATATTAAAATCGCACCGTCCGTCCGTCTGTCTGTCCGTCCGTCCGTTACAAATTGTGTGTCCGCCATAACTCGAAAACCACTGAAGGGAATTTAATCAAATTTCACAGAAAGGTAGACCATAATGAGAAGGTGTGTTGCAACTAAAATTTAGGCTCCCATGACCAAGGTCAAGGTCACAGCCAAAGGTCATAGGTTTGACCCTTACAAATCATGTGTCAGCCATAACTCAAAAACCCCTGAAGTGAATTGAATCAAATTTCACAGAAAGGTAAACCATAATGAGAAGGTGTGTCGCTCATACAGTTTTGGTTCCCACGACCAAGGTCAAGGTCACAGTCAAACATCATAGGTTTGACCCTTACAAATGGTGTGTCCGCCATAACTCAAAAACCCCTGAAGTGAATTGAATCAAATTTCACAGAAAGGTAAACCATAATGAGAAGGTGTGTCGCGCACAAAACTTTGGTTCCCACGACCAAGGTCAAGGTCACAATCAAAGGTCATAGGATTGACCCTTACAAATCATGTCTCCACAATAACCCAAAAACCCCTGAAGTGAATTGAATCAACTTTCACAGAAAGGTAAACCAAAATGAGAAGGTGTGTCGTGCACAAAATTTTGATTCCCATGACCAAGGTCAAGGTCGTAATCGAAGGTCATAAGTTTGTCTTGTATGTCAGCGATAATTCAAAAAAATCCCTGAAGTGAATTGAATCAAATTTCACAGAAAGGTAGACCAAAATGAGAAGGTGTGTTGTGCACAAAATTTAGGTACCCATGACCAAGGTCAAGGTCACAGTCAAAGGTCATAAGTTTGTCTCCTACACATCTTGTATCCAAGATATCTCAAAATCGGCTCAAGCAAATTGAATCAAATTTTACTGAAAGGTAAACAAAATGAGAAGTTGTGTCATGCACAAAATTTAGGTTCTGACGACCAAGGTCAAGGTCACAGTCAAAGGTCATAAGTTTGTTCCTTACAAATCTTGTGTCCAAGATATCTCAAAAACTGCTGAAGCAAATTTAATCAAATTTTACAGGAAGGTAAATCAAAATGGTAAGTTGTGTCATGCTCAAAATTTAGGTTCCCATAACCAAGGTCAAGTTCACAGTCAAAGGTTAGGGGTCAAATACCAGGTGTTAGGGGCCTTCGGGGGCATTTGTTACACACTGTAACATTTCTTGTTTTAGCTCATTTTTAGCTCACCTGAGCCTAAGGCCCCGGGGAAGCTTTTAGTATGGCAAGGCTCCGTCGTCCATCATCGTCCGTCGGTCCATCCCTCAACAATTTCAAACGACTTCTCCTCTGAAACTGCTGGGCCGATTGTAACCAAATTTTATATGTAGCCTCCTGGGGTCTAAGGAACAAAGAATTGTTCAAACTGTTCTGGTCACATGGTGGATGGCCTTGAAACTTGTTATGTAGCATTAGGTAAGCAAGTACTACCAAGATTGTTCAAATCATGACCTTGACCTTTTTTACAGCAAGGTCTAATTTGCTTTTTGGTGCTTTTATATGGGATAATCCTATGACATAAGATTTCTTGGAAACTTTTGAAGATTTTGGCTTAAAAATTGGTATATAGAATTATCTTAATGAGAACATGAAAATTTATGAGTACAGGAGGTCAAGGTCATTATTTGACCTTTGACACTGGGCAATTACAAACATAGCCACCAAAGTTACTGAGCCAATTGTAACCAAATTTCATATAGAGCTTCCAAAGGCTGAGGGAATGAAAATTTGTTCAGATGGTCCAGATCACATGACCAACATGGCCACTATGCCCATATATGGTAAAAACCTTTAAAAATCTTCTTCAGAACCAATTGACTGATGGCCTTGAAAAGTGGTATGTAGCATTGAGTACCTGTGTACTACCAAGATTGTTCAAATGATGACCTTGGGTTGACCTTGACCTTTTCTACGGTAAGGTCATATGGTAAGGTCAAACATTTGAAAATGCTAAAACAAAAGATTTCATGGTAATTTTTGAAGATTTTGGCCTAAAAATTGGTATATACAATTATCTTAATGAGAACATGAAAGTTTATGAGCAATTTATGAGGTCAAGGTCATTATTTGACCTTTGACTCAGGACTCTAGTATTTAGACAATTACAAGCATCTCCTCAAAAGCGACAGGGCCAATTATAACCAAATTCCATATAGAGCCCCCAAAGGCTGAGGAAATGAAAACTTGTTCAAACGGTCCGGGTCACATGAACAACATCGCTGCCATGCCCATATATGGTAAAAACATTTGAAAATCTTCTCCAGAACCAACGAACCAGGGGCCTCGAAACTTTGTATGTGGCATTGAGTACTGGCATACTACCAAGATTGTTAAATGATGACCTTGGGTTGACTGACTTGTTTTTCGGCATGGTCAAATATGGGAAAATGCTTTGCACAGATTTCATTGAAAATTTTGAAGATTCTGGCCTAAAAGTTGGTATATTCAAACATCTTAATGAGTACAATGAAGATTTGTGAGTAAAAGAGGTCAAGGTCATTTTTAGCTCACCTGAGCCAAAGGCTGAAAGGTGAGCGTATAGTATAGGCAGGCCTCTGTAGTCCGTCGTCGTCGTCCACACTCTTTAAACATCTTCTTCTCAGAAACCACTGGTAATTGAAGTCAAATTTCATACGGAGCCTTTACAGGATGGGGGAAAAAAAGTTTTTATATTTGGTCCAGGTCACATGGCCCATATATGGTAAAAACCTTGAAAAATCATCTTCTCCAGAACCACTGGGCCGATTGCCTTGAAACTTGGTATGTAGCATTTGGGACCCTAGTACTACAAAGTTTATATAAATGATGACCTTGGGTTGACCTTGACCTATTTTATGACAAGGTCAAAACTGGTCCAATAGGCTTTTGAATGGGAAAAGCTAAAAAAGTGCATTTTTCTGTTGCCATTGTACTCTGTGATATGGAAATGCAGCAAAATTCAACTCCTCTGATTTTGAAAGGTCAATGTCATTTATTGACCTTTGCCAAAGGTCAGTTGTCCATCCTGTGTCAACATTTTCAAAAAGCTCTTCCTCTGAATTTTATTTAAATTGCATATACAGCCTTTAAATAAAGGGCAAAAGAAAATTTATATTCTTGGTTCAGTTCACATGACCAAGATGGCCGCCATGCCCATATATGTTAAAAACTTGAAAAGATCCTTGTCTCCAGAACCACTGGGCCGATTGCCTTTAAACTTGATATGTAGCATCTGGAACTCTAGTACTACAAAGTTTATATAAATGATGACCCTGGAATGACCTTGACCTATTTTGTGACAATGTCAAATTTGGTCCCATAGGCTTTTCAATGGGAAAAGCTTAAAAAAAGTGCATTTTTTCTGTTGCTTTTATGCTTTGTGATATGGAAATGCAGTCGACTTAATACGAATTCAAGAGGTCAAGACCTTGTACTTCATCAACAAGCATTAAATCTTAGATGCATTCGAAATTCAAACATATTGTAAAATTTGCCTTAGACTTATGTGCTGAGGTTGAAGGGACTCAGGTGAGCTACAGGACCAATGGTCCTCTGGTTTGACCTTTGACCCAGACTGTCATATTTTCACAATGTCAAACATCTCCTTGAAAGCCACTGGGCCAATTGTAACCAAATTTCATATAGAATACGGAGTGACTGGAAAACTCCGGCTTTACCCTTGAACATTGATCCTATTCAGACATTCGTAGTTTGTGGAGCTGATAGACCCAGTGGAGCTCCTTTCTCCGACGGACGGCAGTGCTTTTTTCACTGTCAGGGTCTGATGCTAAAATTTCAACAATCTGAAATTTCATATGTTGTAGGGAGTAGTTGTTAGGTTAAAATGACTAGCGACCGGTGTGTCCCTTTTATTGCGGGTGTCACGTTGGTGCTCTATCATTCTGACCTTTGTCTTTCTAGTCAGGTGGCGGATTCGAGAAAAGAGCTCTAGAAAATGAGTTTGTGGGCACTTTCGCGGCATGATTGGCAACCATGCTAAAAATACTTGCCGATATGTCCTTGTTTAATTTTTGCCGGTTGCCAAACCTGATTGCCCATTGTGTACCGTATAAATGAGGTCAAAGGTCATTAAGTGCAAAATCACGAAAAACTGTTTAGAAAATGATTATTGTACATTTGAGATATAAATATCACCGCATTTAAATGCTGAACACATCAAAAACCTCGTGCGACAATCTTAAAGCATACTTGAACAATTTCTGTTCAATTAAAACTGTGTTTGTGTCCGTCTGTACACTTATTTTCGTAAAATACATGCATTCATAGAAATAACTTTAATATTTTATAAATCAAAGACTACACTGCATAAATATATGAACAACGCTTTTAGACTTGGTAAATTTCATCTCTATAAGCAAGCTATCATATATTTCTAGCTAAACATTTACATAAAAACGCTGGTTTCATTAGCATGTGTTGTTTACGATACATTAATTGTTTACAGTTGCAATCTGAAATCTAATGCAACTTAATAGCCATAAGATTGTTTTGGTGCTTTCACATAAACATGCAAGAATTTTAAGACTGAGCTGTGAAGCATATCAAATACAATGCAGATAAATCAATCTCATGTATTTTACGTTACCAAAATGGTAAATTAGTCATATAAATCAATATTAAGAGCTTCAATGATATAAAAATATAAGGTTTTATTCATGTTTTGTATTTATAGATCGTTTCTTGTTAATAAAGTTTACAAAGTGGACAATGATCCATTTTCAAACTATTTTAGACATAAAATACACATCAGCATGTCTAGAATAAGTTTTCAGATACACAGGAGTATTTTATATGTTCAATCAAGAATATCAGAAATTTTGAAACTCATCGACTCATGCTTTTGATTCTAATGGGAGTTTATGTTATACATGCAAAGTTGTTCAAAACTGTAACATATACGATTTGTATCAGTCTTACAGCATCGCGTGTAATTTACGTTAATACAGACAAGTGTATAGGTTCATAGGAAGTTTATGGGAAGCATATATGATAAATCGAATCTAAATATTGCTATTGGCTATACGACATTATGTTGATCTTCATCTGAATCGCCTCTCCTAGAGATTCATAATGAATTTAATGGACTAAAAGCCATTAGCCTTTGTAGTTTACGTTATAGGAAGTGTTTTAATTTCGTACCTGAAAACTGTTGATTTTTTAGAAAGGTCTTAAAAGTAACTTGAAACTTTGTCTACGTATGAATAGGCATACGGTACAAGTAAAATATTGAAGAAAAAAACAAACATGCTGCTTACTATATAAATACAAAGGAAACAAGATGAATCAAGAAGGTGGGGGAGGGAGCGGGGTGAAAATTGTAACCATTGTAACAATTGTCCAAGCTATCCCCTATTTCCCCAGGAATCTTAATACTACATGTGTCGTTTAACAGTTATGACATCATAAGTGAATAAAGCCAGTTATAATTCAAGGTGTTAATATATATAGACTTTATGTATGTATTGAAGGGAAGGGGTGAAAATATGGCTTCACTACAAATCACCAAGGGGACTTAATCATCAATACAATCTACTATGAAACATTCCTGAAACTGTTGTTCAAGCTCTTACAACTACAAGACATTTACTCTAGTGCAAGCTTCAGGTATCAAATCACCTACTGTTAAACCTGTTCTGGTATCTCAGCTCATCTGGGATAGTAAACGCATTTTGAGAAAACAGCAAAGGCGATTGTTATCCGAGGTTAACCTACTACATGATCACGTTTCCCACTGCTGTGCCGGCTAAGAAAATTACAAGCCATCTATGTTTTACCATTTCATTCTTCTACAAGTCATGTTGTGTATCATACCAGTTCTGGCCACCAAATGTCCTCTGCCAGTATGCTAAAATACCACTGTAGTGGCAGACACAAACTCATACTCAGTACTGCTAATATCCATGTTAGCTCATGCATACTGCGTAACGTACTTAACACTGCAGATAAGGCTTTACAAAGAGGTCTACAGATGAAAGGGTAGCATCTTAATCTACTAGAAGACGCCTGTAAACACTGTAGTGTCGGGTCAAGCTATTGAAAGACACCAACAGACATCATGGTACCTATCTATGCCACTGCAAAACCTGAGCATCGATTATGGCACCTGCTCGATGTACGAAATGCCTCTGGAGATATTGTAAACTTAAGGCAGTTCATTCTTTTATATCGACACGGGCAGAATCCAGATCAGTCTATTTCCAGACATCTACAAAAAAAATGCTGTACCAGCACAGGGCATGAAAAGAGGATGCATTGACATGGTTTTAGAAATTCGTGTCACTACAGAGCCTCTTGAGAGTCATTGCTCGCCGTTCGGTGATTCCTTATTTTATTCTGTCTGCATCTTTATCTTATTCGACTACATGAAAAACACTAATACAAAAACAATTATATCGGTGCTTCAGCTGAATTTGCTCTATCAACACTGCAGTACAAGTTCAAATTCTGTCAATAAATTGTTACTTTCAATTTTGTAGTGCCAGCTGCTTGACTAAAATACTTCACATTGATATTATAGTCAGCATCTTATGAGCCGGTACTACAATGACCTACCGTTATCCTTAACAGATGAGGTGGTGCAATATTCTGAATGAAGATTTTCGGTAAATATAGCTTGAACAATGGTCTGCTACGCAATATCATATAGATGCCTGGGACAAAACAATTTCTTTTTCTCCATGTTTCTGGTTTATGATTTCTGATAACATACGCCCGGTAACGTATGTAACGCTGCAAGTTTCTGCATGGTTTGAAAGACCCATAATTTTTGTTTTTACTTGCATTAATGTAAAAGGACGGTAAATATTTGCTGGTTTCAATAAAATGGTAACTCTATCCAAAATATAATAGTTGTCCATTATGCTGGGAAAAACTCGGTAACGTAGGTTACAGTTATGCTCTACAAGAGAGAACTGTTATAACTGTACAGAAAAGCAACGCAAGTTTTTAAACAGCAAGATTTAAATCCATTTAATATTTATTTGATTGAGAAGTATAGGAACAGACGAATTCAGCAGATTTATATGGTAATCTGTTTAAATTGGCGATGACTGTCAAACGCACTGATAGTCAGACAGCAGAGATTTGTATCTTGTAATGTTTTAATATAATTTTGGAAAGATAAACAGTGTAGAAAGTCTCTCCTTCAGATGGGCGGTGGCAGGCTTATGGGCTATTGGTAACTAAACAGACTGTTTTAGATTAATTGTATAATAAACCACTATACAAAAGTGTACTTACTGACCTTTGACCCAGTTATGATTATATACGACGTCGGCAAAATGGCAAAAGCTTTTATGGTATGTTTACTTAATTCATTTGACATAGTTGCCTCTTATTCCGCGAAAGTGCCTATAAATTGAATAATTCACTCACAAACTGGTATATAAAAATGCACTAAATGACCTTTGACCTCATTTTGACCTTATATGATGTCTGTTGAGCTGGCAACCGGGCAAAATGGTTTTAGGTATGTTTACTGACTTCAATGAGCCCGGTTGCCCGTCATGCCGCGAAAGTGCCCACAAATCCAAAATTTCACTCTTACACCACCGGACTATTCTATTAGTTTCGCCGACGTCTTGTTGTTTGCAAAGTTTGCATGTTATTAAATAGACAACATTTCTTGTTGTGCAGTGTCCTCTCAGAGGAAATTTATAATTGTACTATGTGCACGTATTAGTGAACACTTTAAATTTGTTTCTATCATGTGCAGTATTTACAATTTATCGTAGTACAATCTTGTACTTGTTTTTTGCGTCAGGCCATTTTTGCCCGCGTGTTTTTGAGTGAGTTTTCTCGAAGAATCTGAGAGTATGTCATACCAAGCTTTGGTAAAGTCGGTGTCGTCTTTGGCACGAATAGGCCGTTGATCGTAAGGCCAGATAGTGTGATGTTTCTTTCTATACATTCCCTTAGAAACTCGTTAATTGTCTTGTTCTTGTTAACTTCGACAGATAACCCCTAGTATCTTTGTAGAGTAGGTGAATTTCTAGTGGATAGCTCCTAAGTTTTCCTCCTCTTTGAGGTTTCTACGTCTCCGTCGCCCCTTGTCCGCTTTTTTGGGCGTTTGTTAGACGACTGTGAACTGTCAGAAATCGACGGTGTTGTCAGAGTTAGTCCGCTCATACTGGCGCTGACTGACATATCACTGTTATTCCTTGTTGGATTCTCTGATTTGGACTACTGCGACGGTGGACCCAGGTCCGGGCGCTAAGTGTGGGTTATAAAACTAGAAAGTAGTGACTGGTGACTCAGCCCTGGGTCCTCGTCGTGGACCCAGGGCTGAGTCACCAGTCACTACTTTCAAATTTCATATAGAGCCTTCGGGGACTGAGGGGACCAAAATTTGTTCAAATTGTCCCAGTCGCATGACCAACATGGCAGCCATGCCTGTATTTCTAGAAAAGCTTAAAACATCTTCTCTAGAACCAATTGACCAATGGCCTTGAAAGATGGTAGGTAGCATTGAGTACTTGTATACTACCAAGATTGTTTGGCATGGTCAAATATGAAAAATGCTAGAACATAAGATTTCATGGAAAGTTTTCAAGATTTTAGCTTAGAATTGGTATAGAAAGTTGTCTTACCTAATAAGTACATGAGGATTTATGAGTGCAAGAGGTCAAGGTCTTTCTTTGACCTCTGACCCAGGACTCTCAGATTTTGACAATTTTAAACAGCTCTGTAAATGCCACTGGACCAATTGCTCAGGTGAGTGTTTCAGGGCCTCATGGCCTTCTTGTTAATGAATGTTTAAATTAGGGTACCCTTGGAATGTTGGCAGAAAATTATGGCGGCTGTGTACAAAAATTTTGTAATAACTATTTCTCACTTATTGGACTGCATGAAATTTAACAAACACCAGATCAAGAATGGAAAACTTAAATGCTTTATCTACAAAAAAAAACATACCGTATTTAACTAAGAAATATGGATTTAAAAATTATTGAGTTTACACTGTGAAAAATAAGGAGAGTCCATCTAATGATATTGTTACTAATACAGGAGCAAATTCTTGCCTTTAAGAGTTGATCCCCATTGAAGGGGAGGCAAAAATGAAACTGACAGAGTCTTTCCCCTGAAAGTGTACCTATTCACATTACTTACCACATCTGGTAACTAATATACCATGTCAAGTAGGACATTTATGAAATACGAGGGGCGTTCGAAAAGTAATGCAAATGGCCTCATAACTTTGTTTAGGGGAATACTGGGTACAAATGCTATGCATATGCTGAAAACACTACATTTTGTCTTTACAATGATACCAAACGCTGTACAAAGACACCTTTCCATATTGACTTACAACGCATTTTATTAGGCCCCATATGCAGTCATACCACTGGGCTAATTTCATATGTAAAATCTTTTCAGTGTTGGGCATTCAAGTCAAATATCGTTGCAAATACAAAATTAATCTTTGTCAGTTGCTTGCCCATTGTTGCCTACAATATTCATACAAAAGTTAGAAGGGTGGCAACTGTTATCGATTTATTCCTTGCAAAGCAATGCGCATTTCTTATGACGTTATTGAAATATACGTTAACGTCATTTTTAAAAGCTTGTAGAGGATTTGTTTTTGGCATTAATTTGAATTTAATGACAAGTTTTCATTGACCCATGTAAATGCTCTTGCTGACAAGATTTTGAATGCTGATACACTTGTTTTCATTACAAAATCATTTAATTTTTGGTAGAAATAGGGAATTTGCTACTACATAATCCATATGTCCGGGCCAGTATGGAACCCAGATTAAAAATAATTTCTGGGATATTTACAGGACTTGCCTGGGCATTGTCTTTAAGTAGCAAAAATAAAACAAATCAAAGACTGCTGATATATAAATTACGGCCTACTAAACTAAAATTCTGCAGTGTCTTTAGGGTAATTACCTCTTTCAAAGAAGTTAAAAATGCCCCCTTTTGAAAAAAATACACCGTGTTTGCAGACTTTCCTACACATATCATAGCTTTATGTGTTTTTGCAATCAGATGTTCTGTTTTGATGTTGGTTACCGAGAAATTACGTCATTTGCATTACTTTTTGAACGCCCCTCGTATTTATACAAAGTGTTAAAAAATTGGACGCCATTTGACAAAATATCAAATTCAGCCAGATACCAATTAAATCCCATAAAACCAAATGGTCTTTGACAAAATATTTTTCAGACAATTTAATAATGTCTAAAATTTGAACTGTCTGCAAAGTTTGACATTTCGAGACAATTTCTATGAAATAGTTAGGGGAAGTGTCACACCACTGAAAATTAATGTCCTTCATACTGAATTGTCTTTTAAGCCTGCGGAAGAAATACCGTTTATTTTGCCATGTAGATCGCATCGAGTTTGCTTGATGTGACGTGTGTTATTTTACCTCTAGAGTCCGTCAATCCAGACAAGTAACGGGTAGATGAAACAAAAGCTTTAGCCAATCGTTAGTGGTTTTACAAAAACCCAAAAATAACCTTGTCATTCACAAGGAGCACGTGACTTTCCAGACACTGCTCTGTCTAAAAATATGAAAAGTACATGTGCGTATTTTGTTCGGTGATGAGATTGTTGACAAAAGTGTTCATTCAGAAACTATTCTGAAATCGCGGAGTACATGTATATAATTTCAACTATACTACGGAAAGTGCGAATGGCAAAGATACAGATCAGCCTGGCCATTCGCGCAGTCTGATCGGAGCCTTCTCCATTCGCATGAACAATCTATTGAAATATCAGTACGCAAAAGCGAGGGATGCTTCTCATACCTTTTCGCAAGACATTTTCCACACCAAAGATTAAGTAACCATATAAATAATAATTCAAGGCTTTCTTTAAAATGAATTCTTGCATAATTATGTCATATTAAAGAAATTTACACCCGACTCTTCAAATAATCACAACCAAAGTCAATAGTTATTGTAGATATCTAGATTAGGAAATCTGTTGGAGGTCAAGTGTTTCAATCATATTTACTACCCGAAGAAAATAGATCTTGAATAAAAAATCTCAATTACACAGTGAGTTACTGAAAACATCAAAGAAACTGTAATCTTCAAACGATCAAAGGCATAAAGGTACAGCCTCTACTTTAAACTGCCCATTAAAATTTTGCATTAATTTAGTATTAGACGTGCTATGATTTGTAAATTTTGGACCTGTAATAAGTAATAGTAATTCTGAGGTAATTTTTTTTATCTCATTTTTACAAAACATACGTTGAGAAATCGCTAGATTTGTATCTGAGATGCCACGACATGTGTTTTCATAGAGAGTGAATTAGCAGATGTTTTGTGGATAAATACTACTGCTACTACTGCTAATATTAATAAAGTTAATCAAAAGGGTCCCTATAAAACTAGAAACGGAACCAAAACGAAACGAAACGAAACGAAACGCACGTTTCGTTTCGTTTCGTTTCGTTTCGTTGCTTTTCGTTTCGTTTCGTTTTGGTTCCGTTTCTAGTTTTATAGGGACCCTAATCAAAATTGATAATTGCTTCTGGAAACAACTAATCGGCGAGGCTTGTTAGTGTCAAAATAAAGAATATCCACCATGACGCCAGAGAAGACTCGGATTAGCACAAAATCGGAATTACTTAATATAAGGTAAAAAAAAAAACTAATTACTGGAGACCTTTGCGATGCTATTAGCTTTATTCGGTGTTGACTTTCTTTGCTGCCTTGGGCGATGAAACGCTTCTTAAACATATGCAAAAATTGGCTGTTTGAGGATCAAATTCTTTCCTTTAAAATTTGACCCGTTGGCAAAATTGAAAAGGGATTAAAGTGTACTCAGTCACCTAAATATGTGCACTATTTTTTGCGTTTACCCTGGCCAAACTGCGCATGTGTGCAGACTGTCGTAAAGAAAAGATTTTCCATTTTTCTTGGGTTTCGCAGCTTATTACTTGCACATATTTTATTCTCGATTGTTGATTATCAAACTAAAAAAAAAATAAATAAATAAACGCAAAGTACAGAGCCATGTGAATCGGGAATAGTGCCGGATAAGGTTCTTCCTTGTAGCAGTCTGATCTGGGTCTTTGCTAGAGCAACGAAATTGCACTCCTGGTATTGTTTTTTTTTTTTTTTTTTTCATTTTGTCATTTTCTGAAATACCCGCAGACGTAACGGAGACCAATCCAAAAATAAAATCGGAGTTTCGTCAAAGTATTAGACCAGGTCTTTGCTGTTTATTCAGGAGTTTGAGGTATGGTACACGGGGGTGGTTTAGTGGTGTACTGTTTTGTCTTTCAGATTTTTTTTATATATAAACCGTTAGAAAGTTACAAATAATGACGAAAAAATTGTGACGCACACACATACGGATGAAAGACTATCCGTATAATTCTAATTTGACTGACTGTGTATAACGTCAGTATTTTAAGTTGTATTTTAGACTTTAAACAAATCTTCAGTTTGTGTCTGGTCTGCGACTAGCAGAAGTGAACCATAAAACATAGGCGGCTTCATCGTCGGCCACATATTTCTTTTGGCAAGTTTTCTGGTTTAGTGGAATGCAAACGCGGTATTTAATTCTTCCCAACCTCTGAATTCTTTGAGAACGCAAAAATATTTCACTATAGCGACCTCATGGACCTTTTCATTCACCGTTGGAAGGGCTATGTCGTGCAGGGAAGCAAACAGGTAGTCACAACAAAAGTTGTTACCCTTTGTAAAAATGGCCGAAAACATGTATCATACACCTTAGGTTATCAAACCATAAAAACACTCAGAAATATACTTTGTAGCGACGGACATAATACTGTGCTCCGAAATTTTGGACACACGCATTCGGCAAGGTCATGAAGTGTGTTTTGTATATGACTGACAACGACCAGTATAGCGAGGGCTGACCTTAAAAAAGGGGGTGTAGCACTGATTGCAGCAAAATTGAAGCGCTAAGCCAATAATATCGATCGTTACTGCAAGCCTTTAGTTTGAATCAAGCGTCAGTCAACATTAAAGTATGACGACACACGAATGCTCCATGTGATTGTCATGACAAAATAAACGCATTTTCTTCCGCAGGTGTAGTAATGTTCTTTTTACAAAATGACTTTGGATAAAATTTTGTACAACCCTTTAAACAATGAAAACTTAAACACTCACTCCACCAGCCTGATTGTGGATCATTTCATTTTGTAAAGATGTGCAGATTGCTCATGCCATAAGGCTCATTTTTTCCTTGTCAAACACAAATACACAATATATCATTGATCATATTTAAAAAGCTTAATTTAATTAAACTGTTTCACACCCAGTGATCTGTAAATGCTGACATCAAAGCCAGTGTATCACACCTCACTGCAACAAGCTTATTCACACCTAGAAGCCAGTTCTATAGGCTTTGAATGGTCAATTAAGCAGGCACATGGCAGTCAGCCCAATTATAAATCAATTAGGGAAATTACTCCAATTAGTAAAATTGATATAGTATCAATTTCACTTATTGCAATAATTAGGCTGATTGGTAAGCTTGACAAACTGTCTGAATGACAGGGTTGTTTCACAAATTGCAGTTCCTTTGAAGGCATTTGTTAAATTTGATTGGTTGAACTTTTTCAGACATCCTTAATTTACAAAAAAAGACAGTTTAATTGAGATAAGTTCAGTTTTTTGGTCATTCCTGGGGTTACCTTTATCCAGAACAGTTACAGTCTTAGCTAGGGCATATCTTGTGTACAATTTTAAACTAAAATCTTTAAGTTAACTTTTTTGTTTTGAAAAAGAAAGTATTTTCTCACAGAATGCCATTGCATAATACTTGCTTCATTTTCAAGGTAAGTGTTTTATTATCATTGAAACAAATAAATATTGATTGATTTGATGCAACTGTGATAAACTCTAAAAAAAATAATAATGAACAAAAAAAACGAAATGATACATGAAAATAAATTAGGTAGAATAAAAAAAGAAAGGTACATGAAAATAAAATAATTATAATTGTAGCATGACTAGTGCATTTTCCGTTTAAAATAAACTCACATACACTGAAATAACTACAGTAGACATAACAGTATAGAATAACTGAAGAGGCGGACCCTCAAACTGTACAATTACTTTCAGTTTTAAATAACTTAAGATAAATAAAATCAATAAAATTTTGGAAAAAAAAGAAGCTGAATTTATTTAATTCAACAATTTTGCCACCCATTGCAGTCAGTCTGTTTATTTAGCATGTGCAGTTTTATGATTTAAAGCATTGGAAAAAGGAGAGTTGCACATTGTTGTATTTGAATGGTAATGAAAATAAATATGAAAAGAGAAAACATAATATTTGGAGGCAGGAGGCAGTACCTGATTCGCTTATAGTCTGTATATATGTATTTTTTTTTGCAGAGTTGTGTGGGACAGAGGACACCTCAGGTACACTACAGACCAACAGTGCCATTGAAACACTGGAGTGAACTCCACAAAGCAAAGGTATCAATAACTTAAATTGTACTTGGATAATTTTCACATGTTAGAATGCTATAAGATGGAACTTCCCTTTCAGTTTCTGAAAAAATTAGGTCCATTGTAGAGATCAATGTTTAGGGTTGCTTTGAAGATAGAAAAACATCTTATACATACCTGACAGCTTTTTGAAAATCATATGGGGGAGAATGTGTGGAAATGAATTACGGACAACTCGCCCCAAAGACAACTCGCCCCACAAAAATCTCGCCCCAAGACAACTCGCCCCACCTTCAGCTGACAACTCGCCCCACATTCTGAGACAACTCGCCCAAAAGACATCTCGCCCCAAGACAACTCGCCTCACAACGCCCCACATTCTCAGACCACTCGCCCTTCTAAAGAATTCTGCCCCGGACGACGGCACTTGCTCGAAAGATCTCGCAATAACCAACTGCAGTACCCTCAAACCTCCCTGCTCAGCCCCTGGGTGTACCAGGTCATCATCGTAGTTTTTGGGTATCTAATGTATTTACTGAGGTCCACGGACTAACAACCTGGGTCACGGCAAATTTCTCCTTTTTTTTTTTTTTACCGTGCTGTTGATCGCTCGTCAGGCTTGATGCCCCGAGTATGACTAAGTTTATTTTTTATCATATGTGAATATGTGACTTTTGGAATTAATAGGCAGAATAATTGAAAAATGATAAAACGACGTTAAAGACAAATATTCCTTTTTATTGTGTGTCAGGATCCGATTATGCAACAGTCCACTGACACTGCTCTGTCATCAAAGGAAATCCTCTTTCTCACATAGGTAATGACATAACAGGGTCATAAAACCAATAAAGACTGGGGTGTGTTCTGCATAGTAGAGAATATTTGTCTTTAATTCGGGGAAGAACCATTCACCTTAAGTGAATGGGCTCTGGCTTGATGCCCCGAATATGACCATGTTTTAATATTTATGGACTACATGTATATGGACTATAAAACCAGTACTGAAAAAAAATAAAAATAAATAAAAAAAAGCCGGTAAATGGCCGTCAAAAATGGCTAGACTAATATTTGAATATCAGTATTGGGGCGAGCTGTGTTCTGGATCTGGGACAAGAATGTAGATCTATATTCTAGTAAGGTGAGTGTCTGAGAATGTGGGGCGAGTTGTCTTCTGAAAGTGGGGCGAGTTGTCTACTGAAAGTGGGGCGAGTTGTCTTGGGGCGAGATTTTTGTGGGGCGAGTTGTCTTGGGGCGAGTTGTCTTTGGGGCGAGTTGTCCTGATTCCGTGGAAATGACCATTACAACAGACTTTTTAAGCAATACCACCCTTGCTCTGAAAGTCATGACAATTTCCATAGGGGAGATGTGTGGAAAGTTTATACTATTTAAATAAAAAATCTAAAATTTCATACAAAAAAATAGGGAGAGGTCCTTAAAATAGGGAGTCTGGGATTTGGCCATTTTTGGCAAATCAGGAAGGGAGAGTGGGTGTGCCTCCCAGAATAGGGAAACTCACTATTAATGGTGAAGAGTTGACAGGTATGCTTATAAGCACAGCATACATGTATGTGTTTTGCGGCCTTTTCAAAAATATTTCATTTATTTCAAGCCATTCATTCAGCAGAGCTAGGCAAAAACCAGTGCTCCCGAGGAAAAACCACCTGACCTATAAGCAAGCATTATATGACTTTCTCACTTGTGTTCTGAGATAGGCTCAAACCCACAGTGGTAAGAGACCTAATGTTTAAGAGTCAGCACTCTTATCCACCAGGCCTGTTGGGCACAGATCACTGATACAAGGGTGTATCAGTGCAACTTCATGGCTTTGATTGGCAGTGAGATTTGTCAGAGGGCATTCAGTGGGTTAGTTGGTTGTTTTGGGTTTAACAGCCCTTTGAGACAATATTTCAGTCCATATTGGGCCCTCTCCCAGAGAGGGGGAGAAAGAAAAGACAAATAATGGATGAGAGAAAAAAAAATCCAAACATTACCCCCATCTGCACCTACTGCTGGCATAATAGGCACTTGCCCTACTTTTATTCAAATTAGTAGGATGCCTCGGCACTGGAAGTTATAACCAGCACCACCGCCCAACCACCACCCCTGTATGCCCTTTACGTATCACATTACCTATCAAAGTAACAAAATTGCTGGCAGTATCTATTTAAATATAGTATTGCCAGTCAAATGCAGTTATAAAGCCATGAAGTTGGGCAATGCCCATTGAAAATCTGATTGCTGTTCAAAGCAATGACATTTGCACATTGCCCATAGAAAAATCACATTGCCAAAGCATTAAAGTTGGGCAATGCCCATTGAAAATCTAATTGCTATTTGAATTAAGACATTTTCCCACTGACCAAAGAAAAATCCTATTGCCAGTCAAAGCTCTTCCCATACAAGTCTAATTGCCAGTTCCTATTGGAAAATCATTACATGCAACTTCATTGCTGTGGCATGCATCAAGTATTGGAAAATGCAATATGTCATAAATGTTGTTGCAATATTGTTTCAACATAATTATTGCCTGCTAGTGATCACTTCTGACTTTTCTGTGGCTATATTTCCAGCATCTAGAAGAAGAGACACGACTAATGCAGCATGCTGTACAGCGATACAAGATAGAGATGATTGTCATGGAAACCATGTTGTTTAATATGTGTCAGCTAGCATCATCAGAATTCACCGACGAAGAAAGGTACCATCA
Source organism: Ctena decussata (assembly GCA_963989385.1). Classification (NCBI taxonomy): domain Eukaryota; kingdom Metazoa; phylum Mollusca; class Bivalvia; order Lucinida; family Lucinidae; genus Ctena; species Ctena decussata. The sequence continues at coordinate 22,986,840 of OZ022514.1, read as the reverse complement.
TTGTTTAAAAAATTTACACCTCATCTCTGAGAAATATGGGGAAAACAATGTATATTAATATATTTGTTTTTTCAATGTGTTTTTTTTCCTGAAAATACTCAATGAAATAGCAAACTGCTATTTACAGTGGATCAGAAGTTGGTAATATAATGAGCTGAAATAGTTTAAAGGTGCATGGATGAGTTCATCTCCATGTCTTTCCACCATTTTTACTACAGGAAACAACATTGCTGACTTCCTATCTGCCTGCCTGGAAGATATTGGCCTGCCAGAAAGGTAATGGTAAAGGTTTCCCATAGCCTAGTAGCCGTAGGGGTAGTGGAGTGGCCCACAGTGTCTTGGGCATAGCATAATATGAAAAATGGAGCCCATCCCTCTCCTTTCCCTGCCTCCTTTCCCTGAGTCGAAAAAGGTACCCATTTACTGCTGGGTTTACAGAGAGAGAGAGTTTTCCAGTCACCAGTTGACCCAAGTTAGGATTCAAACTTACAACTTTCTGCACCATAACCGAGCATCTCTTAACACTAGACCATTACGCCTCTCATAATGCCAGAATTAGTCTATTCTAAAGGAAAGAATTTGCGTCTTTAAAAGAGTTGACCCCTATTGAGTGTGGGGCAGAAATGGGCTTCCCCTGAAAGTGTACCCATTCATCTGAAGGCTGGAGAAGAAACACTTTCTGGGCAGATTCAAACATTGTGAGTTAGAATCCAGATTGCTCTTAAATTAAATTGGTGGTTTCCAGATTTCTTATTCTGATGAAGAGGCAAATCAACCGCTGTAATTCTGCTAAACATCATGATCAGCAGGTCATGATGTAAAATTAAGCTTATTATACCCCCGGCATACGAAGTATGTCGAGGGGTATATAGTTTTCGTCTTTCTGTCCATTCGTCTGTTTGTCCGTCTGTCCGTCCGTCTGTCCGTCCGTTTGTTCGTCCGTACGTAATTTAACATTTGCGTTAAAGTTTTGCGTTAAGTTTTTTTCTTTTGCTTCTGTTATCCAGAGCTTGTTCATAATTGCTTAGTGTTACTACAGGATGGATACTGATCAGTGTGCATCGGCTTGATGCTGCTGCTGACCAAAGGTCAAGGTCACAGACTTAGAAATTTGTATTTCATGAAAGTCTTTACTGGAACTTATTGATATGTGCTTAGTGGTACTATAGGATGGATACTGATCAGTTTGCACCACTGGATACTTCTGCAGGCCTAAGGTCAAGGTCTCAGACTTAGAAATTTGTACTGCAGTTGTGTTAAAGTTTTGTGTTAAGATTTTGCTTTTGCTCTATTTTTTTGACAGCTTCTATTGAAATTTGTTAGATGTGCTAAGTGTTACTACAGGATGGACACATATTAGTACCTAAGGGCAAGGTCACAGACTTGGAAATTTATATAACATTAGTGTTAAAGTTGTGTATTAAGTTGATATGTTTGCTTATATTTTTGATATACTTGAATGGAACCTTTTGATGTGTGACTAGGTTTACTGCAAGGTTGAAACAGTTTTGTTGACATCATCTAACTGCTGCTGCTGATTGTAGGTCAGGGTCACAGACTTTGAAATTTATATAACCATTTGTGTTAAAAGTGAACTTTAAGTTTGTTTTGTTTTGATTATTGTGAAATCTTGAGATGTAGCCTAGTGATATGTACCTAACTGGGCATGTAAAGTTTATTTCCTATAGGGGGTGGCGCTGGCCGGGGGTATACGTGAGCCCCTGCTCACTTGCTCTAGTTACAACAAAGTTTTAGCTCATACCAACCAGCTGACCCAAACATGTGAAAATAAGTTCTTTAAGAGATATTTTTATGTTTACAGAGCTGACATAGAAGAGCTTCAATGTCTTTGGTCGGAGGTGAGAAAAGAGATAGGGAAATTAGATGAACAGCTTTCATATCGTCTCTCTAGTGTCCTTGCTGGCAATGATAACTTCAGTCCTCTTAATGCCATGGAAGTTGTACAGTCGGTAAGTCAATACAGATCCTCAGGAACATTGTTCATATGCCTAGGGTGAATAGCAAAGGCTGAGAGCTGCCTGCTGGATAATTAGACCAGACATCAACATCCTATAATTATCCTGGAAGGTTTCATGAAACTTTCGACAACCTGAGTAGACAATCACTCAAAAAGCTCCGACAAAAATACTGTGAAATATGGACATATCCAGAAAAACAGCCAGTATCAGAGTTCAGACTAGCATTGAGCATTTAAAGGATTGCTCTTGAAATGATCTGGAATGGGTTGTATCATGACTGGTGAGGAGCGTATGTTAACATTTGAAAGTATGGCATGAATTATGCATCTAGCAATATTACTGACTTCTTTGGGGTAAACAAAAATTGTTATTGAACAGTAAACTCCATACTGACTGATTAGAACAGCGGTCAATATGAATTGTTTACTGTTCAGCAACACAACTCGTTCTCAGTTACAGAAACCAATAATTATGAAAAGGGATAATCTTTTGATATCTGACTATGGGGGGATAGTGTGGGGTATGAGGAAATGTCATCTATAAAAACGTGCAAACCAAGCAACATTTTACAATTATTGTCCCCCGACATTGTCGAAGGGCACTATAGGAATGGGTTCCATCCATCCGTCTGTCCATCCATCCGTCCATCTGTTTTTTTTCATTGGATTTTCACACAACTGTTGTCTATATGATGTGGACCATGCTATATTTTGAGTCATGATCAGACCCTTTCTATCAGAGTTATGGCCCTTAGTCTGTAAATTCAGCCAGATCTTGTGGCCGCAACTTCTCCTTCATTTTGTACCCTGTGCTAATCACTCAGCTTATAGACATGACTCCATTCAAAATCAAATATCCCGATTACTGACATTGACATGTTCACACATCAGGGGACATTTGGCCTCTTGCCTTTTATTTACCTTTACTGGTGAATATGCAGTTTTTTATGCCCCCAACTTTGGAGAAGTTGAGGGGCATATTGGTTTGGGCCTGTCCGTCCATCCGTCTGTCTGTCCATCTGTCCGTAACGCTTTTTGGCAGCTGGGAAACTCAAGAACTGCTTATGCTAGGATCTTGAAATTTTATATGTGGCATGTACTTGAAAAATAAGCGGACCCGTATTTATTCTTTTTTCCGCTGTTTATGTATTTCCAGAGTTATGCCCCTTTTTCAACTTGGTCACTGGAACCTTGTGAACAAAATATCTCAAGAACCCCTGATGCTAGGATCATGATTTTTTTGCAGGATGACATTGCCCAAGGTGTAGATGACCTGATTAACTTTTGGAAAAAATTAGTGCCCCTTTTTTGACTTAGTGCAAATAAGCCTATGGAACTTGTGAACAAAATATCTCAAAAACCCCTGGTGCTAGGATCATGAGGTTTTGCAGGATGACAATGCTCAAGGTGTAGATGACCTGATTCACTTTTGAAAAAAAAATCGTGAATTTTTTATTGAGTTATGCCCCTTTTTCAACTTAGTGCATTGTAAGCCTATGGAACCTTGTGAACAAAATATCTGGAGAACCCCTGATTCTAAGATCATGATATTTTGCAGGAAGATACTCCCTAAGGTGTAGATGACCTGATTGACTTTGAAAAAAAATCATAAATTTTTTATTTAGTTATGCCCCTTTTTCGACTTAGTGCATTGAAGCCTATGGTACAAAGGTACCTTAACATACAGTCAAGAACCGTAAGAGCTAGGAGCTTGAAACTTTAAAAACATGATCAGTTTGAAAAATAAGCAAACACTTGTGTTTTCTCTTCCGCGGGTCACATATTTTCAGAGTTATGCCCCTTTTTATGCCCCCAACTTCGGATAAGTTGAGGGGGCATATTGGTTTGGGCCTGTCCATCCATCTGTCCATCCGTCTGTCCATCTGTCCGTAACGCTTTTTGGCAGCTGGGAAACTCAAGAACTGCTTATGCTAGGATCTTGAAATTTTATATGTGGCATGTACTTGAAAAATAAGCGGACCCGTATTTTTTCTTTTTTTCCACCGGTCATGTATTTCCAGAGTTATGCCCCTTTTTCAACTTGGTCAATGGAACCTTGTGAACAAAATATCTCAAGAACCCCTGATGCTAGGATCATGATTTTTTGCAGGATGACATTGCCCAAGGTGTAGATGACCTGATTAACTTTTGGAAAAAATTAGTGAATTTTTGACCGAGTTATGCCCCTTTTTTGACTTAGTGCATTGTAAGCCTATGGAACCTTGTGAACAAAATATCTCAAAAAACCCTGGTGCTAGGATCATGAGGTTTTGCAGGATGACAATGCTCAAGGTGTAGATGACCTGATTAACTTTTGAAAAAAAATTAGTGAATTTTTACCGAGTTATGCCCCTTTTTGACTTAGTGCATTGTAAGCCAATGGAACCTTGTGAACAAAATATCTGGAGAATCCCTGATGCTAGGATCATGATTTTTTGCAGGAAGATATTGCTTAAGGTGTAGATGACCTGATTAACTTTTGAAATAAATTGGTGAATTTTTGATTGAGTTATGCCCCTTTTTCGACTTAGTGCATTGAAGCCTATGGTACAAAGGTACCTTAACATACAGTCAAGAACCGTAAGAGCTAGGAGCTTGAAACTTTAAAAACATGATCAGTTTGAAAAATAAGCAAACACTTGTGTTTTCTCTTCCGCGGGTCACATATTTTCAGAGTTATGCCCCTTTTTATGCCCCCAACTTCGGATAAGTTGAGGGGGCATATTGGTTTGGGCCTGTCCATCCATCTGTCCATCCGTCTGTCCATCTGTCCGTAACGCTTTTTGGCAGCTGGGAAACTCAAGAACTGCTTATGCTAGGATCTTGAAATTTTATATGTGGCATGTACTTGAAAAATAAGCGGACCCGTATTTTTTCTTTTTTTCCACCGGTCATGTATTTCCAGAGTTATGCCCCTTTTTCAACTTGGTCAATGGAACCTTGTGAACAAAATATCTCAAGAACCCCTGATGCTAGGATCATGATTTTTTGCAGGATGACATTGCCCAAGGTGTAGATGACCTGATTAACTTTTGGAAAAAATTAGTGAATTTTTGACCGAGTTATGCCCCTTTTTTGACTTAGTGCATTGTAAGCCTATGGAACCTTGTGAACAAAATATCTCAAAAAACCCTGGTGCTAGGATCATGAGGTTTTGCAGGATGACAATGCTCAAGGTGTAGATGACCTGATTAACTTTTGAAAAACAATTAGTGAATTTTTACCGAGTTATGCCCCTTTTTGACTTAGTGCATTGTAAGCCAATGGAACCTTGTGAACAAAATATCTGGAGAATCCCTGATGCTAGGATCATGATTTTTTGCAGGAAGATATTGCTTAAGGTGTAGATGACCTGATTAACTTTTGAAATAAATTGGTGAATTTTTGATTGAGTTATGCCCCTTTTTTGACTTAGTGCATTGTAAGCCTATGGAACCTTGTGAACAAAATATCTCGAGGATCCCTGGTGCTATGATCATGATTTTTTGCAGGAAGGCATTGCCTGAGGTGTAGATGACCTGATTAACTTTTGAACAATACTGGTGAATTTTTGACTGAGTTATTCTCCTTTTTATACTTAGTGCATTGAAGCCTATGGTACAAAGGTATCCTTACATACGGTCAAGAACCATAACAGATAGGAACTTGAAATCTTGTATGCTGCATGAACATGAAAAATAACCGAACCCGTATATTTTTTCCTCTGCTGGTCTCGTCATTTAGGAGTTATGCCCCTGTTTCGACTTTGTCATTTTATATAGGAACAACCTTGTGAACAAAATATCTGAAGAACTGCATAAGCTAGGGTCCTGATACTTGGCATACAGTTACAGATTAGGGTGCCCATGATCTGATTAACTTTTGAGCTTATTTCGTAAATTTTTGGTTGCGTTATTCCCCTTTTTCAGACATAGGCATTTTGTATAGGAATTAGCTTGTGAACAAATATCTGAAGAACCCCATAAGCTAGGATCCTTATATTTAGCATTCAGGTTAGGACCAAGGTATAGATAACCTGATTAACTTAAGAGCCCACTTTATAAATTTTTGACAGAATTTTTCTCATTTTTGGACATAGGCATTTTGTATACAAAGACGCTATATGAATAACTTTGTGAACAAAATATCTGAAGAACCGCTAGGCTATGTTCCTTATATTTGGCATACAATTACAAGCTATGATGTAGATGAACCAATTAAACCCCTTTCTGACTTAAACATTATGGGATGAGCCTTCTTTAGAGGCAATCATATGGTTGGGGGCATAGTGTTTCATAAACACATTTTCTAGTTTTACCTTCAAGCTGCATACTGACTGATGCTAGCGGAGGTCAGTATCAGGGCTTCAGAAATTTTGAAATCCAAATTGGTCTGCACGCCCGATGACATCAACCAAACATGTGCTCCACAATCCAAGATAGTGACAAAAACTAATAAATCCCCTACCCACTAATGAAAAAAACACGTTTACATGTTCGTAGCACTTATTAAGCCATAACCAGGTAGATTAACATATATACTGCCTGCCAGACACAAAGGAAATCATCGCTGAAGTAGCCATTTAGTCCCCATGTTCTTACTTGTAAAAATGCGCTGCAAAGTGCAGAGACAAAGTGAAAGTAGACATGCCATAAATAGCACATGATTCATATTACTGCTGGTGGCTTGTGGGCCATATTACTGCTGGTGACTGGTGGCTATTGAGCCAGTAACCATATTTTTTTATTCAAGTCTATGTCCTTGAAATTTGTATATACTCTTGTAAAAAAAGTACATGTACCTTCAGGTGAATTAAAAAAAATACTTTTTTGTGCTAGTAATGACATCGGCTAAAAAAACTCTAATTAGCCTGCACATAATCAAGTCAGGTTTAATTTTTATTTTTTTGCTAGTCAGATTCTTTTCTAATGTTTTCTTTGAAAGTAAACAATGACTTTATTTGGCCCATCCTTCTTCTGTGCGTCGGCATGTGCATGTGTACGAGCTTGTAAAAAACCTTCCCCGCTGGCCAAATTTTGACATGTGCTAATTATGGAAGATTTCTAAAAACATGATCAGTGTACACACCTTGGCAAGACAATCAACATTTTGTTTATCTGTGATAACTTTTGACAGCAGTGCATGAATATTGGATAATTATGAACAATTATCATAACACTTGGCTAAAATCCAGGTAATTGTGTCATTATACATCCACAAATTATGTTTTTTCGGACCGAAAAAAATGTGCCTTATGCCAACTGAATCGGTTTTTTTGAACTCAAATTTGGTCAGAACAGACTAATATTCGGATTTCTCTTGCTGCAACTAGTACAACGGCATATTCACCATAATAAAGTGAGTAAATGTAATGTATGATTATTCTAAATGCACTTTTCTATGATCGATATGATAGTACTTCATGGTATTATCTGAGATGTTACACCATTAACACAAAAATACAAATGGCATTAAGTAACATTCGCTTACTGACCAGTGAAAATCACAAAATATTGACCGGCACATGACATTTAATCAGCCAATGAAATTAAGGGTTAAATCATGGTCATTTAATACTATTTCCTGTTGCATGGAAATAGTAATGTTGCATGGTTTTATGTGATGTTATGTCACTTTTCTGGAAAGAAAATACAAACCATTTATCAACCATATGTGATTTGCCTCTGCAGCAATGAAATGCCCATACTTTAATTATAGATGATATAATAATAAATCATGTCATTTCAGATGATAGATCTGCTACGAGAACAACTCTATCAGCAGCAACTCTGTATCAGTCGGGACCTCAGTTATGATGCGGATGACCTTGACCTTTCAGTGCAGTCTCCAAGGAGTTCATTACATTCTGTCTCCATGACAACAGCAGTATCAGAGCCAGCACTGGCAGACTTCACCCACCAGATGACTGATATCAGGGAGAGTTTAATGAGGACACAAGTACAGCAGCAGACAGATCTTAACAAGAGCTTCTCTGATGTAAGTAGATTTCATATTATCAGTGAGATCAGAAATTATATAAGTTATGTTGTAAGGCAAAAACCTGTTTTGTGCTATAAAAAAGAAAAGATTTTTTTTCTCTGCCTAAAGAGATCTGTAGGCTTTCTCTGATACAGTCAACAAAATATTCTAATTTCAAGTGAAACATCCTTAGCAATTACTTTTTAGCTCACCAGAGCCGAAGGCTCCGGGGGAGCTTATAGGATAGGGAGTGGTCCGACCTCGTCGTCTGTAGTCGTATGTCGTCGTCGTCGGTGTCCGTCAACACTTTTAAACAACATCTCCTCTGAAACCACTAGGCTGATTGGGCCCAAATTTCATCTGTGGCATCCTTGTAATAGGGGATTGAAAGTTTGTGTTTTTTATGAAAATTGGCCTTTAAGTTTGGTTGCTATGGCAACTTCAAGTTCCCATTGACTTATAATGGGGAAAATTGAAAAATGGCATTTTCTGCCAAGCCATTTCAGATATGTTGATAAAACTTTTATAGAAATGTTCCTGGAGATGTCTTCTATCAGCTATATGTTTTTTGGCCCACTGCTCCTTTTATTGGTTGCCATGGAAACCGAAATGCAAAAAAAATGGAAAAATACTTAAAAAATTATAGCCAGTTGGCCGATAAGGCCCAGATTTCATCTGTATCATCCTTGGGCTGGGGGATTGAAAGTTTGTGTTTTTTATGATCATGGGCCCTTTAGTTTGGTTGCTATGGCAACTTAGATTTCCCATTGACTTATAATGGGGAAAATTGAAAAATGGCATTTCCTGCCAAGCCGTTGCATATATGTTGATAAAACCTTTATAGAAATGTTCCTGGTTATGTCTTCTATCAGCTATATGTTTTTTGGCTCACTGCTTCTTTTATTGGTTGCCATGGAAACTGAAATGTAAAAAAAATGGAAAAGAATACTTAAAAATTTGCTTAAGCCCCTGGGCCAATAAGGCCCAGATTTCATCTGTGGCATCCTTGGGCTGGGGGAATAAAAGTTTGTGTATTTTATGATCATCAGCCCTTTATTTTAGTTGCTATAGCAACTTAGAGTTGCATTGACTTATAATGGGGAAAATTGAAAAATGGCATTTACTGCCAAGCCATTGCATATATGTTGACAAAACTTTTATAGATTGTTCTTTGAGAAGTCTCTTATTAGCTATGTGTTTGTTTTTTTCCCACAGCTCCTTTTATTGGTTGCCATGGAAACCAGAATGCAAAAAAATGGGGAAAAAATGCTTAAAAAAAATTATCTCCTCAGAAGCCACTGGGCCGATAAGGCCAGGATTTCATCTGTAGTATCCTTAGGCTGGATGATTGAAAATTTATTTATGTTTTTCTTAGCTCACCTGAGCACGAAGTGCTCAGGGTGAGCTTTTGGGATACCCTGATGTCCTTCGTCCGTCGTACGTGTCGTGGGATACCCTGATGTCCGTCGTCCGTCGTACGTGTCGTACGTCAACTTTTGCTTGTGTACACTCTAGCGGGCACAGTTTCGATCCAATCTTTATGAAACTTTGTGAGAATGTTTATCTCTATAAAATATAGGCCAAGTTTGAAACTGGGTCATGTCGGGTCAAAAACTAGGTCACTAGGTCAAATCTTAGAAAAACCTTGTGTACGCTCTAGAGGGCACAGTTTTCATCCAAAGCTCATGAAACTTTGTCAGAATGTTTATCCTCATAGTATCTAGGACAAGTTTGAAACTGGGTCACGTCGGGTCTAAAACTAGGTCACTAGGTCAAATCATAGAAAAACCTTGTGTACGCTCTAGAGGACACAGTTTTGATTCAATCTTTATGAAACTTTGTCAGAATGTATATCTCCATAAAATCTAGGCCAAGTTAGAAACTGGGTCATGTCGAGTCATAAACTAGGTCACTAGGTCAAATCTTAGAAAAACCTTGTGTACGCTCTAGAGGGCACAGTTTTCATCCAAAATTCATGAAACTTTGTCAGAATGTTTATCCTCATAGTATCTAGGACAAGTTTGAAACTGGGTCACGTCGGGTCAAAAACTAGGTCACTAGGTCAAATCATAGAAAAACCTTGTGTACGCTCTAGAGGACACAGTTTTGATCCAATCTTTATGAAACTATGTCAGAATGTTTATCTCAATAAACTCTAGGCCAAGTTCGAAACTGGGTCATGTCGGGTCAAAAACTAGGTCACAAGGTCAAATCTTAGAAAAACCTTGTGTACGCTCTAGAAGGCACAGTTTTTGATCCAAAGTTCATGAAACTTAATCAGAAAGTTTATCCTCATAATATCTAGGATAAGTTTGAAACTGGGTCACATCGGGTCAAAAACTAGGTCACTAGGTCAAATCATAGAAAAAACCTTGTATATGCTCTAGAGGACACAGTTTTGATCCAATCTTTATGAAACATTGTCAGAATGTTTATCTCTATAAACTCTAGGCCAAGTTCGAAACTGGGTCTTGTTGGGTCAAATAATGATAAAAGTTTAGATCCTTTAAGAGCAAAGAAAACATTCATAAGTAAGAAGTTGGGCCATACCACGGTTTCGGCTATTCAAGCCTCATCAGTGACCCTTTAAATCTGGCACAAGGAGCCAGAGGAAAAAAACAGTAAATTTGCAGGTTTAACATGGCAGTCGTCTCAAAGACTGATATAAGTCGAAAAATACCAAAATATTTCAAATTTGTTTAGAAAATGAATCTAAACGTATGATCATTTCTGACTTCTCAGAATATATTCCATGATCTCAAAGGACCAAAAGGAAAATATAATCTGCACTATAGATGAGTGCGGGGAGACTTTTTACGGCCGCCACACGCCACAACATCCAGCTGCAGTAACTAGGTCACTAGGTCAAATCTTAGAAAAGCCATGTGTACGCTCTAGAAGGCACAGTTTTGATCCAAAGTTCATGAAACTTTGTCAGAATGTTTAGGACAAGTTTGAAACTAGGTCATGTCGGGTCAAAAACTAGGTCACTAGGTCAAATCATAGAAAAACCTTGTGTATGCTCTAGAGGACACAGTTTTGATCTAATCTTTATGAAACTTTGTCAGACTGTTTACTTCCATAAACTCTCGGCCAAGTTTGAAAGTAGGTCATGTCGGGTCAAAAACTAGGTCACTAGGTCAAATCATAGAAAAACCATGTGTACGCTCTAGAGGACACAGTTTTGATCCAAAGTTCATGAAACTTTGTCAGAATGTTTATCCTCACAATATGTAGGATAAATTTGAAACTGGGTCATGTCGGGTCGAAAACTAGGTCACTAGGTCAAATCATAGAAAAAACCTTGTGTATTTTCTAGAGGACACAGTTTTGATCCAATCTTTATGAAACATTGTCAGAATGTTTATCTCAATAAACTCTAGGCCAAGTTTGAAACTGGGTCATGTCGAGTCATAAACTAGGTCACTAGGTCAAATCTTAGACAAACCTTATGTGCGCTGTAGAAGGCACAGTTTTGATTCAAAGTTCATGAAACTTTGTCAGAATGTTTATCCTCATAATATGTAGGACAAGTTTGAAACTGGGTCATGTTGGGTCGAAAACTAGGTCACTAGGTCAAATCATAGAAAAACCTTGTGTACGCTCGTAGAGGACACAGTTTTGATCTAATCTTTATGAAACTTTGTCAGAATGTTTACTTCCATAATCTCTCGGCCAAGTTTGAAAGTAGGTCATGTCGGGTAAAAAACTAGGTCACTAGGTCAAATCTTAGAAAAACATTGTGCAAGCCCTAGAAGGCATAGTTTTGATCCAATCTTCATGAAACTATGTCAAAATGTTTATTGTCCATATATCTAAGCCCCCTATGAAACTGAGTCACGTCGGCTCAAGGTCAAATCTTAGAAAAACTTTGTGTACACCCTAGAGGGCACAGTTTTGATCCAATCTTCATGAAACTCTGTCAGAATGTTTATCTTAATGAAATCTAGGTAAAGTTTGAAACTGGGTCGTGTCGGGTCCAAAACTTGGTCACTAGGTCAAATATAAGAACGACCTTGTATACGCTCCAGAGGGCACAGTTTTGATCCAATCTCAATGAAACTGTGTCAGAATGTTTATTCTAACAATATCCAGGCCAAGTATGAAACTGGATCATGTCGGGTCAAAAACTAGGTCAAATGTTAGTATGGTGAAAACTCTTATAAATCTTCACCAGAGCCAGTGAACTGATTAATGCTCAGGTGAGCGATTCAGGGCCACCATGGCCCTCTTGTTTTTATAATTTCAGCTCTTTAGTTTGGTTGCTATGGCAAGGTAGATTTGCATTGACTCGCAATGGGGAAAATTAAAAAATGGCATTTACTGCAATCAATATATGGAAAATAGTTATACGAGGGGCGTTCCAAAAGTTTTGCAAATGGCCTCATGACGTTGTTTAGGGGCATGCTGGGTACAACTGCTATGCATGTACGGAAAGCGCTGCATTTTGTCTTTACAATGATACCAAACACTATATAAAGACAATTTTTCCTTATTGAGTTACAACGAATTTTAATAGGTCCCAGTCGTACCACTGGGCTGATTTTACGTGTAAAATATTTTCAGTATTAGGCATTCAAGTCAAATATTGTTGAAAATTCAAAATTAATCTTTGTCATTTGCTTGTCCATCGCTGCCTACAATATTCATACAAAAGTTAGAAGAGTGGCAACTGTTATCGATTTATTCCTTACAAAGCAATGCGCAGTTCTTATGACTTTATTGAAATTTACGTTAATGTCATTTTTGATAGCTTGTAGACGCTTAAGTTTTGGCATGAATTTAAATTTATTGACAGGTTTTCTTTGACCCATGAAAATGCTCTTGCTGACAAGATTTTGAATGCTAATACACTTGTTTTCATTGCAAAATTATTAAATTTTAATAGAAATGGAGAAATTGCTACTACATAGAGTACGGATAATCCATATTCCCGGGCCAGTATGGAACCTAGATTAAGAATAGATTTCACGATATTTTCAGGACAACATTATCTGGGCATTGTCTTGAACGAACAAAGATAAAAACAATCAAAGATTCCTAATATATAAATTACGGCCTACTAAAGTAAAAGTTTGCAGTGTCTTTAGGGTATGACACTTTCAAAGAAGATAAAAATGCGTCCTTTTTATCCCCCGACCGAAAAGTTCGGGGGATATAGCGATGAGCCTGGCGTCCATCTGTCCGTCCGTCCGTAAACACTTTCTTGTCCGCTCTATTTCTTGAATACCCTTTGGAATATTTTCATGATACTTCACAGTTATGTAGAACAGGTCATGACGCCGTGTCGCGTACAAGAATGGTAACTCTTGCCATTGTACTTTTTTAATTATCTCCCCTTTGGTGATTTTTTGGCAGATTCGTGTCCGCTCTGTAACTTGAATACCCTTTGGAATATTTTCATGATACTTCACAGAAATGTAGAACAGGTCATGACGATGTGTCGCGAACAAGAATGACAACTCTTGCTGTCTTACTTTTTGAGTTATTTCCCCTTGATAGTTTTAGGTGTGATTTTTTGGCAGATTCGTGTTCGCTCTATAACTAGAATACCCTTTGGAATATTCTCATGATACTTCACAGATATGTAGAACAGGTCATGATGGTGTGTGGCGAACAAGAATGGCAACTCTTGCTTACTTACTTTTTGAGTTATTTCCCCTTGATCATTTTAGGTGTGATTTCGTGTCCGCTCTATAACTTGAATACCTTTTGGAATATTTTCGTGATACTTCACAGATATGTAGAACAGGTCATGACGATGTGTCGCGAACAAGAATGACAACTCCTGCTTTCTTACTTTTTGAGTTATTTCCCCTTGATGATTTTAGGTGTGATTTCGTGTCCGCTCTATAACTTGAATACCTTTTGGAATATTTTCATGATACTTCACAGATATGTAGAACAGGTCATGATGATGTGTCGCTAACAAGAATGACCCCTCTATTTTTTACTTTTTGAGGTATTTCCCTTTGATGATTTTAGGTGTCCGCTCCATAGCTTGAATACCTTTTGAAATATTTCCATGATACTTCACAGATATGCAGAACAGGTCATGACAATTTGTCTCATACATGAATGATAACTCTTGCTTTTATACTCTGTGAGTAATTCCCTTTGGTAGTTTGAGCTGCTGTTTGAGTCTCTGCTCTATATCTGTATAACCCTGGCCAGCTCCAGAATTTGAATAACCGTATACCTTTTAGAATATTGATGATCATGCTGTGATATCTTATCCGTGTTCCTATATCTCTCAGACCCCTCCACATTCCAGCATGCTGAGCCCAACCCCCCCCCCCCCCCAAAAAAAAAAAAATCCACATTTGGATTCTTTGTCCAAATTCACTTACTAGAGAGCTCAAAATTAGGTTTGTATTTGTAGGGCTTGTACTTTAGAAGTTATTCACTCATTTTGAAAGTTGAATGTATCATATGCTATACATTTGTGTATATGGTGGCTGTTTGAGATATTACCTCTTTTTAGCAGTCAAGCATACTGTTTTAGTCTGAGTGTTAGATAATCATGCATCTGTTAACAGGTGAATGTCAGTCAGAAGCATAAAAGAATGACAATATATTACTAATATGTGTTTTGAAGTGCACCCTTTTTACCAAGGCCCATGGGGGTCTTCGGTCGGGGGATTTGCCATCTCCTCTGATGGCTATTTTTAAAAGAATGCACCATGTTTGCAGACTTCTCTACGCATATCATAGCTTTATATGTTTTTGCAATCAAAAGTTCTGTCTGTATTGTGGTTACTGAGAAATTTTGTCATTTGCAAAACTTTCCGAACGCCCCTCGTATATTTTGTTATCAACTCAACAGACTGTCAGACTGAGACTTTGTAGCTGTATATTTTGTATTAGCCTGTAGGAATTGACAGCAATTTTGAGCCTGTACAAATTTGATAGCAAATTTGAGCTAGAGATCTGGTGAGCTTTGTGGCCCGTGGGCCTCTTGTTTAAGGTGTTCTCTGATAGTCAACAAAATATTCTACTTTCAAGTGAAACATCCTTAGCAATTACTTTCTTAAGATGTACTCTGATACAGTCAACAAAATATTCTAATTTCAAGTGAAACATCCTTAGCAATTACTTTCTTAAGGTGTTCTCTGACATAGTCAACAAAATATTCTAATTTCGGGTGAAACATCCTTAGCAATTACTTTCTTAAGGTGTTCTCTGATAGTCAACAAAATATTCTACTTTCAAGTGAAACATCCTTAGCAATTACTTTCTTAAGGTGTTCTCTGATACAGTCAACAAAATATTCTAATTTCAAGTGAAACATCCTTAGCAATTACTTTCTTAAGGTGTTCTCTGATAGTCAACAAAATATTCTAATTTCAAGTGAAACATCCTTAGCAATTACTTTCTTAAGGTGTTCTCTGATACAGTCAACAGAATATTCTAATTTCAAGTGAAACATCCTTAGCAATTACTTTCTTAAGGTGTTCTCTGATAGTCAACAAAATATTCTAATTTCAAGTGAAACATCCTTAGCAATTACTTTCTTAAAGTGTTCTCTGATAGTCAACAAAATATTCTAATTTCAAGTGAAACATCCTTAGCAATTACTTTCTTAAGGTGTTCTCTGATACAGTCAACAAAATATTCTTATTTCAAGTGAAACATCCTTAGCAATTACTTTCTTAAGGTGTTCTCTGATACAGTCAACAAAATATTCTAATTTCAAGTGAAACATCGTTAGCAATTACTTTCTTAAGATGTTCTCTGATACAGTCAACAAAATATTCTAATTTCAAGTGAAACATCCTTAGCAATTACTTTCTTAAGGTGTTCTCTGAAGGTGTTCTCTGATACAGTCAACAAAATATTACAATTTCAAGTGAAACATCCGTAGCAATTACTTTCTTAAGGTGTTCTCTGATAGTCAACAAAATATTCTAATTTCAAGTGAAACATCCGTAGCAATTACTTTCTTAAGGTGTTCTCTGATACAGTCAACAAAATATTCTTATTTCAAGTGAAACATCCTTAGCAATTACTTTCTTAAGGTGTTCTCTGATACAGTCAACAAAATATACTAATTTCAAGTGAAACATCGTTAGCAATTACTTTCTTAAGATGTTCTCTGATACAGTCAACAAAATATTCTAATTTCAAGTGAAACATCCTTAGCAATTACTTTCTTAAGGTGTTCTCTGAAGGTGTTCTCTGATACAGTCAACAAAATATTCTAATTTCAAGTGAAACATCCTTAGCAATTACTTTCTTAAGGTGTTCTCTGATAGTCAACAAAATATTCTAATTTCAAGTGAAACATCCTTAGCAATTACTTTCTTAAGGTGTTCTCTGATATGATATAGTCAACAAAATATTCTACTTTCAAGTGAAACATCCTTAGCAATTACTTTCTTAAGGTGTTCTCTGATACAGTCAACAAAATATTCTAATTTCAAGTGAAACATTCTTAGCAATTACTTTCTTAAGGTGTTCTCTGATAGTCAACAAAATATTCTAATTTCAAGTGAAACATCCTTAGCAATTACTTTCTTAAGGTGTTCTCTGATAGTCAACAAAATATTCTAATTTCAAGAGAAACATTCTTAGCAATTACTTTCTTAAGGTGTTCTCTGATAGTCAACAAAATATTCTAATTTCAAGTGAAACATCCTAAGCAATTACTTTCTTAAGGTGTTCTCTGATACAGTCAACAAAATATTCTACTTTCAAGTGAAACATCCTTAGCAATTACTTTCTTAAGGTGTGCTCTGATACAGTCAACAAAATATTCTAATTTCAAGTGAAACATCCTTAGCAATTACTTTCTTAAGGTGTTCTCTGATACAGTCAACAAAATATTCTTATTTCAAGTGAAACATCCTTAGCAATTACTTTCTTAAGGTGTTCTCTGATACAGTCATAAGGTGTTCTCTGATACAGTCAACAAAATATTCTAATTTCAAGTGAAACATCCTTAGCAATTACTTTCTTAAGGTGTTCTCTGATAGTCAACAAAATATTCTAATTTCAAGTGAAACATCCTTAGCAATTACTTTCTTAAGGTGCTCTCTGATACAGTCAACAAAATATTCTTATTTCAAGTGAAACATCCTTAGCAATTACTTTCTTAAGGTGTTCTCTGAAGGTGTTCTCTGATACAGTCAACAAAATATTCTAATTTCAAGTGAAACATTCTTAGCAATCACTTTCTTAAGGTGTTCTCTGATACAGTCAACAAAATATTCTTATTTCAAGTGAAACATCCTTAGCAATTACTTTCTTAAGGTGTTCTCTGATACAGTCAACAAAATATTCTAATTTCAAGTGAAACATCCTTAGCAATTACTTTCTTAAGGTGCTCTCTGATACAGTCAACAAAATATTCTAATTTCAAGTGAAACATCCTTAGCGATTACTTTCTTAAGGTGTTCTCTGATACAGTCAACAAAATATTCTAATTTCAAGTGAAACATCCTTAGCAATTACTTTCTTAAGGTGTTCTCTGATACAGTCAACAAAATATTCTAATTTCAAGTGAAACATCCTTAGCAATTACTTTCTTAAGGTGTTCTCTGATAGTCAACAAAATATTCTAATTTCAAGTGAAACATCCTTAGCAATTACTTTCTTAAGGTGTTCTCTGATACAGTCAACAAAATATTCTTATTTCAAGTGAAACATCCTTAGCAATTACTTTCTTAAGGTTACAGTCAACAAAATATTCTACTTTCAAGTGAAACATCCTTAGCAATTACTTTCTTAAGGTGTTCTCTGATAGTCAACAAAATATTCTAATTTCAAGTGAAACATCCTTAGCAATTACTTTCTTAAGGTGTTCTCTGATATAGTCAACAAAATATTCTAATTTCGGGTGAAACATCCTTAACAATTACTTTCTTAAGGTGTTCTCTGATACAGTCAACAAAATATTCTAATTTCAAGTGAAACATCTTTAGCAATTACTTTCTTAAGGTGTTCTCTGATACAGTCAACAAAATATTCTAATTTCAAGTGAAACATCCTTAGCAATTACTTTCTTAAGGTGTTCTCTGATACAGTCAACAAAATATTCTACTTTCAAGTGAAACATCCTTAGCAATTACTTTCTTAAGTTGTATTGATACACCTCTATGTTTTGTTTTGACATTTTAACCAAAGGAAAACAATAATTACACTTCCTGTTTGCTTCCATGAGCAACAAAGCCCGTCTAAAATGGGGTCTACTCATAAAATAAAGAATTTGCTAAAATATCCTCAAGGAACAAATTCTTTCCTTCCCTTTTTATACGCCCGTTTTGAAAAAACGGACGTATTATGTCATGGCGCTGTCCGTCCGTCTGTCCGTCCGTCCATAAACATTCTTGTACACGCCATAACTCAGTAACCATTTGGGATATCTTCATGAAATTCGGTAGGCATATGTATTAGGGTGGGGAAACGTGTCGCGTACAAAAATGGTTGCTCCCTCTTTCTTACTTTTGAAGTTATGCCCCTTTGATTAATTTTATCCCTGTAAGTCTTGTACGCGCCATAACTATATAACCGTTTGGGATATCTTTATAAAACTTCATAGCAATGTGTATGAAGTCCTAACGATGTGTCGCGTACAACAATGGCTGCTCTCCCTTTCTTCGTTTAAGAGTGAATCCCTTTCATTAGTTCTTATCGGCTACTTTTGTGTAAACTTTTGTTGTACATGTAATATATTGTCAAGGGAAAATAGTAGAACTAAAAAAGGTATACCCAGTGTATGTAGGTTATCTCCCTTGTTCAAAGATATTGTATCAAAGATTTCTTCACAACCATACAAGCTAGACTGGTCATATTTGGCATACAGGTTGATGACGACATGTTGTATTGTGGGATCGAGAACCAGCCTTCTCCTGCTTATTCTTCCCTGTATTTGTCTGATTTTCTTTCTTTCCATACTTTGAATAATGAAATTTTTCGTCAAAGATTTCTCCACAATCATGCAAGCTAGAGTAGTCATATTTGCTATGCAGGTTGATAACGACATGTTGTATCATGGGATCGAGAACCAGCCTTTTTCTGCTTATTCTTCCCTGTATTTGTCCAATAGTCTTTCTTTCCATACTTTGAATAATAAAATTTTTCGTCAAAGATTTCTCCACAACCAAGCAAGCTAGAGTAGTCCCATTTGGTATGCAGGTTGATGACGATATGTTGTATCGTGGGTACGAGAACCAGCCTTTTATTGCTTATTCTTCCCTGTATTTGTCCAATATTCTTTCTTTCCATACTTTGAATAATAACTTTTTCTTCAAAGTTTTCTCCACAACCATGCAAGCTAGATTAGTCATATTTGGTATGCAGGTTAATGATGACTTACTGTATTGTGGGATTGAGAACCAGACTTCTCCTCTTTTTATTCCCTGTATTTGTCTGATTTTCTTTCTCTCTTTACTTTGAATAATGCATTTTTTGCGCAAAAGATTTCTATGCATCTGTAAGTAAGAGTAGGGAATTTTGTATGCAGGTTGATGAGAACTTGTTGCATTGTGGGATTGAGAACCAGTCTTGTGCTTATTCTTCCCTATATTTTTCCAATTTTCTTTCTCTCCTGACTTTGAATAATGTAATTTTTTGTAACAGATTTCACAGCAACAATTCATATTCGGTATACATGGTAACTCTTTATGCTTTTTGTTACGAAAATAACACCATTTGATTTAAGCAATTAAGGAGGGCGGGGGGGGGGGGGGGGGATAGTCGGATTCGCTTACAGTTCTAGTTAATTATAGAGTGGTTGCCCCTGTTTGTCTGCCTGTCTATCCTTTTGTAAACAATCTTGTTCATTCTGTGACTCCTTAAGGACATTGAAACAGGCGTATTATGCGCCGCTTGCGAAGCCCTTGTTTCCCATTGAGAAGGGAGGCTAAAATGAAAATGGCAGAGTTTGTTCTCCTGAAAGTGTATCCATTCAGCTAAACACTCTGCCATCTTTAAAGTTAGACCCTGTCCTGGGTGGGAGTTTGGTATGACACCTTTGGTAAACAGTGTGTTTAGTAGGAGCAGTCGGATCAGGATCTACTACGAGGATCAACCAAGAAATTATATGTCGAAAAGAGAATAAGATATTTACCTCATTTAAGTACTATTCAAACGGCGTACCCTTTGTCATATTGGTGTAGAAAAATATTCTTTGTTTCTTCAAAAGTAACTTGACAACTCAGCTTAGAAAAAGGTATACCCTTACTATACTGGAATAACTAGTGGATCACCAATTTAAATGTCCCAGCAATTCCTGCATAAACAATGCCATTTATCGTAAGTCAGTGCCTTTAATTTTCCAGGCACAGATAAACATAGCACAAAAATTCTGCAGTCACTCAATACATTTTATGAAGTTTTCAGTACTGTGTATGAAAGGCTAGATGCAGCTAAACGCTTAAATGAATCACTCACGTTATGTTCCAAGTGCTGTATCTTGATAAATGAAAACTTTTTGAGCTTTCAAAATAAATAGTTCTTGAAGTGTATCATTGACATTTACTGTGAATCAAAAGTATCAAAAAGTACCCTGAAATACTGCTATAATGATTGCTTGAAGGTCACATGGATAGTAAATTCAGGGACATCTTATATATCTCTTGTTTGTGTTGCATATTGTCTATCGATATCGCTCATTTTTTGTATGTTCTCTCTGAGTGTGTCAGGTAACATCCCTGAAAATTTCAGTTAATTCTGACGTGTTGTTATTGAAATATACAACATGATATACCCACAAGCAGAAACACTAAATCTAGAAAATAGTCCAGTGTATATGACTAACACATTACATGAGCGCGTAACTCAGCCATTCTTTGGAAACCACTGTGTGCATTATTGGAAAGAGAAAAGACGGTTCTATCTTTTGATGTCCTCTAACTTAGGCTAGTGTGCCTATGTAAAAGTTATGAATCCAGTGACAGAACTTTTTGGATGACTTGTATATTTCATCTTTCCATACTTCATTAATTTAGTTTCTTCTGAGTTCATTCATTCATTCATTCAGGGAAATTGTCATTTGGGGAGATAAATCATCGGTTTTATCACTGCATGTTCATTGTACGACCATAAAACCAACCATTTATCTCCCAAAGGTCAGTTTTCAGTACAGCTATTCCCAATTTAATGCACTTTTTTGGCAATGCAAAACCAGAAGTCAGCCATTGAGAAGATATGTTTCATATTAACATGGAGTTCCAAGGATATACTAACACAAACTTTGAAGTTATCCAATCAGACTTTACTTTGTATTCATAACTGTAATAAAATTGTTCATTTTATTTCTCTTATTCATATCATTCATTCATTGTTACAGCCAAGGTTTATCAAGAACTCTGCTCTAATTGCAGTTGAAAGAAGCGCTCGTGGATGAGGTGCGTTCGGAGGTAAACAACAACACAAAGTGGCTTCAGGATCAGCTGCAATCAAAGGACAGCGAGATACAACGACTCCGGACGGAGATGTTCCTTCAGAACATGAGAACTGGAACGACAAGAAAACGCCAGTACTTTGAGAGTGATGTCTGAAAAAACATCTCACAGACTCACAGATTCTCAGCTTTATCCATCTGTTTAAAAGGGACAAAGTCTGAAAATGGGTCTCACAGACTTACATATTCTCAGCTGTTTCCCTCTGCTTAGAAAAGACAGTGTCTAAAAATGGGTCTCACAGCTGTGCCTCTCTGTTCATGAAAGAGGCATGTCTGAAAATGGGTCTCACAGCTGTAACTCTGTTTATGAAAGAGACACGTCTGTAAATGGGTACACAGACTTACAGATTCTCAGCTGTATCTCTCTGTTTAAAAATGGGGTTGTTCTTTGAGAGTGGTGTCTGAAAACAGGTCTCACAGACTTACAGATTCTCAGCTCTTATGAGCGGCATAGTGAGACAAACTGTGAAATGTGTTGGGCACATGATCTGTCAGGTCATAATGTATGCAGTTTGCCGGGCAGTAATTGGCCATTGCAAAACGCAAACCAAGCAGGTCCAAGACAGGTTTCCTAAGATAGGCAGCAACATACTAAGAGGCCACTGACATGACATTTAGCATCTTCATAGGTAAAACCAGTTACTTTTATAATAAGGGAGAGCACAATAGAAGAAACATTAATTTGCAAATAATTTGCCTATTTTGTGTTTTCTCTGTTTAAGAGAAATCAGATATCATTATGCAATAAAAATCAAATACTGGAGATAAAATCTATAGCTCACTAGCCTTTCTATAGCTCCCTAGCCTTTCTTTTATGGCATATTTTTATACACAGTTTTACTGCATTTTTAGAAATAAGCTTCATGTTTGTATTTTCATGTTTATACAAAGCAAGTCTTTCACAAAGTAGAAGAAAATCATCATCATCATTATTCCATCTTCATTAGGATCATTTTACAATTTTCTTTTTTAACAAATGGAACTGTTTAGAGTTTTCGTGCATTTTCCCCCTGAACAGTAGTATTTTCTAACTTAAATAGATGTATTGTGAAGTTTGAAATGATGTGATCTACAGCCTGAGAAAATTTGTTTTCCTGCAATAATTTCAAAGGGAGACAACTTATGACTTCCTGTTTGCTCCCTGAATGACAAAACCATTCCAAAATAGGTCTACTGGTAAAGAAAAGAATTTGCTCCTAGAAGAGCTAAGAGCAGAAATTGCTCCTTGAAGAGCAAATTAGGAGCATTTCTTGGAGCAGAATTTGCTCCAAGAAGAGTGCAGAATTTGTTCCAAGAAGAGCAAATTCTTTTCTTAAGAGTTGATCCGAATTGAGATAGGGTACAGGTAAAGGTTTGGGGTATGGGGGCATTTGGAGTCAGAGGTCCACTGTATCGTTGGCACAGTATATGAAAAGCCAGTTGAGCAGGGAGACAAAAATGAAACAAGCCGTATTGCTGAAGGGGAAAAAGATAGGCCTTCAGGAAAGATTACTCATGCACAGTTGTGTTTTTTCTCCCACTCATTGGGTGCTTACCCCAATTGTCAAGTGATCCATGAACAGTTGAAAAAAAAAAGAGAAAAATGTCAGGCAAAAAACAGGGAAAAGTTAGGGAATGTTGAAGTGGTAATACTTTAAATAAGCCAAGACAGGTTTTCTCACAACGTGGTACATTTGTGCATAGACTTTGAGAGTATTTGCTACAATAATGTAAATGAGTTATACTGATGTTTCAGGCAGGCCTGCACATAATCTCAGTCTGATCAGGGTCTTCCCATTTAGAAGCTGTTTCTTTTCATTGTAAACATAAAGCTGCAGTTGAGCCCAAATTTTGGAAGTATAGTTTCTGCAAAAATACATCTTGTGAGATTGCCGTAGAATGGCCGTGCTAAAGCAGAATTAATGATAACTCACATAGTTAGATGGAAACCTAATAACCTAGGTCCCGATAAGAAATGTCTTCATATGGGGACTATGAATATTTTGATTCAACTACATCTGATGCAGTCAAGTTAGAGAAATGAACATTTACTGACTGGTTTTCTCAAGTTGCAGCAAGAAATAAACTGAATTTGCATCTCATAAATGTTGGTATGTCTCTAGGTTGGCTCATGTCCTGTCCTTGTTATTATGTACAAGTTGTAAATGTTATCAGCTGGTCTGATTTAATACTGCCTCTGTTTATACACACATCCAGATATGACACATTTTAGGGGCCTAATGGTGTATGGCACTGGTGTCACAGACTGTAAATCCCTTTTCTTACTTATTTTCTTCCGTTTGCATTCAGTAATTTTCTGTTCTCTAGTCACCTGTGCATGTTGTATATATACAGAAGGTGGACAAAGAATAGTCACTTGTGATGTTGCTGTTTAAAACTGTGCATTTCCAATATTTTTCAACAATTAATATCAATTGATAATTACTAATTACTCTTTAGAGGTGCTGCTGTAAGGACGTAAGGACTTCTATGATTAAGGCGAGGATTTTCCCCATTAGACCGGCGTGACAGGTCCGAATTTTCAAAAGTATAAAGTGGGCAATTTTTTCTTAGCAGAGCTTCCACAAATATGTAAACCATATGAAATCAGATCATTTATGATTCAGACCCAAAGACATGGGGAGATAATCCAGGCAAACCCTACCTACCCTAAATTCAAGGTTTTTGCATACCTCATTTTTTGAGGTAATAGATTATTGAAATCAGTCATTCATTCCATAAAGTTTTGTCATAAATGCATGCTAAATACACGCATATAACAATACAAAGCAATGATTTTCTTCTTGTTACGCTTGATTGGCATTTAAACTTGCAAAACCATAGTTATACTTTCGGTCAAAGCGGCAAAAGGAGAACGCTTCACTATAACTAAAATACAAGTACTTTCCTCCCCGTGACCCAGCATTCCCTTCATGCAGCAGACTTATGTGATGCAAATACGCAATATATATGAGTGGGAAGCTGGGTCACGGTGTGTGTGTGTGGGGGGGGGGGGGGGGAGTAGTAAGCCAAAGAAGAAGAATGGTCAACAGTAACACTGTGACCTTCAAGGATTATATTGTGTACCATGACCTTGAAATGAGGTCAAGGTCACATACATATAGTCAAAACTATCCATTGTTGTCTGTTATCTATGTAATGTGGGTCAAAAAAGGGTGAAATGTATACAATAAATCATTATTTCAATGATCAGTTAGAGGATAATTTACAATTTATCTCAACAATAAGGTCAACGTATGTTTAACGTACTTTACATAGACATAAACACTTGAAAATTCATTTGTCATGCAAGTTACATGTCATAGTCATAAATGCAAAGCAAAAGTCAGTGATCCGTATAACTTTTTAATCATGGGGAAAATTCATGCCGTAAGCATAGAAGTCCTTTACAAAATCGAGTTGAGGAAAGTATTGATTTTTTTTTTGCAAATCCTTATCCAAGAATTAGTAAAAAATAAAGAATTTTCATGGAATTTCCTGGGGATATTGATGTTGCAATCAATGGGACTCCATGAAAGTCAACACCAAGTCTTCAGGTTCAATAGCTTGTTTCAGATTGACTCAAGACTTTTCGACTGTAATATCATTTTATATATTTGTCATATCAATTTGCTGACTTGTCCTATAATTTTTAGTACAAGACTTTCCATCATTTTATTAGTGTATTTAATTCAAATTATGTTAAAACACATTAGGGTAACTGACACCATTAAAAAGTGAGAAATAGTTTTGTTCACCTATTGTAGTTTATGATTTAATTAAGTGTATAATAATTTTGTAATAGATACATGTATATGAATATAGATTTTGTTTTTGTGAGGATTAGTTTTATGACAAGTAGAAAAGAATTTGTCTTTAATGGTAGCCCTCTTGGGGAAAGAATTTACCAATTTGGGCGGCACCTACCGTTTCACAAAAGTTGCCTAGAGTGTAAAAGTTGAGCCAAAATGGTGGAAGTGTAGCCTGTTATTCAGATCTATGACATGCCATATGTATTCATATATTAGATGTTTCACCTCCAAAACAACCCCTAATATTTGAGCCCTAACACAACAAAACCAACAAAGTTGCATTTGCCCAGTCTGATCAGAGTCTTTACTGTCCGCATGGAGGTAGCTTAGACCCTTGGCTACCCTGTAAGCGTACAATGCAGACTCTGATCAGACTGGGTGGATTGCCCAGGCTGATCTGAGTCTGCATTGGGCGCACAACCACTTTGTTGGGTTTTATTGTGTCCTCATATATAGATCTGTGTATGTCCGTCACATTGCAGAATTTCACATGACTGATCGAGATCAGAAGGCTCATTTGAGAAGGCTCATAATAAGCCTTCTTCTATAGGTCTGCAGTGTTTGCTACTTTATAGTGAAATACTGCTCTTATTTTCTAAAGTATAAAATTTCCTAAATTCAAAATTTAAAGAGTCAGATTTATAGTTAGTGTCAAAAAAGTACATTCAGTGTCAGAAAGGTTCAGTATGGGGTAATAGGTTTATCTGTCTGCAAAAGCGAGAGATAACCAAGTGGGTTTTCTAAGTTGAAACAACATAGAATCAATATTGATTCAATGTCATCACACTGAATCAGCATTGAGTCAGTGTTGTTTCAGTGTTAGAGGCCTAGGCCTGCTGGGAAAGATAGTTTGGTATTGGTGATTTGTGGCATAAGCTTCTATTAAGTTTTCTGGTTTAGCTCTGTTGGCTTGACAATATACAGACAGACAAGATGCAGCGTTCTGCAGAATTCTTGTGAGAGTGATAAACTTTTATGTTTGTGTTATACAATACTACGCAATGGAGATGCAGTATGTTTACCCTGCTGGAAAACTTTCTTTTTTGTTATTGTTGAATTTTAAGTTGTTGTTTATTACTTATATATATGCAATTTCAAGATGTGATATTGTTCACATGAATATAAACTTGTTGAGTATATTTATTATACACTTGTAAATTTCAGATTTTTTTCTTGATTTTGTATTGAAAAAAGTCTAAATAAATACGAAATGTTTGTTTTCTTTGTTGCTTTTCTCCAAGCCATCAGGGCCTAGTTCTTCAATGTATAGTTACCTTAGGGGAGCTGGTACTCAAAAATTTGTTATATCTTCTAGAAGACAATATCTGGGGTTCTAATATTTTTATGTACCCCCCACCAAAGGTGAGGGGGGACATATTGTTTTCAGTGCAGATTCTGTGCGTCGGCGTCCGTGTGACAGATTTCTTGTATTCGCGATATCTCTTGAACCAATATATGGAATTTCACCAAACTTGCATGGATACATCTTTGGGACAAGTTTAAGAGCTGATTAGATTTTGGTGACCTTGACCTCATTTTCAAGGTCAGTGGAGGACTTAGATGACGATATCTTGTATCCAGTATATTTCCTGAACCAATGGATGGAATTTCGCCAAACTGGCATGGATACATCACTTGGACAAGTTTAAGAGGTGATTAGGTTTTTGTGACCTTGACCTTATTTTCAAGGTCACTGGAAGACTTGGATGACAATTTCTTGTACCAGTGATATCTCTCGAACCAATGGATGGAATGTCACCAAACTAGCATGGATACATCATTGGGACAAGCTAAAGAGGTGATCAGAATTTGGTGACCTTGACCTCATTTTCAAGGTCATTGGAGGACTTAGATGTCAATTTCTTGTACCCACTATATCTCCTGAACCAATGGATGGAATTTCATCAAACTTGCATGGACACATTATTTGGACAAGTTTAAGAGCTGATTATTAGATTTTGGTGGCCTTGACCTCATTTTCAAGGTCACTGGAGGACTTAGATGACAGTTTCTTGTACCAGTGATATCTCTTGAATCAATGGATGGAATTTCACCAAGCTTGCATGAATACATCATTCGGACAAGTTTAAGAGGTGATTTGATTTTGGTGACCTTGAACTCATTTTCAAGGTCATAGTCATCTATGTGGGATATCCTTAGAACCAGTGGATGGATTTTCTCCAAACTTAACTAAATATTTTACTTGTTCAGGCTTTTTATACGCCCGTTTTGAAAAAACGGACGTATTATGTCATGGCGCTGTCCGTCCGTCCGTCCGTAAACATTCTTGCACACGCCATAACTCAGTAACCATTCGGGATATCTTCATGAAATTTGGTAGGCATATGTATCAGGGTGGGGGAACGTGTCGCGTATAAGAATGGTTGCTCCCCCTTTCTTACTTTTGAAGTTATGCCCCTTTGATTAATTTTTCCCTGTAAGTCTTGTACGCGCCATAACTAGATAACCGTTGGGGATATCTTTATAAAACTTCATAGCAATGTGAATGAAGTCCTAACGATGTGTCGCGTACAAAAATGGCTGCTTTCCCTATCTTCGTTTTAGAGTTAATCCCTTTCATTAGTTCTAAAAGGCTATTTTCGTGTTTTCTTGTACAATATAATATTGTCAAGGGAAAAAACTAGAACTAAAAATGGTGTAACTTGTGTATTTGGGTTATCTCCCTTGTCCAACTTACCTTGGAATACCAACAGTATATCATGTGTTAAATATTTAGATGATGTTGCAGTCATTATACCCCCACTTTGAAAAAGTGGGGGGTATACTGGTTTACATCTGTCTGTCCATCTGTCCGTCCATCTGTCTGTCCTTCCATCTGGCCTTCCGTCCCCATTTGATCAAATTTTTCATCGAAGATTTCTCCACAATCATACAAACTAGACTGGTCATATTTGGCATACAGGTTGATGACGACATGTTGTATTGTGGGATTGAGAACCAGCCTTCTCCTGCTTATTCTTCCCTGTATTTGTCAGATTTTCTTTCTTTCCATACTTTGAATAATGAAATTTTTCGTCAAAGATTTCCCCACAACCACGCAAGCTAGAGTAGTCATATTTGTTATGCAGGTTGATGACGACATGTTGTATCGTGGGATCGAGAACCAGCCTTCTCCTGCTTATTCTTCCCTGTATTTGTCTGATTTTCTTTCTTTCTTTACTTTGAATAATGAAATTTTTCGTCAAAGATTTCTGCACAACCATTCAAGCTAGAGTAGTCATATTTGGTATGCAGGTTGGTGACGATATGTTGTATCTTTGGATTGAGAACCAGCCTTTTCTGCTTATTCTTCCCTGTATTTGTCCAATATTCGTTCTTTCCATACTTTGAATAATAAAAATTTTCGTCAAAGATTTCTCCACAACCAAGCAAGCTAGAGTGCCATTATTTGGTATGCAGGTTGATGACGATATGTTGTATCGTGGGATTGAGAACCAGCCTTTTTCTGCTTATTCTTCCCTGTATTTGTCCAATATTCTTTCTTTCCATACTTTGAATAATGAACTTTTTCATCAAAGATTTCTCCACAACCATGCAAGCTAGATTAGTCATATTTGGTATGCAGGTTAATGATGACTTCCTGTATTGTGGGATTGAGAACCAGACTTCTCCTCTTTTTATTGCCTGTATTTGTCCGATTTTCTTTCTCTCTTTACTTTGAATAATGCATTTTTTTTTTGCAAAAGATTTCTATGCATCTGTAAGTTAGGGTAGGGATTTTTGTATGCATGTTGATGATAACTTGTTGTATTGTGGGATTGATAACCAGTCTTCTCCTGCTTATTCTTCCCTATATTTTTCCAATTTTCTTTCTCTCCTGACTTTGAATAATGTAATTTTTGTAACAGATTTCACAGCAACCATTCATTTTTGGTATACATTTTAACAATGATTTCTCTCCCTCTTTATGCTTTTTGTTACGAAAATAACATCATTTGATTTAAGCAATTAAGCGGGGTATAGTCGGATTCGCTGACAGTTCTAGTTAATTATTATAGAGTGGTTGCCCCTGTTTGTCTGCCTGTCTATCCTTTTGCAATCTTGCTCATTCTGTAACTCCTTTAGGAAATTGAAACGGCGTATTATGCGCTGCTTGCGAAGCCCTTGTTATTCATTAGAGGGGATGGGAAATGGGCTGGTGGGGGGACATCAGTTTTTCTCTGAAAAACATTTCTAGTTTGTGCTAAAAATGTGTGTGGAGCTTTTGCGTTGCAAAAATAAAATCAGCTAAAATGGCATTGTTCTCATCGTACCTACTTTAGCAAGGTGGAATATAGGTATCTGGTTTTCAGATGTCTGTCATTCCAACCATTAGTTCACAATTGTGTCTAGCCTAGGGTCAAAGTTGATTAAATCTCTGCCCATGGCTCACAAATTTCACATGGAGCATGACCAGACTACAGGACTTCAAGACTGGTAAAATTCATCCGTATCGAGAATCCAAGATGGCAGCTGTTACTAGCAAGAGAATCTGTGGAACCTAAGGATTGCAATGTGAATGCAATGCAATCCCAGTGAAGAAGTGATTTTTATACGCCCGTTTGAAAAACGGGACGTATATTGTTATGGCGCTGGCGTCCGTCCGTCCGGCGTAAACTTTTCGTTTCCAGATAACTCCTCCTACAGTTTATATCCGATCGAGCTGAAACTTGGTATATAGTAAGACTATGAGGTGGACCAGCGCATATCGTTTGGAGGTTACGCTCCAATGATTTTTAGCGGAGTTACAGCCCTGTATTCAGAATTTTTGGGGTGTTCGTTTCCGGATAACTCCTATAGTTTTCATCCAATTAAGCTGAAACTTTGTAAACAGTAAGACTACGATGTGGAGTAGCGCATATTATACGGAAAGGACTTCTATGATTAAGGCGAGGATTTTCCCCATTAGACTGGCGCGACAGGTCCGAATTTTCATAAGTATGAAGAGTGCAAATTTTTCTTAGCAGAGCTTCAACAAATATGTAAACCATTTGAAATCAGATCATTTGTGATTCAGACCCAAAGACATGGGGAGATAATCCATTCTGATCCTACCTACCCTAAATTCAAGGTTTTCGCATACCTCATCTTTTGAGGTAATAATAGTATTGACACCAGTCATTCATTCCATACATTTTTGTCATAAATGCATGCTAAATACACGTATATCACAATACAAAGCAATGATTTTCTTCTTGTTACGCCTGACTGGCATTTAAACATGCAAAACCATAGTTACACTTCCGGTCAAAAAGGCCAAAATAGAACGCTTCACTATAATTAAAGTACAAGTACTCCCCCCCCCCCCCCCCACCCCCACCCCCCCCGTGACCCAGCATTTCCTTCATACAGCAGACTTATGCGATGCAAGTACGTAATATATATGAGTGGGAAGCTGGGTCACGGGGGGGAACGATACTCAGTGAGCCAAAGAAGAAGAATGGTCAACAGTAGCACTGGTCTTCAAGGGTTATATTGTGTACCATGACCTTGAAATGAGGTCAAGGTCACATACATATAGTCAAAACTATCCAGTGTTGTCTGTTATGTAAGTAATGTAAGTCAAAAAAAGGTGTAAATTATACAATAAATCTTTATTTCAACGATCAGTTTGAGGATAATTCACAATTTATCTCAACAATGACGTCAACGTCAATGTATGTTTAACGTACTTTACATAGACACAAACAGTTGAAAATTCATTTGTCATGCAAGTTACGTGTCATAGTCATAAATGCAAAGCAAAAGTTAGTGATCCGTATAACTTTTTGATCATGGGGAAAATTCACGCCTTAACCATAGAAGTCCTTTGCTCCGATGATTTTAGCGGAGTAACAGCCCTTTGAAAAAACGTTTGTATGGCAATTCTTTAGCATTCCATAACTTGGTTATATTTTGGAATATCATGATGAAACTTTATAACAATGTATATGAGACTAAGACAACGTGTCTCATACAAGAATGGTTACTCCGCTTGACTTAGATTTTGAGTTACCTCCCTTTGATTATTTTGTCAGACTATATTTGTACACCTCATATCTAACTAACCCTTTGGACTATTGTGATGAAACTTGATAGTGATGTATATTAGGTTGACACGATATGTCACATAAAAGAACGATTGCCTCCCGTTACTTATTTTTGGAGTAACCTCCCTTTGAATATTTTGTAAGGCTATTCTTATGCAAGCGATAAGTAGGCAACCGTATGGAATATCTTGATGAAAATTTATAGCAATGTGTATTAGGTTGAGGCTGTGTGTTTTATATAAGAATAATTGCCTAATTGCCCCCCCCCCCCCCTTCCTTTCCTTATTTATGGAGTTGCATCCCTTTGATTAATTTCTATGGCTATTCTTGGGCATGTCATTACTCGGTAACCGTATGGAATATCTTGACGAAACTTTATAGCAATGTGTATTACGTTGAGACAGTATGTCTAATAAAAGAATAATTGCTTCTTCTTCTAAGGCTTTTCTTTTGAGAACCTTAGTGTTTGGAATGTCTTGATAAACTTGATAGCAATGTAGACAAGGATGAAACCGTGCAAAAAAAAATCAGAAACGGGCGTATATTGCCCCGCTTGCGGAGCTCTTGTTCTATTTTAACATATGCAATTTCTTGCGATACAATAATGGTTCTTGCATTGTACTTCCTATCATTGCCCTCTATCAGTGACTTGAGTTTCATTTAGTTCCCTTTAATACTTTTCAGAGATATGCTCTGGACAAGCAAAATATTGAAGAAAAAAGTCTTTAGGAAAGGAAATCTCCGTAATCACGTGATAGGGTTATGGTTCTTGCTCTTTTCACTTTCTTATCAATGTGTGAAGTATCATTTAGTCCCTTTTAATACTTTCAGAAATATGCTCCAGAACATCGAATTACTGAACAATCTAGAATTGGAACTTACTCTATAATCACATGTAATGGGGCTCGCAATTTCATCTCATTGCCCTCCATCAATGTGTGAAGTTTCATTCAGTTTCCTTTTTATATTTTCAGAGAAGAGTATTTAATGTCCAAAGAAAGTATTAAAGAATTATTCGAAGAATAATGTTCATACATCAAATAGTTTTCAAGATAATAGGCAAAATCACTGGACCATGAAATAAAGGTCACTCTGACTTACTGTTAGTTTGAGGTCAAACATCTGGTCATATTGAGTCATAATCCCAAGTTATTATGTTTGTACATCAAAATAGAATCGCTGGACCATTAAATACAGATCACTGTTTTCTACTGTTAGTTTGAGGTCAAAACATTGGGTCATACTGACTACTGAGTCATTATCCCAATAAGCATGATTATACATCAAATAGTCTTCAAGATATAAAGATAAAGTCACTGGACCATGATATATTCAGGCTGGTCACTGTGATTTACTTTTAGTTTGAGGTTAAACGTCTGGTCATACTGACATTATCCAAAGCCATGTACACACATCAAACAGTCTTCAAGATATAAGGCAAAATCACCATCATGAAACATAGGTTTCTGAAACCTTATCACAAGAATGATGGTCCAATAGTTTTCAAGATATATGGCAAAATCACTGGACCATGGTCAGCAAACTGAGTCATTTTCCCAAGCAATGATGTTTGTACATCAAATGGTCTTAAAGATGTAAGGCAAACTCACTGGACGATGATATATAGGTCACTTTGATCTACTGTTAGTTTAAGGCCAAACATCAAGTCATACTGAGTAATTCTCCAAAGCAGTTATGTTTGTAGATCAAATTGTCTTCAAGCTGTAAGGCAAAATCACTTAACCATGAAATAAATGTCACAGTAACCTACTGTTAGTTTGAGGTCAAACATTGGGTCATACTGAGTCATTATCCCAGCAGTCATGTTTGTACATCAAATAGTCTTCAAGATATATGACAAAACCACAGGGCCATGAAATAAAGATCGCTGTGACCTTCTGTTAGTTTAAGTTCAAACATCAGGTCATACTAAGTTATTATCCAAAGAAGTGTGTTTATACATCAAATAGTCTTCAAAATCACTGGTCCATGTGATACATGTCACTATGCCTTACTTTAGTTGGAGGTCAAACATTGTTTCCAAAGCCATCATGCAGATATACATTAAACAGTCTTTAAGAGATAAGGTAAAATCACTGGACTGTGAAATATAGGTTACTATGACCTACTTTTAGTTTGAGGACCAACATTAAGTCATTTTGACTTATTATCTCAAGGTATCATGGACATATCAAATAGTTCTCGAGATATATGGCAAAATCACTGCCCTTGTGGTTACTTAGAAACTGAGCTAAATGCAACAGGTGAATATAAGGCCCAGTTGCACATGCACACACAAGTGTATGCAAACAAAGAGTATATAGCATGAGCCCATCTTTGCTTTGCAAAGTGATGAGAAAATCTGAAGGCTTCAGCTGACATGTCAGGTGTTTCACCTGTTTCTAGCCTCGTACCATACTTTTTTTCTGTTCAACAGTCCAGATAAGCAATGGCAGAATAAGCCTTGACAACATTTACATCTGCGAAATATAAAGAAAATACAAAGAATTCCAAGACTAGAGGAGAAAAAGGCAGACCCAGATGAGGCGGCTCATTATGCGCCACCTCATCTGTATCTACACTATTTGCAATTTCAACCGTTTTCGTTTTTGGCGCTTAACCAATACAGTTTTGAGTAATTCTCTGGTCACAACCCACCTTTTGATTCAGGAAAAGGTAGCATGTATGTGAATATGGACATATCAAGCCGAGTTTCTCTGCAGTCTTGTAGGGGTCTTCTCAGTTTGCATCAATAAAAGGTATTATGGGTACGCCTCCAGGTTTTTCTGCCACTTTTACGAAAGAAACAAATATTGTGACCACCTGTTTGTTTGCCTGGATAACAAAACACCGCCTTCCAAAAAGGTTTTGATTCTGTAAGGAAAGAATTTGTTGCTCCTAGAGGAGCAAATTCTTTTCTTTAAAAGTCGAAAGGAGGCAAAATTGAAACTGTAGGAGTTGCTTCCCCCGAAAATAGTCACCTTTAAGAATTCTTAGACACACGTGAGACTGAGGAGATGGGCAGGCTGAACAGAGTCTTCACTTTTCCCATCTCCAGGCTGTGCTCATGTAAGTTATTGCCTACAAAGGCAAGAGTGGGGAGAGAAACAAACCATTGATCCTGTAGCTCACCTGAGTCCATTCTCAGCATTCAAGGGAAGTGAATTGTACAACATGGCCTAATTTCATATTCATCTATGTTCTTATGCTTGTCCTAGTCAATATCAAACTTTGATGAAGTAACAAACGAAAAAAAAACAGTTGCTTATAATGCAAGTTTCATAAAGTTGCATTAGAAAAAGATTAGCCTTTCGGTTGTCATGGCAACCAGTCAAAGGCAATGATTTGGCAAAATTCATATGGTTGATAGAGAGCACTACTCAATGAACATTTAAATGCTTATAAGGTAAAAATATGAGCTATTTAAACACTCAAAAGGAGAAATATACAATACAGCCAGATTTCAAATTTGTCAGAGAGTTTATGCATGTCCTTGGTTATCAGTCTATGGGAAATTTTTTCGGGCTTTAAGGGCAAGTAACTCCAAAATTAAAACTCCAATCTGGCCCAAATACAAACTCGTCAGAGATTTAATGCCTATCCTGATTATCTGCAAGTTTCATAAAGTTGCATTAGAAAAAGATTAGCCTTTCGGTTGTCATGGCAACCAATCAAAGGCAATGATTTGGCAAAATTCATATGGTTGATAGAGCACTACTCAAAGAACATTTCTGTAAAACTTAAGTCAAAACATCTGCAATAACACAGAAATAAATGCCAGTTTCTTCTTTTCCCATTATAAGTCTATGGAAACTGTAAAATGCCATTGCAACCAAGCACAAAGGCAACAAAAATAAACAAGAACTGTTACAGTATGTAACTAATGGCCCCGAAGGCCCCTTAAACTGACTTTTGACCCCTGATTGTGACATTGACCTTTGGCAAGGAATTCCAAATCTTGCAACTGAGACACCTTTTTGTCATTCCTCATCTTTCTGTGAAGTTGGATGAAATACATTTCAACAGTCTCAAGTCAGTTATATATAAGGTATAATCTGACCACTGACCCGTGGTTGTGACCCTGACCTTGAGCATGGGAACCTTAATTAATACCGTTTCATTATGTTTGGAGAAGTTTAATCCAAGTTGCTTATGAAGTTGTTTAGTAATTGGGGAGAAACAACTTGGCCGTTGGCCTCTGACTGTGATCTTGAACTTGGGTGTGGAAGCCTGTGTCTTATGTGTGGCTTACTTTCTCATTAAGCTTTATCTTTCAGTGAAGTTAAAGGAAATTCGCATTGGTACATTAATTTAGGGGGTAACTGTCTTGAAAATCGTAATTTGGGGAGGTAAATCATCGGTTTTATGGTCGGAAATTTCGTTTTACGGCGACGCGCCAGCGGAGTCACCTTCTCATAATGATTTATCTTTCTGTGAAATTTCATCAAAGGACCAGTTGCCATATAGGGTGTTTTCCTGGTACAATTATAATCGAATAATATTTTGCGAACAATTAGCCCTATATTGGGGTCATTTATCCATAAGAAGCTTAAGTCAAACGGAGCTTTCTTTTTGTGTACACTATCTCTTAAAAGTGGGTGGGGTAATTCCATACCGGTCGACCCTCATGAAACTAATTGGTAATTTACGGTCTCCCAATAATAGATTGACTACAGGTTGTAGCATATAATAAATAAGCAGTTGACACACTTTAAGATGCTATAAGGTTTCTGTGTCCACTACATATCTATGCTTAAACATATCACTTTATTTGCAATTTTTAGATTTTTGTATATTTTGCACCTACCAACTTTGCAGAAAACCACAACGTTTCTCCATCAATCAATAGAATTTCCCTTCCTTTGGTGCAAGTATTTGTCAATGACTGAACATTGCAGAATTATGAGCGTTTTTCTGTAAATGTTCTGGAAAATGAGTTAAGTGCTCTTGAATGCAGAAAATTGTATTAAAAGTCTGAAAAATGTCAATTTTGTATGTTACAGACTTAAAGTCTCCGATGGTCTACCGGTGGTAAAATCTCTAAACACAAATTATTATAAAAAGTGGTTCCATCGCCACTTTCAGTGATGGGTGTATGGATGACTTGCGATTTTACGTCCTTTTTAACTGTATGTCAGTCACATCAGGATGATTAGTGGGTGATAATATATGGCTGGATGCAATGAAAACCGGTTTGCAATTGCAAAGATTCCCGCCTCCTAGAACCTTTAGGTTAGCAGGCCAGGTTTAGTTTGGTTTAAACATATTTTATTGCCAAAACAACTGACAAATGGGTCGGACCACAAGTTCTAACAACATTAATTACGGTCCTCCCCTTGAGAATGCTATACAGGACAGATATAGGCAATGACATACATATAACATAATTTTGAAATTACTGATACTGCTTACCAAAAGACAATTAGAATGTGAAAACAAAACGAGTTGGACAGCAATTATAACATTCAGAACACACATCTTTAACATCATAGAGAGATGTTTTAAGTTTGTCTCTTAAAAGAACTGATGGTAAATAATTAATAAATGGGAAGGAGAAATAAGTAATATAGATCAATAAAACCTGAAATAATAACAGTAAATAATATAATAACTAAATCAGCATGGAAAAAAAAAACTAATATCAATAAATGATACTGATAATAATAATAGTAATAATAAAAATATAGATACTAAAGATTGATAAGACATAAAAGAAATAATAGAAATAATAAAAATAAATAAATAAATAAATAATAAATAAATAAATAACAGATTTATATATGGTCTAGTCGTCCTTTGTCCCTTTTTCAGCCTGACAGCGTCATCATTGGGCGGTACCTGGAAAGACAAAAAATATATCTCATTACTTGTGCGACATACGAAAGTCCGCATACGCCCTCTCCTGTCTGTTGCAGGCTACCAACTACAACGGAAAGCAATAGCAGTAAACAGCGAACAACACACATCAGACCTACAAAGCAACGCATGCGCACAGGCGCAAGCGAAAAATATACAAACGGTGTCAGGCCACTCAAGAATTGCTTCCGGGGTCGTAGGGTGCTAAAATAGTTCTATAGAAAAAATATGCTGCCTTGTTCAGAGGTGTGATTTTCATTCCTGAAGGTATTCTGTGGCATTTATTTGATTTGATCTTGGAATATTAAGTATTTCTAAGCCAATGAGCCTCAAATACATGATCTTTTGCAGGACTATATCTCCTGTATGGATGCTGCCAGAAGCCAAGGGGAAGCACTGCGGTTTGTTCCAGAGGCGGTACATGTGATCTAGGAAATCTTGTGAAAAACTGAATCGATCATGATGTATTTATTTGTCTATTTTTGAAGAGTCCAGTTGCTGATCTAATCTGATAATGGTTTCTTATTGGCCAAGTGAATGTTGTGGAACATTGGATAGTGCTGTGAATGGGCCTCATTTTGCTTTGTTTTCTATGGGAGCCAATTTGAGAGGTCTGACACGGGTACGTGTACTCACCGGATCGGACCGGATCGGACTGAATCACCGGATCGGACCATTTATAAACTATTTTATCATACTTTCTATGACTGTTTATGTTTATATTTTGTAGAAGATAGTGTGTCCAACAGATATATTGCAGTAATGTTTGGGTTTAAAGGGGGTCTGCATTGCATTTAGCATGATGTATCCAGCACATATTATCTCTTAATTTCTCAGTGACCTGTATGTTTTTATAGGTCACTGCTCTGCTCTAAATCACCTCTATAACGTGTACCCACACTCTATGTTTTGAACAAAAATGAAAAAAAATCGGATTATTTCATCTGACTTTTTTCATTTTTAGCCATTTCAATCACATATTGCATACGTATCTGTCTCAGTGAAATTTCCAAGAAATTACAACAAACTGTAAATTCATTAAATTCAAATATTATTGTAATATATCTGTTGTATACACCATCTTATGCAAAATATACACATTATCAGTCAAAGAAAGTATTATAAAACGGCTATAGATGCTGAAATTCGGGTCCGATCCGGTCCGATCCGGTGATTAGGCCCGATCCGGTGAATTTACGTACCGGTCTGACACCTAGAAGTGAAAGTATGATTTTCTATATTGCAATTGGCTCAGCCTTTTTGTTACATTTAATCAATTTATTTGAATGAAACATTGCATTTTATGCACATTCCATTGTATAAAATGCCCTCCATAGCAGTTTAAATATTTCTTTAGACTCAATCAACCCTTGAGAATGGCCATTTCACTGAAAATAGGGGGTACATGTCCAAGAACAGTAACAAGTCATTGAAGAGATGACATCAATACATGTTTTTCTGTATTTTAGGAGTGGAACACCTTGAAGTTCAGCATAGTATACCACTGGTTTGGATTGGTCTTGAAATCCTGTCAAAGCGATCGAGTAACTTGTGCTTCTTCAGAATCACAAACGCTACTCGTAAGTTTGTCGTAAAATCAGACGCGACATTTTTTTCGCAGTTTTATACAAATTTTGTTGAATGAATGAATTTGATGTGTAAACAGTGTTTGTCAGGAAGTCCTAATTTGCAGTAAAAATCATTCATTTTATTCCTTTGAGAGAAATAAGGTTGCTTCTAGGTGTCAGGCCACTCAAGAATTGCTT
The DNA here is from genome assembly GCA_963989385.1 of Ctena decussata. Classification (NCBI taxonomy): domain Eukaryota; kingdom Metazoa; phylum Mollusca; class Bivalvia; order Lucinida; family Lucinidae; genus Ctena; species Ctena decussata. The sequence continues at coordinate 22,948,057 of OZ022514.1, read as the reverse complement.
CCGGGGTCGTAGGGTGCTAAAATAGTTCAATAGAAAAAATATGCTGCCTTGTTCAGAGGTGTGATTTTCATTCCTGAAGGTATTCTGTGGCATTTATTTGATTTGATCTTGGAATATTAAGTATTTCTAAGCCAATGAGCCTCAAATACATGATCTTTTGCAGGACTATATCTCCTGTATGGATGCTGCCAGAAGTCAAGGGGAAGCACTGCGGTTTGTTTTTATTTACGCAATCCAGAGGGGTACATGTGATCTAGGAAATCTTGTGAAAAACTGAATCGATCATGATGTATTTATTTGTCTATTTTTGAAGAGTCCAGTTGCTGATCTAATCTGATAATGGTTTCTTATTGGCCAGTGAATGTTGTGGAACATTGGATAGTGCTGTGAATGGGCCTCATTTTGCATTGTTTTCTATGGGAGCCAATTTGAGAGGTCTGACACCAAACCGCGATTAAGAAGAAGAATATTATGTGGAGTTTCGTAATAACAGAAATAGATATGAGAATAAAGAAGTTAACTGAAACGTTTTGTTTCCTTAATGTATGCATGGACATAGATCAGAAAATAATATTATCTTCGTCTGAGAGCTGGTCCGATCCGTACAAAATAAACTGAACCCCAAGCCGGTGAAATCTTCGAGATAGCTGAAAGAATCTTAACCGTTGATTTATGTATAAATCGCATCTGAAAAAATAATGTTCGGCATTCTCAATATCTATACCACAATCACATACAGGAGAATCTCTCAGGTGATTGTCATACAGATCTTTGTTGAGGTTGCTGCACCTATTCCTTATACGACAATGATCTAGTACCCTGAATGAAATATCTAGGAATTTTATGTATGCTAAATAAATGTTCTTTTAATCTAGATTTAAAGATTTCAACCGTGTTAACCGACCTAATAGACGGAGGCAAAATGTTCCAAGTTTCAATACCAGACGGTGTGAAAGATCTCGAAAAAAACCTCAGTTCTTTTTTTTTCTTAAAACGCTTATATTTTCTCCACTGCGAAGGTTATACATAGTCCTTTCATTAACAAGGGGCGGTAACAAGTTACAAAGATACTCTGGTGCTATGCCATTATACATTTTAAAGATTGTTACCAATTTTTTTAATTTACGACGTTCGGACAATGGAAGCCATCCAATTTCGCTCATGAGATTTTCAATTGATACTGATCGTGTCAGGCCCGTCACAATACGGGCAGCTTCATACTGAAAACATTCCAACTGCTGCTTTTCTCCTGCCGTGCAGCCATCCCAAACAACTGATGCATATTCGACCAAAAGTCTTAAATAAGATTTAACGTTTTACGTTTCAGCTTGAATTTTAAACGGCGTAAAACTCCTAACATTTTTGAGGCCGAACATAATATGTTCTCGATATGTGAGTGCCATTTACCATTGTAGCTGATAGTTAAACCTAAATGCTTATGATTTTCAACAAATGTTACAGGAATATTATTAAATAGTAAATTAGGCCTATCGATGTCTGTACATGAAACAAATATTGCTTCTGTTTTATTGGGATTGAAATCTATCAGCCACTGACTAGCCCAAATTGATATAAATCTTAAATCGTGATTTAAAATTCCTTCAATATCTTGGACATTGCGTGATGTAAAAGACAAGGAAGTATCATCCGCAAAAAGACGTGCTATACTAAGTAAATGGTCAACTATATCATTTACATAAATAAAAAATAACAAAGGCCCCATGACAGATCCTTGTGGGACGCCTGCTTGGAGTGTTTTCGACTCAGACAAGGATGAACCAATAAATACTTTCTGGGTTCTCTCAGATAAATAGTTGGCAAGCCATTTTAATAAATTGCCATTTATTCAATCTGTTTAAGTTTGAATATCAACCCTTTATGCCAGACTCGATCAAACGCTTTAGAAATATCACAAAATACCATGCATGTGTATCGTTTTGCATCAAAGCCCCGGCATATTTGATTGTAAATATCTATAAGCTGAAATACCGTAGAATGGTGCGGCAAAAACCCAGATTGCAAATTATAAATAAGGTTTCTCTGAAAGAAATTAAACAAATGTTTGAAATCAACTATTTCCATTATCTTTCCAACTGTACTAAGTAAAGAAATAAGGCGATAATTAGATGGCTGTTCGGGTGGACCTTTTTTGAAAAGAGGCATAATAACTGCTTTTTTCCATAACGAGGGAAAATTCCTTCAATAAGAGATCTATTAAATAATATCTGTAAAGGTTTAACAATTGTATCACAAGTCATTCTTAACATTTTATGACTTATCAAATCTGGACCAGATGCTTTATTTACTATAAGAACTTTGATTACATCACGTATTTCAGATTCCTCAATATTAATATTATTAGAACATCCAAAGTTTTTGCATCAAAAACTGGCAAAGTAACATTATCGTCATTTAGTGTTGACATAGACACAAGGTATTCGTTCGAAGTATTTGCTTTTTGAAGATCAGTAAATGAAAAGACTTCCTCACCAGAGTCTAATGTAGTTTTAAGAGGAGGAATAATTTCAGCATCTTTATTCGACTTCATGAAATGTTTTACAAGTTTCCAATACTGTCTTGGGTTTATGTTATTCGCTTCAGAAACAGAATCTTCAAGATTACTATAAAACTGTTCTTTAGCATGTTTTTTTTTTTAAAGATTATTTACTTTATTCCTTAAATGTTTATATTTGTTCCAATCATTAATATTACTACTTTTAATTGCAAATTTCCTTAATCGGTCATGTTTTCTGGAATATTTTTTTTTGAATTTCAGAATCATACCATGGTTTATCATTAGGGCGTATAATTACTTCTTTACATGGAATACATTTCTTTACAAGATCAATAAATACAGAGGTAAAACTTTCGCATGCTTTATCTAGAGTATCTTGCTCGAGGAATTGCCAGTTAGTAGACAAGATTAACATATTTAACTTTTCAAAGTCACCTTTATTTTTCAACCAAACAATTCTTTTAAAAGCTGTACTATGATTATAACTAAACGGCAAGACGATATATGTTGCAAGATGGTCACTTATTTCATTTGGAGTATCAATAACACCACAATGTAAAAAACCCGCATATTATTTTGTATGACTATTGGATCAAGAAGCGTTTGAGAAGTGTTTGTGATTCGTGTTGGCTCTTCTATAACATTTATCAAATTATTTAATAGCATGATATATTTTAAGTTGTGATTATGGATATTCAATTGATCTTCGTTTAAAACAACAACAATGATAATAGTTGTTGAAATTTCTGTATATATTACAAAGTAAAAGTAACTCACCTTTATGTCTAATCTGTATCCATAAAGACTCGTCCAGGCTGGCTTCAAGTTCTGCTTTACTTTCTACCAGTAGCCCTTCAGACACATAAATCAGGAGACCAGAAGAGTGAGCTGAAGCATTTTTCCTAAACATTTGTTTTTGGAAGCCATCTAAATATAGGTCATCAGTCATTATAATATTAGTTAAGTGCGTTTCGGTAAAGCAGAGAATGTCAAAATCTAAAAAATTGTCTTTTGTTCCTTATGCTACGTGCATTTAAGTGAAGAATCGACAAGTTGTTTTCTTGATCAGTTTGGTCCGATTTTGGACCAGGGTTTTCATGAACATCCCCAGAAAGAAGAAGAATCAGATTTATAATATTTTTTCGAATAAGTTGTATGCTGTTTCAAAAATGTAGACTTAAATTTTACAGAATACCAGTTAATCACCTGGTTAAAATCACAATTCAGACTATTGGACGGACAAGTGTGTGCAACTATGGTTACGTACCGTTGAGCCGCTTGGGTAACGTCGATAAGAGAATTGAACTGAACAGAACTGAATTCAGACTACTAGGCGTTAGCCTAGTACTACATATAGAACTTTTCTTTGTGTAAGTAAAACAAAATCAAAGCTAAAATACGGAGTGGCACCACGCTCGACGATACAAGTCCTGAGTAGAGCTGAGGACATAAAGACGACTAGACGAAGAAATAAACAATAATACAATAAAATACATACATGAAGAAAAATAATACATACATAAATAGAAATAATGAAAAAGAGGAAAAATAAGAATAGAGGAATAACCATACCTAGCAACTTCATAATTCAGTATAAAACTTTTTTTATTTTCTTTGGATTTACAAAAGAGGAAATAATAAACTTCGCATTCACCAAACATTGACCTCACACAGACAGGAAGCCTTATTACTAACTAGTCATCTAGCCAGCAGGTAAATTCAAAAGCATAACGCCATGCCAACATCGATGCAAGATAACAACCCATTAGGCTTGCAATACCAAAAAATAAAACTGAATTAAAGCCGACTCGACGCCACAAGACGCCAAAGCAACGATAATTCAAAATTTACCTGCGCTCACTGGGAGTCGCCGCATCGACGTTGACAGGAACATGCATGACTGCTTTCCCATACAAAATATGAGAAAACAGAGACTAAGTGAACAACATAGCTACAAAGAAGCACAGGGACCCCACGCTAACAAGGATGGACCAGGATTCAAATCAGTCCATATAATGAGAGACTATTAATATGCGCAAATTCAAGTAAATAGATATCGAGGACAGATTTGAATCTCAGGTCCGTCCAGTGCACGTGAGCCCCCCCCCCCCCCCCCTCCCTTGCCACCATAAATGACCATAGTATATAACCGCCACCTATGAAATATAAGTAAAACTAGACAATCACTAAAGGTGATGAATGCCCTCGCCATATGCCTCACTAGATGAGTAATGTGTTAAGGCATATTTGTGTGAAGTTACATCAAAACCTGTCAATAGATAAAGGTGCTAGAGGGATGACTAAGTTTTTCTAAAAATAGCAACTGTGACCTTGACCTTCGAACTACAACCCTGAAAGGTTAATTTGTCCAAGATTTTGTCATACTTAATATTTGTGTGAAGTTCTATCAAAATCAGTTAATAAATAAAGGCGCTAGAGCCATGAAAAGATTTACATGTACCTATAATAGCATCTGTGACCTTGATCTTGGACATACAATGCTGAAACGTAAATTTATCCCAGATATTGTCAAGCTAAATATTTGAGTCAAGTTATGCAAGAATCATTCCAGAGGGATGACAACGTATTTTCTAAAAATAGCAAATGTGACCTTGACCCTAAAATTCTGGATCACGAACTTGTCCAAGATATTGTCACACTAAACATTTGGGTAAAGTTACATCAAAATTGTCAATTAATAAAGGATCTAGAGGGATGATAAAGTTTTTTTTTCTAAAAATAGCAGCTGTGACCTTGACCTTGGACATGCGGTGCTGAAACGGTTATTTATTCAAGAGATTGATATACTTAAAATTTATGTGAAGTTACATCACAATCAATCTATAAATAAAAGCGCTGGAGCGATGCTCTAGTCTTTCTGAAAATAGCAACTGTGACCTTGACCATGATCCTACCAACCTGAAACGCAAAGTTGTTCGAGGTATTGTCATACCCAATAGAGCTGTGATGTAATACCAAAATCGGTTAATAAATGAGGCCGCTAGAGCGACGATTAAAGGCGAGATTGTATATAAGCTATGGAAATATGGTCAAAATATGTATGTAATTTAAGGGGAGATAATTCTGCAATAAAGACCTGACTCAAAGTTCTGTTTCCTTTATGCACATGTTCAATGCATGTCTGAACTGTGTTGCAAGTTTCAAATCCCTACATCAAATACTGTTGGAGGAGTTGCAGAGACAACAACAGTACTACAAAGTTTGAAATATGGTCAAAATATGTATGTCATTCAAGGGGATGTAATTCTGCCATATTGACCTGGATCAAAGTTCCGTTTCCTTTGTGCACATGTTCGATGCATGTCTGAACTGTGTTACAAGTTTCAACTTCCTGCATCAAATACTGTAGAAGGAGTTGTGAAGACACAAACAGTACTAAAATGTGAAATATGGTCAAAATATTTATCTTATTCAAGGGGACACAATTTTGCAATAAAGACCTTAATCAAAGTTCTGTTCCCTTTATGCACATGTTCAATGCATGTCTGAACTGTGTTGCAAGTTTCAACTCCCTACATCAAATATTGTAGGAGGAGTTGCGGAGACAAGAACAGTACTCAAATGTGAAATATGGTCATAATATGTATATTATTCAAGGAGACATAATTTTGCAATAAAGACCTTAATCAAAGTTCTTTTTCCTTTATGCACATGTTCAATGCATGTCTGAACTGTATTGCAAGTTTCAACTTCCTACATTAAATAATGTAGGAGGAGTTGCGGAAACAAGAACAGTACTCAAATGTGAAATATGGTCATAATATGTATATTATTCAAGGGGACATAATTCTGCAATAAAGATCTTGATCAAAGTTCTGTTTCCTTTATGCACATGTTCAATGCATGTCTGAACTGTGTTGCAAGTTTCAACTCCCTGCATCAAATACTGTAGGAGGAGTTGCGGAGACAAGAACAGTACTACAAAGTGTGACGGACGGACGTACGGACGGACGAGGGCAAAACTATATGCCCCTCCCTACTTCGTGACGGGGGCATGAAAAACAAAAACAAAACACACATTGAACTCCAAACAGATCCCAATAATATGAAATAGGCGCCACCTATATTGCAACCAACCAACATTATGACTCAAAAAAAAAAAATGAAACAAGAAAATTGTAGCACAGCTGCATTGATAGCTCCTTTTTAGTAGTTTTATGCAACTCCGTCCAGAAATCCTGGAAAAGTTTTTATAAGCAGTAAAACAGAAAAATAATATACTTAGCAAAAATAAAAACTTGACAGTCTTTATTTTTCATCCTACGGTAGTCGGGAAAAAGTGAGACATGGAAATTCTTTTAATTTAAGAAAATGTAATCATTCTGTAATATCATAGTCACAAAAATTTCAAGATTCCTTAGATACAGCAAAACTGGGGCTATTGTAAACGTCACAAGGGTACTTTTCTGTTTTCTATGCTCAAAACCAAATAATTACCAAATTTAAAATTGTCGAAGTCTGCTTAAATGATAAAAAATCTGTTGGCAATGCTTTTCCATTATAAATCCAATCTCTATGGACTCATGAGCTAAAATAATGCCGATGCATGGTCGACTAGGAGGCGGCAGTAAACCTCAGTCCACGCCATTAAAAAGTCAGAAATTCAGTTTCAATAGAATTCCCATTACACATTTAAGGCTTTAGGGCAGTTTAAGAAATGGCTTTTAAATAAATTTAGTGATAAAAACATTGAGTTTGCAAGACAAGCAAACTTATCTCGAAGAAAATAATGAAAAAGACGCATTGGTACAGAAGATACGGCATCTCATAAATCTCTATATGTTCGAATCAAAGGGAGATAATCTGAAAGTTTTGAAACTTTAAACGTTATTTTCAGGTTGTGATTACAATTAACATAAGCGTTTAAAGTATTTTCTATGCGTACTGGAATTACTTTTTATTGCGTACAAGAGAACTTTCTTCTGCGCATGCGCAAATTAAAGTTCTATTCTGAATTATTAAAATAGGAATAAGTTAGATAACTTCGGACAGGACGAACATTTACCAATAATTTTTCATGATTTAAGTAATCAGATGTCTGTCCAACGTGAAAACATCCACATATACATTACAAATTTGCTAGGTTGGCCGGAACTAAGAAATAAAAACCGTCAAGTTTTTATTTTTGTTCAGTATATAAAAAAATAGGACAGCTGAAAATAAAAATACGACGCCCAAAGGAAGCAGACGGGATTAAATATTTCCCTGTCATTGTATCCGGTCATTGTAATAGTGCCTCTGTCGTCCCTACCTATACTCGGAGTATATAGCTTGCGTCGTCTGATATGAGTATTCCTTATTCACCTTCGTATATGATCAATTCAATCTTGAGAATCTAAAAACTAAAAGTAAAGATTCTTGACTAATTTGCTGAAATGCGCAGGCTGATTCGAGTATTCGATGTATTCACATGGCTTAAGGCACCATTTCAGGCGACGCCAATCACAGAGAGAGAGAGAGAGAGAGACAGCCAGACAGACAGAGAGAATGGTAATATTGGCAACCGTAAAACCCTCGGCAGCCAACAGCGCTATTGACAATCGCTGGCACCACTGGCAAAATTGCCAATGTCACCACTGGCAGTTCTATTGGTAGAGCCAATGGCGCCAATGGTACCACTTGTAGAGCCGAAGGCGCCTATGGTCCTCTCCTCTGAAACCACTCTGGGCCGATTGAAGTTGGGGGAACAAAAATTTGTTCGGGGTGCTTTTGTATGGGAAAATGCTTAAACTGGATTTCTTAGAAACTATTTAAGTCATAAGTCAAAGGTATAATATTTGGTATATATGGTTAACTAAATGACCAGATGAAGAAATTGTGTCCTTAAGGTCAAGGTCATTCTTTGAACTTTGTTCAAGGACACTGAATTTCTGTCTCCTGTCAACATTTTCATACATCTTCTCTGAAACCACTGGCCCGATTGAAGCCATATTTCATATGGAGACTACCTAGGTTCGGGGAACAAAAATTTGTTCGGGGTATTAGGGTCACATGACCAAGATGGCCACCACGCCCATATATGGTAAAAACCCTTCAGAAATCTTCTTGTCCAGAACCGAAAGACCTATGACCTCGAGACCTGGTATGTAGCATTGGGCATGCAAGCCCATAATAGTTTATACAAATGATGACCGTAGGGACACGGTCAACTTTGGTAGGTTATGCTTTTACAGGTGCTTTGCATTAATTTTATACCTATGCAATTTTTTCATAAGTCTTAGCATACCCCAAAGTGCACTCTAGATTCAGCTGAAAGTCAATGTCGTCAAAAAATCTTACACTTACCGTGGGAATGAATAAAGGGACACTGCTTTGGATTCCAGAAAAGTTTGCTATATTGAATATTGCGGAGAAGATATTTTGAAACCTATTCAAGTTATGTTATTTAAATTGACAAGTGCTGAAACGCTTCCGCGTAGTTTTTGTCGGTTTCGTGGTGTACAGAAATATGGTAATGAAAAACCGAGTTCGACATTTCAAAAACAGATTTTTAAACATGTTACATATAATGAATATTCGCATACATTTCATTTCTGCAAGCAAATATTTAACCTTAAAAAGAGCAAGGCCGGACCGTCTTTCAGAAAATAAGCATAGGTCCAGTGCTAGAAAAAGCTCAGCTAGCTTTAGAAATTTAATAAACAGAATATCTCTATTTCCCCATCTGCAACCTTTTTTGCAAACATACTTTTCATAGCATTTCGCTTGCGGTTAGTCACTGATAATTGGAAATTTAACGTGACGGAAAAGAGGGGTGGGGTAATTTACTCAAGTTTTGCTTTAAAAAAGTTTAAATTTCGATTTGTTTGCTTTTTTTCATCTCCCGTCTTAATTATTTAACAAGATTGAACATTTGATTTCATTCATCCTTTGTTACTGAAAAGGTGTGAACGAATGCTTTCTAGTAGGTACACTGCTTGGATAAAACATAGGAAAAACTAGACATTTTATATATTTCTATGCAAGGTTCTACATTTCTAAAAACTCATTTTTATGCTTTGCTAAAACATTAACAGGAAGAAAAATGATAAATTTAAGAAATATTAAAGCCAGCACCTCAGTTTCACGGCCGCTTATCTCCGTCCGCACAACACCGTGTTGTGTATAGGAAAATTTGCTGGAGATTTCCGGTGGTTCTGCAGGCGATTCGAAAATAAAGGTCACGAAAGGTAGGTGTCTCGGTTTAAAAGGGATATATTCTTTTCCAGCGTAAAACAAAAGAAAAGGAAAATGTCATGCAACCCTTCAATCGTTTTTCTATGAATACGAGTCTTGATCGAAGCCAGATTCTCAGTTATACAACAGATTTCCATTTTTTTCCCGGAGCGAGGTCATGGAGGTGGCCGTTTTGTTGACATGCAAACATTTCAAGTTTGCATTCCTGAAGTCGCTGAGTATTTATGTTTTCATCTATCACCTGTATATTAAAGGTCTCTCATATAAGTACCAGTTACGAGCCTAAACAGAATTTGCTACCTTCCTTCAGCCCAGATAATGAAAGTTGTTGTGGAATTCGTGATCCAGGAGATCGGTGGTGCTGAAGGCGATAGGTGGCGGTGCAGGAGATTGTTTTATGTTGTGCCACTAATGACCGTTTTTAACTGTTTTGTAACGTAAATAATGTAGTAGCATGGCATGGTACAGATTCGCACAGCTTTCAGATTCGTACACTTGGCTGTACAATGCCTCTGCTGCATTAAGCATGCTAATTAAAATGAAAATAACGACATCAGCAATCAGGGGATTGAATTATCAGTCAATCATTTGCACTGCAAAGCTTCTGTTAGAACTAAATGGTACGAAAGTACGCTAGTTTGTCAATTGGGTACTTACATTCGTCCCACTTTCTTTGTTTAATTACATTGTGCACACGGCCACCAATCCAGCTCATTCATCGCATAAACCAATGGGGCAAACCTTTCTATTCCTTCTTTCTAAGACTAAAATCAGAAATGCGATGAATGAGCTGGATTGGTGGCCGTGTGCAAAATGTATAAGGAATTCTATAAATCTACAAACGATTCATGCAAATTCTCAGTTTTACTATAATTCTTTCTTACCTACTGTAATAAGGGACTAGAAAGAACTTCCAGAACAAACGCGGAATTTACATTTCTCCGTGAGTTTCTCAAGCTGACATTTTTTAGACTTTCGAATTTCATAGGTTACCTTATTCCGAACATTTTTATAAATCTCAAAGTCAGCAGTACATTTAGACCTTTTATATTTATCATACAGTCGTTTTCGTTTTCGCATTAATCGTTTTATATTATTTGTTAACCAATCAGGATCTGATTAACGTACTTTGGTTGGTTGGTTGGTTGATTTGATGCTTAACGTCCACGGTAAACAACTAAGGTCATGTCGGGACGGTCAGTTAACCTAACCACACTATTCCTGGGCAGGCTTAGACCTCCTAAGCGGTTAACCAGTACTAAGTGCACATACTTTCGCCAGTAACTGACAACTGCCCTTCTTGAATCAGCGGAAGGAGAAACGAAAGTATGTGGCCAGACCGGGATTCGAACCCAGGACCTCTGACTTACGAGTCAGGTGCCCTACCGATTGCGCTACCCGGCCCTTTGATGTCTTTATTAGGTATGTGCTTCGTTGCATATTTTGTAATACATTCACTTATATTATTTGCATAGATGTCTATATCATCATTCTTAAGAGAACTCCAATCCGTATTGTTCAAGTCGCGTGAAAGAGACTGATAATCTCCCTTGTCATACAGCCAAATATGTCTCGTATAAACCGGAGTAATAACTTTATCAAAATTTAAAACACAGTAGACAGGGCAATGATACCGTATATTTTGGTCAAAAATAGGCTCTCCAACACCACTTAGTAGAACGTTGGTTTTATCAGAAGTTAAGAACAGGTCAATAATAGAGGGCGATACTTCTGTGTAATGCGTTGGCTCATTAATAAGTTGGTCTAAACTAAAATGTTGACATAAATCAAGGACTTTTTTCCTGGTAGGTTGTTTTGAAATATATAAATTGAAATCACCAGTGATGAGTATATTTGGTATACCGGTATCAAAAGCAAGAGCTATCGAATCTTCGATGGACAATATGACTTCTTGGGTGGAGTTGGGAGGTCTGTAAAACGTGCCTATCAGATACTTTTTGTTATGCGTAGAAATTTCTATCCAAAGATATTCAATGTTTGGAAGTTCAAGATCCTGTCTACGACGTGAATAGATATTTTGTTTCGCATAGACGCATATACCGCCATATCTATTACCGACCCTATCGCGTCTATACAAGTTATATTCATTTTCATATATTCATAAAAACCCTTCAAAAATCTTCTTCACCAGAATCGAAAGGCCTATGACCTTGAAACTTGGTATGTATTATTGGGTATTCAAGCTCATCATAGTTTGTACAAATGATGACCTTAGGTTGACCTTGACCATATTTACGACGTGTTCAACTTTGCAATGTTATGCTTTTGTGTGGGTAAATGCTTAAACAGTGGATTTCTCAGGAACTGTTTGAGTCTAAAATAATATATTTGGTATATATGGTTAACCAAGTGACCAGATGAAAAAAATATGTCGCTTAAGGTCAAGGTCATTCTTTGACCTTTGTTCAAAGACACTGAGCTTCTGTCTCCTATCAACATGTTCAAACATCTTCTCCTCTAAAGCCACTATGCAGATTGAAGCCATATGTCATATGGAGCTGTGCAGTGGGCCAAAGGAACCAAAGTTTGTTCAGATGGTCATGGTCACAACCGAGGGCCCAATGGCCTTGTGGCATTATATGTAGCATTGGGGACTCGGGCCCATTATAATTTATGCAAATCATGACTTTGCGTTGACCTTGACATAATTTATGGCAAGGTCAACTTTGGAATGTTATGCTTTTATATGGTAAAATGCTTAAACAGTTGATTTCATGGAAACTTTTTAAGCCCAGTTATAATAATTTGAAAAAATGTTAAACTCAATGAATACATGAAGACATAAGGTCATCAAAGGTGACGGTCATTTTTTTCACTTTGCTGAAGGTCACTGAGATTTTGAAATTAAAATATGCATTTCTTATAAGCCACTTGTAACAAATGAGCGAAATGACCAAATTTGTCTGTTGACAGGTGTCAGGTGAGCTACAGGACCATTGGTCCTCTGGGTTTTTTTAGTTATGGCCCTTTGGAAATTCCGGCATTGTCAACTTGTAAGCAAGATATCTGAGCTAGGGACTTGAAACTTAGTCAACTGATTGGAGGTGATAAGTTGATGAATTGATTAACTTTCCATCAAGTTCAGTCAATTATTTTCGGAGATATTGCCCTTTGAAAATTTCGGCATTTTCAAACTTGTCAGCAACATTTTGAGTTGGGACGTGGAACTTTGTCAGCTGATTGGAGATGATGAGTAGATTAATTGAATATCTTTTGAATGAATTCCGCATATTTTTTCTTTGAGTTATGGCCCTTTGAAAATTTCAGCAGTTTAAACTTGGCAGCAAGATATCTAGAAAAGTGTTTGAGCTAGGGAGTTGAAACTTGGTCAGCTGATTGACGACGATAAGTTAATTGACTGATTAACTTTTGATAAATTTCTGTCAATATTTTATGGTACATATCATTCCCTTTTTGGGTAACGCAAATGGTTTGGCATCGGTATTTAAAAAACACATTTTCTAGTTCATGCTCTGCTGACGTAGTAAAATTTTACTTAAAAAATTACGTCAACCCTAGTGTTCGGGTCCTTTTTCTCTCCATCTATGATACATACAATGATTCATCAAACCTGGTATGAAGTTTTTTCTTTGAATGGTCTAGAGGAGTGTTGCCTTTATATTGACCTTTGACCTATATTTTATGCTCTGCTGACTTATGTGATGAGTCTGCGTTCCAACTGTTAGTAAAGTTTTGCATAAAAAATTACGTCAATCCTAGCGTTTGGGTCCATTTCTCTCAGTCTATGATACCTACAATCAGCAAATCTGGTATAAAGTATCTTACTTAGAATGATCTAGATAGAGGACTGTTACATTTATTTTGACTTTTGACCCATATTTCATGCAGACTTTGTAAAACTTTACTTCAAAATTACATTGACTCTATCGTTTAAGTCAATTTCTCTCAATCTGTGATACCTAGAATCATCATACCTGGTGTCGTCTTAGAATGGACTCGAGGATTAATGCACTTTTTTCAACCCTTGTATTTAACTTGCTACTGATTTTTTAAAATTTCACATCCAAAATTGTGTCGACCCTAGGGTTACAGTCCATTTCTCTTTAAATACAATGGGTGTAATCATCAAATCTCGGATGCTGCTCTTTACCCTTGACCTATATATTATGCTCTGTTGACTTTGGAAATCTTATGTCAACCTTGCAACCAATCAAATTCAGTGATTTGGACAAAATTCATAATCATAGAGGACCATCTCTGTAGAAAAAAATCCAAATAACTGCAGTGAGATAGCAAAAATTGCCAATTTCCATTTTTCCCATTATAATTCAATGAAAACTAAAAGTTGCCATAGCAGCTTAACTGCTGGAGCAATTGCCACGAAAAACAGTAATTCTATGGAAGCTAGTACTAAAATCATTTCTGTAAAGTTTGAGCTTTATAGGCCTTATAGGCCACTTAACTTCTGTGAAGATGTTTTTTTTAAATATTTTGTCTATTTATTCGGTTGCAATGGCAACATGCCAAATTGTGCACTTTGCATACATTTAATAAGGCTGGTTGAGGACTACTCAAGGAACATTTCTGTAAAAGTTTTGTCATAATATTTGCAGTGGCACAGCAATAAATGCAAATTTTCCATTTTACCATTAGGGCCTATAGGTCAATGGTAACTTTAAACTAACATTTTAACTAACTTGTGGCAAATGTTTGCAACACCGAACTAAAACTCCACCAATTTCTGTCAATATGGAGATTTGGGTACACGATTTTTTCATTTTCCGTCCAAACTATAGCGTTCAGACCCTCTAAAGCACCATCCCTGGTAAATTCAAGCATGAAAAGTCACAAATAAGCAAAAAAGTGTGGGTGGAGATTACGTACCTGGACAATATTGACAAAATTTCAAACATTTGCCACAAGTTAGTTCAAGCCCTGCACATTTCTGCGGCGAACTCCGACGGGGAATAAAGTTGAATCATATCTACACACAATAGCATCGGCAGTTGTTTCCTGGGATCGCTAATAAAGAAATAAAAATTGATAAAATTCTTAAAGACCTACCTTCTGTCGACAGCACTAGCTCGCGGGTTCCCGGATGTGACGAGGGAACGAAATTCCATTGACTCATTTTGGAGCTAGTTCCACTGATTACCACCCGTGAAATATAGCAAAAATCTCTACAGCATTTTTTTTCTTTTTATTTTATTTTTCAAAATAATGTCATGAGTATACAATATCAGATGCTAAGCATACATAAAGGTGTATGGGTACACCGCCATGTTTTGACCTCCCTTTTTGAAGGGAGACAACTTTCACGAACTTCTGTTTGCTTCCCTGGGCAACTGAACCTTCCAAAAAGGGGTCTGCTCTTAAAAGTAAGAATTTGCCCCCAGAGGAGCAAACTCTTTTCTTTAAAGAGTCGACCCCAAATGAGAAGGGAGCTTAAGGTGGAATATGACAAAACCAAAATTTCAGTTTTCTTGTCAAACAATATAACACAAAAACTTTAGTCCTTTGTGAATCACTAAATGACTTTCTTTTGGACATAAAACACTCATTATACCCCTGCTTTAAAAAAGTGTGTGTGTGTGTGTGTGTGGGGGGGGGTATACTGGTTTATATCTGTCCGTCCATCATTCCGTCCCTCCGTCCGACCATCCGTCCCTCCGTCCGTCATTCCGTCCGTCCCCTTTTAATCAGTTCTTTCGTCAAAAATTTCTCCACAACCATAGAAGCTAGAATGGTCATATTTGGCATACAGGTTGATGACGATGTGTTGTATCTTGGGACTGAGAACCAGCCTTCTCCTGCTTACTCTTCCCTTTATTTGTCCATTTTTCTTTATTTCCATACTTTGAATAATAAAATTATTCGTCAAAGATTTCTCCACAGCCATTCAAGCTAGGCTGGTCATATTTGGCATACATGTTGATGACGGTGTGTTGTATCGTGGGATTGCAAACCAGCCGTCTCCTGCTTATTATTCCCTGTATTTGTCAAATTTTCTTACTTTCCATACTTTGAATAATGACTTTTTTTTCGTCAAAGATTTCTCCACAACTGTGCAAGCTAGAGTAGTCATATTTGGTTTGCAGGTATACAGATGACAGTGTGTTGTATCGTGGGATTGCAACCCAGCCTTCTCCTGCTTATTCTTCCCTGTATTTGTCCGATCTTCTTTCTTTCCATACTTTGAATAACGAAATTTTTAGTCAAAGATTTTTGGGCAACCATGCAAGCTAGAGTAGTCATATTTGGTTAATGACAACTTATTGTCTTGTGGGATTGAGAACCAGCTTATGCATCCCTGTATTTGTCTGGTTTTCTTTCTCTCTTTACATTGAATAATGCAATTTTTCGTAAAAGCTTTCAAGGCAGAATGTGCATATTTGGTTTACAGATTGTTAACGACTTATTGTATAGTGGGATTCAACCCGGCTGTATTTTGCATATTCTTCCCTGTATTTGTTTTATTTTCTTTCTTTTTTAACACTGAAAAATGCAATTTTTCGTAAAAAAAGTAACCCTTCAAGGTACAATGTTCATATTTGGTATACAAATTGATAACAACTTATTGTATCATGGGATTGCAAACCAGTCGTATCTGGTATATTCTTTCCTGTATTTGTCCAATTTTCTTTCTCTCCATACTTTGAATAATGACTTTTTTGTCAAAGGTTTCTAAGCCGCCGATGCAAGTTAGAGTAGGGATATTTTGTTTGCAGGTTGATGATGTATTGTGAGATCGAGAACCAGCCTTCTCCTGCTTATTCTTCCCAATAATTTTACAATTTTTTTTCTCTCCTTACTTTGAATAATGCAATTTTCGTAACATTTCACAGCATCCCCTCAAGTTTGACTCTTCATATTTGGTATACAGATTGATAAAGACTTATGTCTTACATATATTTATTAATTTTTCTGTCAATGTGAAATCATTTTATTCTGCATTGCATAGAAAGGGATTTATTGATATTTGGTATACATGCTGACAATGAGTTCTCTATATATATACTTAATGTAACGAAAATAACAGCAGTAAAGCGGGGGTATAGTCGGATTCTCCGACAGTTCTAGTTTTCTATTACAATGTCGTCGTGATGGTCTGACGTTTTTCACGCAAAATTAATA
This sequence comes from Ctena decussata, assembly GCA_963989385.1. Lineage (NCBI taxonomy): Eukaryota > Metazoa > Mollusca > Bivalvia > Lucinida > Lucinidae > Ctena > Ctena decussata. The sequence goes on along the minus strand of OZ022514.1, from coordinate 22,931,229 downwards.
GCTCTCAGATAGTCTTATTAATCGACATTGCTCCTCTGCAGTCCGTTGAGATATTGAAATAAATTCCACACCGAAGTACGTGTCATCAAGAGGCCCATAAAGCTGTGCTATACTTTTTGCCCAATCTCTCAACATTACTTTTCATTAACTTATAAATTTTGCTGTTTTTCAAGTAAAAAGGTGCGCTATATAATAGAGAAAAATGTCTCCGAAAAATATATTTCAGATTTTGATATGTTTAAATGAAATGTGATGTTAGAATGTTAATGCAATAATATTAAAATTTTACCATGTAAATATTTTTCAAAGTAGACTCCCTGTTCAGATAACGTCGTTTCTATTAGAGTCAAACTGAGTGGGGCGCTAAGAGCGGTTTCCGACATATCTTCTGCTTTCGATAAAATGCACAAAATGAAGTTGAAAAAGGGCCATAACTATCATAATGATTAACAAATTTTATTCAAAATCGAACTTGACCTGTATTGTATGGTTATATATCTGTGTATAAAATATGAATCCAATTCACCAATCTTTTCAAAAGATATCGAACAGAAACCATTTCTTTATAACTCTCATAATGATTGGCGGATTTTACCTCAAATCGATCTTGACCTGTATTTTATGATTATATACCTGTGTATAAAATATGAATCCAATACATCAATCTTTTCAACAAAAGGTGTGGAAACCATTTCGAGACGTCCCGTATGTACGGGATGGGAAGGAAGTACGTACGGACAGGGGTGATACTATAAAGCACCCCCACTGAAAATGGCAGGCATAATAAAAGATTTTTTTGAGTTTCATCCATTATGATCGATTAGTGGACTAGTAGACTAGTTTAAATAAGATCAAACTATCGACTATCCGACTATACTGAAAACTATCGGTGAACACTGTTCGTAATGAAGTACGGCAGAAAGAATACCATGAAGATCGTGGTGACTGGTATTTACATTCTCAGTGCATTTATTGGGAAGTCCTATGATAAAACAGAACGTACTGGTAATGTAGTTTATACTTCAACAAATACATCGATTCACGCCACGTTACATGAGTTAAAGGACGTCAAAATAAACCGTCTGTTTGGACGTAGGCGACGTTATGACGTCATGACGCTGTCTGTTCCGCAAAGTAGAAAAACTGCGTACTGAAGCCCTTAACGCAAATTTGTGGTCAATTATTAGAGTATGGAAACTTGAACATTTATCGTCAATTTTAACAGTTCATAACGTACACGTCACACTTCACTATTGAAGCGTCATATATCGCAGCTTGCAATATAAAATGTAAAATGAAGTATAAGATGTGAAGTACATGTAGTAAAGCGTTATTTGAAGTCTCGTATATTACAGGCGCGCAGTTATTTGATAATTCAGTTTGCATTTTTTACAGTTTACAGCTTGTGCTTAAAAATTTATGACAACGAATATAGAGAGACGAGCTCTTTAACACCTACTCACTGCCACTACGATCACAAGTCTGTTGGAAACCTTTAATGTATTCCCATATTATACCTCACACTTTATGAAGCAAGATGTCAGATCTGAGGTATCTGGAATCAAGCCTAAATGATGAGCTGAAGTATACAATATGACACATGAACTCACAAACATATTGCATACGTTCCTGTTCATATTTCACACCCTACTTTACAGTTCACACTTTGATAAAAGTCCCCTTTCTTTATCATTGGTATAATTGGAAGCTTTGTCATTTTAAATGAACTGATTAGCAAGCTTTTGAAAATATAACATCATTGAGTTTCCCGTAAAAAAGGGTTCAGAAAGATATTGGTCATTCTATCATAACTTGGATGAAGCGGTAAAAATACAATGCACAGACAGGGACCCATGAAGCGGTAAAATACAATGTACAGACAGAGGGTCCGTTGCTAGACAGGGAACCAGAAAAGGAATTGTAATTTGAGGACAGGTTTTTTTTAGTTTTTCCGAAATATTGACAATTATATGATTTAATATGCACAGTAACCCACATTTTATCACAAGATGTGAACCGCTTTTCACACTGATCCGTGCTTTTATGCATTCGCCTCTGTGAATAGATCAACATTGTCGAATTCAAAGTCTATAGTCCTCGTAGTGGTTTAAATGTCGAAGAAACAAGCAGATGCACATTAACAGTTTGGTGCCAACATTTCTTTATCTACTGGATGCTGGTTAAAAAGTGTGAGGCAGTGAATGGGATCTTCCTCCTGTACCTTATATAATTACCATATAACAAAGTTTTTATTTTCGGAAACAGGCCAACTACATGTAAAATTATTCATATAAGTTTTCAACATTTTTAAAGATACTCGAGGATTTCGTTGTTGAAAGCTGTCCAATCACGATCATTTACATGAGTAAAACAGTAGTGAAACGATTCAAGACATATCTCGCAATAAAATTATGCATGAGTTCATCTACTGGGAAAGTATCTGGGCACCTAAGAGTGAAAAACGATCTGTTACATATGAAAATGTACTTAATATTCAGAACTTAAAACACGACTGGGTTCTATAATTCATAGCTCATAATTGGCATTACATTGATTGATTGATTTGTTGTTTAACGTCCACGGTAAACAGCTATGGTCATGTCGGGACATGTCAGTTAACCTAACCATACTATTCCTGGGCAGGCTTAGACCTCCTAAGCGGTTAACCAGTACTAAGTGCACATATTTTCGCCAGTAACTTACAACTGCCCTTCTTGAATCAGCGGAAGGAGAAATGAACGTATGTGGCCAGACCGGGTTTCGAACCAAGGACCTCTGACTTTGAGTCCGGTGCCCTACCGATTGCGCTACGCGGCCCGGCAATTGGCATTACATATATGTACATATATGTATATGTATGTGACGTACTTTGCAGAGAAGTTTCTTAAGTCTCAACTAACGTTTTACAGGCCTCATTGCTCTTTCGTGAAATGGTCTATCGGGAGGTATCGTGTCAAGGTTGTGATAGTTAATTATCGTGATTAGCAAATTTAAAAGACCCAGTCACCCCGCTTTTGTTTATATTAAATCGCTCGATGGGGAACCAGAGAAGGAAATGATACTTTCTGGAGCAATGTGTCATTTTACAAAAACAAGCTCTCCATACTATACTCAATATATGCAAATCAACCCAACCTTTATCACCAAACGTTATTGTTGATGCGTGTTTTCATAATGATTTGTGTTCAGACGTTTTACCACAAGCATGACTATGGAGACTCTTGTACTTTCCACTTTGTATGGTGCAATTACCAACTATGAGTTTGAAGGATAAACTATGACTCATGAAAGTATACTTAATAGTTTTTTGTTTGCATTTATCCTGATCCGTCCGACTCGCATTCCGACTCCGACAAATTCTTGGTAAAGGGTAGATCACCTTATCAACTTTTTTAATAAAACGTCCTTTGACTGTTTGCATTTTGTGTTGCCTTCTCTGCCTTTTACACGTTGTCATTGTCAAGGACAATGTTATGATTGTGGACATACAGTAACGAGTGCGTTACTTTCATTTCTTTGTGTATCCCTTGCTTCCACAGGATGTAACTGCTCATGTTGTTGTCGTTTCAATTATCGTAACGACGTTCCCCGGGTGGCTCAGCTGTACGTAGCCATAGTCGCACACGCCGCCGAATGTCCTTCCATATCTAACTGTTCAGAAGTGGTTCATTTTCACTGCAGCTGGTGTTGTGTCGGGTGGCGGCCGTAAAATGTCTCCCAGTACATCATCATAATTGGAAGCTTATATTTTCAGGTCCTTTTGGATCATTGAGTTCGTTTCAAAAGATGTTGAAAACTTAGATAGTCTTCTGCTTCAGCCAGTGCTAGGGAGAGTGACCGGTGTGCAAATTTCATTACTGGTAATGAGCAGATTAAATTAGACCGAGTCTGCTCTTTTCGTTTCTCGGGTGTATTCCTTGCTTCTAAAGAATTTAACTATACCCAGCTTATTTACAAGCCCAGCTTTAGTTTTACACATATGTCCTCATATCTTATGCCTACAAATGGCTCCTCCGTAATACACTCTTGTCTGTCCGCAGGCGCCATGGTCGAGTGGTTAGAGATGCTCGGTTATGGTGAAGAAAGTCGCCACAAGGTCGTGAGATCGCGCCTTGGCTTCGCTATGCGACGACTGAAAGACAGTCTCTGTCAACCCAGCAGTAGATAGGTACCTTCTTTGAATTTAGGGAAGGATATGGCAGCGAAAGGAGGGGAATGGGCTCCGCCTTTCGTTTGCTGTGCCCAAGTTACAGTGGGCCTCTAACCCCCAATGCCCCTACGGCTAATAGGCTATGGGAAACCTTTAAAAATACCTTTTACGTTAATACGAGGGTCATCCAATAAGTCTTGCAAACGCCGTCATTACTGCTTTATTAATTGAGGTAGGATCATCAGCTTACACCATTAACAGCCTACGTATATAATACACATATGTGCTAAAAATCATACATGTACCATTCCTTTCTCAGATATGGGAGGGTTTTGAATGCAAAGGTGTAAGCGATACCGGCGGTGAAATTGCACAAACATGACGTCTTTTACAAGAGGTCAGGGGAAGAAAATTCCTGCATATATGTTTATTGTTGTTTCAAATTACAAGAATTCATGTTCTAAAGTAATCGCCTTATATTTAAGAATTCAAATAAGAGACAATTATTACTTCACATTATCAAACAAATGTGGTTGCTAGGCAACAAGAGAATATTACATAATTTTAGCAAAATTTCAGTTTTTGACGTTTACCTCTGGTGTCTTAAGGCTGCAAACGATATTAAACAAGGCTCGAAGCTTATATTTTCTCTAATATCTACATTTCAGCATCTCGGGACTATTCTTTGATAACAAATTAAAGGCCCCATTGCTCTATCAGCATGAAAAATTTTATCATGAGGTATCGCTGCAAGCTTCTCGCTATTGTTTTGTCATTGTAAATGACCGTGATTGGCCAGCTTTAAACAAATACAACAGACTTGAGTTTCCCATAAAAATGGTTTGAAAACTTATTTGGATCATTTTAGTTGCCAACTAAAATGACCTACTTTCGATTTCAATAAGTTGAATAAAATGGTAAAAATACAATGTACAAGCGTGGAGCCCCAGTCACTATCCCGCCTATGTTTAAATGGCATAGCTAGACGGGAAACCAGACCAGGAAATTGTATTTTGTGGAGTGAATTGTTATTTTTCAAAAACTTGTTTTCTCTTCTTTTTGCCAGTGATATGACTCAATATATGCACGTCAGCCCATATTTTATTACCAAACGCGAATGTTGAACCGCTTTTTACAATGATTTGAAATTAGACGTTTTTACCACTAATAGGACTATGGATACTTTAAAAGCAGTTTAGGAAACACTTCATCTGCTGTGAAAGCCTCTCCTTCATATACTAATTTTATATGATATTTTAGCTTCCCGAAAAACATGGCGATCTTCCTCTGAACAATAATTATATCTTGACTGACGGCAATATCGTAACGTTGGTACCGTGTACATACTTCAGTATTATTTTCCGAATCTCCCAGCAATTTTCAGATATTTACAAGGGTTCTGTACTAAGCTAGGGGATCTTAAACAGACAACTAGAAGCCACCGCCGCACCCACAATGGTAGTATTCTTCAGTTGCCTAGCAACGCCCTTTGCAAGATCATGACGTTTCTGGAAATTGTTGACTGGAAAGAAGGAAAGATGCGCTGTAGGAATGTGGATTGCTTGATTCGTTTATAATTACCATTTGCCTGAAACTTGGCCGTTTGCAGGACTTATTGGATGACCCTCGTAAAGCGTCAGAACTGTTGAAGATAATTATACGGGGTAGGAGGACAATCATTCCATTTCATGTACGGTGCTCGTGTCTCTGTGAGGGTTCAAAGATAAAGTCTCGTCATGTCTTTGTCATTCCTTCGAAAGAATGTCTCTATTTGTACAGAGAATAGGACATGGGTTTTACGGCCCTTCAAGAACATTTCGCTTTTGTCAAGCATTAAGCAGAGATGGGTGAAAACCGGAGCATCCGGCAAAAAAAAAAAAAAAAAAAAAAAAAAAAACCCTCACCTTCCGTAGGCAGAACTTGGCTTTCTCCATGTACGCGACCGAGGCTTGAACACACAGCGATGAGATACCTAATGTTTAAGCCACACAGAGGCCCGTATCTGTACTTCAAATGAATAAACATTCAAGTTACTCGTCTAACATCTTGATCAGCCTTTTGAGATATCAAGTTGCTCGAAACGAGCCATAATAAGACAAATAATTTAGCAGGCTGAAACTTGCACACTGCAGCTTAAACCGCCTGCAAACTGGGGTTTTAGCCACGGATTAGACTTGCCAGTTATCGTTCCAGGCAGCTAGTCGGTGGTCCGATATAAAGAATAGGAATCAGATAAAATGAATGCACTGGAAAGTTAGCTGCTTTTGCTAAACGGGGCGTCGATTCGTGCGACGGTGATAAGTAAGTTTCAGTGTTAGAGCGCTCCACTACATGTAATTTGGAAAACAGGATGGCAAGGACCGGCCGCACTTGCAGCAGGTTTGGGCTGGGAGTTTTTTTTTACCGTATTTAAACCCTGTTATCTCCTTTTTCTTTGTCGTTTTCTTTGTGAGACGGCTCTATATAGACTAAAATACTGTCTCAAAGGTTGTCGCGCCCCTTTTGGAGGAAAACCAAATAAGCGATTTGGTTTTGTGTCAATCCTAGTTTATTTTGTATGTTGTTGTTGTAATAAGTTACGAAAAAAGAGAAATTAAATATGTTTAAACTAAGCCCAAAACAATCAACCAACCAACTCATGGTATACTATTCTTTTAAGAGTTTCGCAGAATATCTATTCACAAGGGTGAAATGCGCATGCTGCACATGTTGATGCGCTTGAGTAACTGACTATCCAAAATGGGCGGATTTAGTTTTCATCATCGTTTGGTATTAAAGAAATAGTCTATAAATTTGATTATTATTCAATGAATTCTTTGGGTTTTTACTAATTTGTCTCCACACAAGGCTCAAAAGTGAAGTGAAACTCATTAAATCATAGGCCACCTATGTTAATAGAAATCAAAATATATCCGGTGTGAATCCGCCACCCGATAGTCTTAGTTCTTAGTATAGTTATAGTTGATAGTCGAGCGCTATTTAAACTAGTCTAGTACAACTAACGCTGCTATCGGCTATTGACTAAAGACTAAAGTCACTGTTTAGAATAGTGAACGGCTATATATATATCCATTGAAGCGTCCAATGTGACTGTAGATTTCGACGTTGCTAAACCTGATAAAAATTTACATCCTTTGCGTCACATCAAATATAAATCATATTGAATCGGGAAAACTGATTTGTATACTACAATGTAAACTTTAAATGATGGGGTGTTCGCCCCGAGGTTCTTGAGCCGGATAACATTAAATTTTGACCCCGTGAAAACATGACCCCACGCGTCAATTCTCAATGTTGAAACTTGACCCAGGTCAATTTTCAACACTGAAAAATGCTCTATGGGTCGATATTCAACATTGAAAAGTGGCCAGTTGGGTCATTTTTTTTCAACAGGTTCAAATTTTAATATTACACCAGCAGTGGCCCAAGATTTAGGTATGTGGCTAAATTAAAACGAGGCCTACAGAGACGAATGGCAGCCTGGGCCCAGTTGTTCAAAGCATCGTTAGCCTAACGAGCTCGTGTCAACTTGTTAAGTGTTTTATGACTTTATAACCAAATACACGGATATTTTTTGTTGTTAAAATGTGAGAAGCTTTTGCAGTGCACAAGCTTTTCACATTTTTTCAACAAAAAATATTGGCTTATTTGAGGTATTAACGGTTGAAATTTTAACGAAACGTTAACTAACGAGGTCGTTAGTTTTGAACAACCGGCCCCTGGACTTTTTGTAACAATACGAGACGCGTGGAAAGTTTGAACCTCAGTGTGAATTATGTTTAGAACTTGTACTCAACATTTCCCCAATCCTCAACAATAAGTAAGAAAGGCTAAAGGTCACCTGAAAAAAAAATATTTAGGTAAAAGAGTACACGTCGATGTTTTTCCGCCATTTTTGGAAAGGGAAACAACAACAATGTTACTGACTTCCTATTTGCTTCCCTGGAAGATAAAAACCGTTAAAATGGGGTCTGCGCTTAAAGGAAAGAACTTTTCTGCACGGGGAGGGGGGGGGGGTGGGGGGGGGGGGGGGGGGGGGGGGCAAGTTATTCTGTTTATCACTTGACTCTCGTTAAAAAAGGGAGGAAAAAATGAAAATGGCAGAGTTGTTTCCTTTGAAAGTATACCCATTCACCTTAGGGTAAGACATTGACTCTTATTTGTTAAACGTAACTTCTATCACTCCAACTTCAAAGCGTTCAAGTGTAACGTCACGACATGGCCGAGCCCAAAGCGATAACTGCTCTCTCTTTTGCTAGAGCTGATGCCTGTATGACTTCAAAATGTTATAGATAGATTATGCGATTTACGAGTGTTTTCGTTAAGCCGACGTCAACATTAATTTTGCACTGCACGGCGGTCCTGAACGTTTAGTAACAGTAAAAAATGAAAACCTAAAATATAACTTGCTTGAAGCCAATACTTGAATCGGCATTTGGTTTGATGGTTTGTTGTTTGTTTTGCTGAGTAATAATAATATTTGAGTTACGTCGAGCCGTCTCACAACGCGATAGTAGAAAGGAAAGATAGGGTTGAGACAAAGACGAGGCAGAGAAAATTATAATCCCACAGGAATCCCAACCCCTCCGCCCTCCCCAACTCTCCGCGCCGATCTGTTGCAAGCATTTTAGTCTTGAAGATGTAGTTTGTCCCTATTCGAAAGTCCATCAAACCAAACAGTGGCAGTCTGATGACAGTCATTACTTAGCCAGTTAGGAACCATTTTAAAATGAAAAACTTGCCACCCCTGGACAATTTTAAAAGGCAAATGGTCCCTTCCTTTAAAAGTTGTCTTCTGCATTACTTAGACAAGACACGTGAATTTTATTTTATTTATTTATCTAGGGTTAGTCTAGAGTCGCAACTCGCTTTGTTTCCTTGAAACCTGTCAATACAGTCCAAACATATTTTTGATAGAATCTTGTATGGACGGACACACGGCGCCAAGTGTGTGCAACTATAGTTACGTACCGTTGAGCCACTTGGGTAACGTCGATAGGAGAATTGAACTGAACTGAACTGAACTAGAATCTTGTATAGCATTTTTTCCTTGGGAGGGGGGATTCGTCTAGGGTCAGTCTAGAGTCGCAACTCGCTATGTTTCCTTGAAACTAGTCAATACAGTCCAAACATATTTGTGATAGAAACTTGTATAATATTCACGTATTGCGCATCTGTGGCTAAATGTTACATCAGAATGAGGTCCTGTTCATACATTCACGTTTCGTTCACACATGGACAGTCCCATTAACACGTAGATTGTGGATTGTCCGTTCGCCTGTGGCGATCCCTTGCATACTTGGATAATCAGACTGCATGTCCCGTTCTACGTGATGGATCTTTGAAAAATACAGGACCCGCGAAGGTCTCCATCTAGCGTGCAGCACCTTTTCACAGGTGGGTGTCTTGTTCATACGTACATATGTACATATCTCGTTCACACTTCCCGTCCCGTTTATAAGTGGGGATCTCGTCCACACCTGGAGAAGCCATTCTAACAAGCAGAAACGTTTATACATGGAGGCCCTGTCAGACGTAGAATACATGTTCACACGAGCAGGTCAAGTTTACATCTTCTTGTTTGGTTCACCTATAACGGTTTCGTTCACACGTGGCGAATCCTTTCCGACCATGGAGGACCCGGTCACTGGAGGAGATTCAATTCACATTACCTGTTGTTTTTTTTGTTGTTGTTTTCGTTGTTTTCATTGATGACCCGCCCATTTACATGCCAAGGTCTCGTTCACACATGGAGGATCAGTTCAGGCACGAAAGGCGTTACACATGGAAATTCTAGAAATCACCTTTACCCTATGCAGAGAGTTTGGTACCCTCAGAATTTGACATGTGTCCTACCGAGCCGTCTAGCGCAGTCGGCAGCACGTCGGTCTGCAGATCAAGCGGTCGCGAGTTCGGTTCCCAGCCCGGCCCCTGAACAGTCGTGAAGATTGATCATGAAATATTTTCTACGCTCATTCTCTCCCTTCCGCTGACTTAAGGGCAGTTGTGAGTTTGTTTGTTTTGTTGTGTATTTACGGCCAAGTAAACAGCTAAGGTCATGTCGAGGCGGTCAGTTAACCTACTCAAACTGTTCCATGACACTGTTCCATGGTATGGCCCATGTTCCTTCTTTCGAATGTGTTCTCTGCTCTCGAAGAAGCTCAGAAAGTTGTCTATAAGAATATGTTTTTGGGTTGTTTTGTATATGTATTTTTTTTATGTTTAATATGATTTCCATAAAACAAAAATGGATGCAACATCATTGTATCATTTCATTTTTCTTTTCGCAATCACGAATTAGTTATTTTAATATGCGACCGTGAATATTAATGTAAAAAGTAGATATTTTATTGATTCAGAGTAAAATACCATAGGGCTCATTTACGATTTATGAAACGTAGTTTTAACAGAATCCTCTGCTGTGCCGACGGTTTACTATCAAGTATCCGAGGGTAATTTGTGGGTATTCCTTTACTTCTAAATTCAAGCCCGTATATTTCGTAAAACTTACAGCAGTTAAGTGCGTTTTGCTGTTTGGCTATGAATAAAACAATCACCGAACAGGTTTACTGAAGTCTTTATTTCATTATTTATTCTTTTGTCAAAGTTTTATGTGGTAAAATTGTTGTTAACTCTATTGCGGCATTTTACTCGTGTGGGAACAACAACGTTATCTTAGCGCTTTGTTTTAAATATATAATTGAGCCAGTCTCTGTGAAAACCGGGCTTAGTGACATGAAAATAAAAAATTAACTAACTGCATCACTGAAAAGCATTAGCTTGTCTAAACATTTCCTGAAAATTTGTGATGGTTACCATTATTCATTTCTGATATATAGACTTTAGAAGCACATAGGTAGTGCAGTTTCTTAATATGACGTTATTAACGTCATATAAGTATGTTTTGACGTCAACGTCATTACGTTTGTTTGAACGAGCTTTCGGTGCTTGTTACACAAAATAATTTGGACAAAAAGTGTGTTTGCTCATTTTCAATGTGTAGTTCATAGCACACACATCACAATATGCATGATTAAACAGTCTTTCTCAAATGGTAGGTCTTTTTAATGGTATACCATGTTTTCAAGGCTTTAAGGTTACCGTGGAATAAGCGTTGTCATGGCAACATATGTCATATTTATAACTGGATTTTGTCTGAATTCATAGGCTATCTGTTTTATCTCAACGCCTAAGGTATTTTCATGGAAATAAAGAAAGGTCCGAAAATCATTAATTTTAGTGGTTTTCATTCGTCCACAACGTTATTATTACGTAATGTCATTAAGCCCGGTTTTCACAGAGAACGGCTCATATACCTTATATACCTTTACCTTAACCGATCTCTGTGTATTTTAACGACCCAAAAATTCGGTAATGATGACTCCTTTTTTCCCTGATTTTAACTTCATTCTTAGTTTAATTTGACGTAAAATGCCACCAAGACCTGTTCCTTTTTTATCACCTTGTTAATGTTCAAATAAGAGGTGGGGGAATGGGTGGGGTAAATTTTGTGCTTTATATATATAATCTATAACTGTATGCCAGTCACTCAGTTCACTTTTATTTCATTTTTCTTTCCAAAATGCTTTGCATATTCATAAACCTTCGTTGCTGGGTAGAAACATTGAAAATAGTAAATATTCACCAATGTCAAGCTAAATTTTCATTTCAAGCGCAGACTTTTCGCCAGCTAGATGCAACATATTGCAGTTGGCTGACTTAGTAAAATGCCATCAATTCAGGCCCGGATCCAGACCTACATGTACTGGCGGGGCTCTGAATAACTGGTGGGTATGGGAGGAGCAGATATATATGGGGGAGGGGGGACGGGGGATGGGGGCTTGAAAATATATGTAATAATTAGGGATCGATGTGATGAGATTTTTTTCATAATGTATTTTTTGCCTTGGAAATATATGTTGTGATATCTCATTAGAATCGCCTCGCTGAGGCGTTTCTAATGAGACGTCACAACATATATTTTAATCTGACCACATGGATAAATTATCTCAAACTGTCATCAGATACTCCTTATTATCTGGAGGCCTACATATTATACATAGTACAGAGGCCCAGATGGCGGGGCTGCAGCCCCAAAGCCCACCCCCTAGATCCGGGGCTGCAATTTATCATCTGTGACATGTACAGCTTTTTTTTCAAATTTCTGTTAAATGCTGCTTACACAACTTCGGTCCTTTAATCAGGTTGTTCATATTCAAATATGTCATTTGGGGGTAGAGGACCAGGGCGGGGGCAGGGGGAGTAGGGAAGCAGTTCGAAATCAGGGCTAATGTGGAACACGAAACTATACTGCGGCAGTGGGGCAGTTTTCCAAACTATACCGAAACATCTATTTATTTTTTTTTCAAATATATTTCTCGTTTGTAAAAAAAGGTTCTTACAAGAACATTAAAAAAAGTGAATATTCAAGCCCAGGCTATCGTCTGCCGTTTGCAACATATTGTGACTGGCTGCCAAAGCAACAATTCACCACGCTATTCCCTCTTGTTGATAATACCGTCAGGATACTGCGTACAGATCAGCTTCATAGCACATGTTGAAAGACGAGAAAACAAGTCCTTACGTCAGAAACTAAACTTTATTATAGCACATGTTGAATGACGAAAAAACAAGTCCTGATGTCAGAAACTAAACTTTTGCTATTTGGCAATTTAGAATTCAACATCTTGTGTTTGCCAAAATGCTTCCAATACCCGTTTGAAAGATATTTCTTATTTGGAATATATTGTTTTGAAAAATAATGAATTTTCAACAATCTCAAGCTAAATTCTTCTGTCAAGCCCAGATATATCGCCGTCTAGCGGCAACATATTGCAGTTGGCTGAAAAAGTTAAATGCCATCACAATACTACCCCTGAAAGCTTCATTCAAGGCTGTTAAAAGTACCGTCAAGATATTACCAATCATCATTTTGCTCTTGTTTTAAACGATGCCTTGTTTTGTTATTTTGTGTGTGTTGCCGGGTGTGTGTGGTGCGGTGTGGGGATGCTCGGGGGTGGGGGTGGGGGGGGGGTGGAGGAGTAGGGAGGAGGGAAACTGGAAGTTGGTAAATTCATTGCATCGCTTGTGTTGGAGATGAGATTTCCAGTCACCCTAAACCTCATTTAGAATTCAGTATCTTATGCTGTACAAATTTCTTCGACCCGGTATATCGTTTTTAAATAAGTGTGGGTGGGGCTACTTCTGCGCTTTATATGTATAATCCATAGCTCTATGCCAGTCACTCAGATCTTTTCTTTCCAAAATGCTTTTTATATTCTTAAACCTTCGTTGATGAGTAGAAACATTGAAACCAGTCACCAATCTCAAGCTAAATTTTCATTTCAAGTGCAGACTTTTCGCCAGCTAGATGCAACATATTGCGGTTGGCTGACATAGTAAAATGCCATCACTTATTCATCTCTGACAGCTTTCATCTTTCCAAACTTATAGTCATGTCAAATTTCAAATTTTGGCACCGGCTTAAGTAGAACTCTATATTCAACATGACTACACTATAAAAATATGTTTAGAATTAATGCAAAAAGTGCAGTCCGATTTTTTATGTGTTCAAATCGTAATATGTTCAATTTGCAACATGTTTAGGTTTAGGTTTAGGAATTAAACATGTACAAAACTGGTTATATTTACCTTTTATTTTGAAAATTTCCTCTGTCAACATTTTCGTCTCTATTTTTCGTTCTTCAACGAAGAAAAGAGATAATGGATTCATCCGAAACGCGTAACAGAATAAAACGTGTTTAGCAGAATAATAGAAAAGGCGTACATTTTTAGCTATATGACGTATTCCTAAACATGTTTACACCTAAACATGTATTGATTGATTTGATTTGATGCTTAACGTCCACGGTAAACAACTATGGTCATGTCGGGACGGTCAGTTTACCTAACCACACTATTCCCGGGCAGGCTTAGACCTCCTAAGCGGTTAACCAGTACTAAGTGCACATACTTTCGCCTGTAACTGACAACTGCCCTTCTTGAATCAGTGGAAGGAGAAACAAAAGTATGTGGCCAGACCGGGTTTCGAACCCAGGACCTCTGACTAATGAGTCAGGTGCCCTACCGATTGCGCTACACGGCCCGGCCTTCAACGGAGAAAAGAGAGAATGGATTCATCCGAAAAGCGTAACAGAATAAAACGTGTTTAGCAGACTTTGTCCGGGAAAATAATAGAAAAGGCGTACATGTTTAGCCATATGACGTATTCCTAAACATGTTTACACCTAAACATGTAAGCACTTGTGTTTTATAGCTAAATGGACCAGAAATATAATTTTATATTTTTTTGAACATATTGCTTACAGAAAAGAAAAATATAATAAAGATAGGGAATTTCGACAAATATCGGGTTAAATTCTTATTCTCAGACATATCGCCAGCTGCGTTTGACTGGCAAAATAAAAAGCCATGACGATGCTGCCCAGCGGGCCTTTGACGTCGAAACGACGTCGTACTGACGTCAATGCGACGCCATTACGTCGCATCAACATCAATACGACGTCCTTTCGACGTCATATGCCCGCTGGGTTCTTGTGACAATACCGTCGAGACACTTGTAGTACTATTCTTTGAATCATGTTGCAGATATTGAATATGGGTAAATATAAACGAAATTATATCTGTGTTAAAGTCATCCAGACTTGTGGGGATTTTAACTGTGGGGATATTGATTGGAAGAAACTGTATATACCACTTGGAATGCCCAAGAGACAGGTACAGTCCCACTTAGTTGAAATTGTCCAGGAGCACTGCCTCTCCCAGGTTGTAGATATCCCAACCAGACAAGAAAAGACCCTAAATATCCTTTTGACCAACAATCCTACCCCCGTGACACGTGTTAAGAGTATGCCCCCAATTGGTCGTGCTGACCATGACATTGTATTGGTAGAGAATGATATCAAAGCCAAAAGGGTCATTCCAAGCTTTCCCTTCGTCATTTTTGAGGGAATAAACTTTTTTACCGCATTAAATTGACCGTCTTAAATTCAATCCACATGTCATTGACACTGATGTGAGTGAGATCCTGCGACATAAAACACACTGAGGAATCGATGGTCGCCCAGAATTCAGTGAACGCGCAGCCTATCAGTGAACGCGCAGTAAAAATGTTTTAAATTTACGTGTGTGATCAGCTTCTGCGCGGATTTTCGTATTTATATCAGATGTTCTGAAAATACATCTACGCATACATTACTCGGCGGTGAAGGTATGTGTCATATTATGATAATAAACTTGTGCGAATTTCTCATGGAGTCAGGTAAAACCCGTTTTATTTTGTTCATTATCTTAAAAACGTAGAAAATAACGGTTTTCTTCTTTTTACCATAATACGTTATATTCTGTTTAATGTTTTCTTCAAGCAGAAGTAGAAGCAAGTAAATAGCTACAATTACAATAAATTTTGTCGTTGTCTGTCGTTTTGTTTATGAGATATTCTGCATTATATGACTGTACGCTGAAAATCAATGAACGAGTGATTTGTATCAGTGAACGCGACACTGTGAACGAAGTAAACGTGTAAGCCACTAATTGTAGTGTACCCAGTGAACGCTAATATTGAACCCAGTGAATGCGTGATATGTTGCCAGGGAATGCGCAAGTTTTGTATTATTTGCCTGGAAGCCCATAAAATTTGTCAGTGGGTTTACCAGTAGGTGTTAGTTATGCGTGACTTTAGTTTTAAGCATTCTTCTGTGTTTTTCAGAGGTACGAGATGGCAAATACCCCTGATACAGGTGCTATAGCTGCTCGTTTTTTGGAGACTTCCAAAATGTCGTGGAACACCCTTTTACTCTTACTGTTTCGTTGTTAATTTTTTCCGTCAAAAGTCAGATTTGTAACACGTGTTAGCTGTTACTGTTCCCGCTTGCCTCACCCCACCCCGCCCCACCTCTGCTTTCAATTCAAAGCATCAGCAATATTCATAGAGATTCATATGTATTCAGCTGCTCTAGAACAGTAAGGTGACTCTCAGTTTCAGGCTTCAGGGGAGGATTAGAGTCAAATCTACCAAACCTACAGTGAAATAACGAATATCACAGTAGATTAATCATTACACACTCTATGTGCTTCAATGATTTCATAAGAATGCACGCATGGAAATCAAAATAAATAAGTAAAAATCAAAACACATTTCCCTGTGATTTTCTCATTTGAAAAGTCAAGATCACTATCAACATGAAAAACAAAATGTGTCACATTTCTGCAAGAAACAATAATAAAGGTGAATAAGTCTGTGAATCCGTGCAGCTCTTGTTTGTTAATGTATATTCCCCAGGATCCATCATTGATCCAGCGGGCACACAACGTCGAAATGACGTCGTACTGACGTTGATGCGACGTTATCGACGTAAATACGACGTCATTTCGACGTCATGTGCCTGCTGGGGACTCGTGCTAACATCAGGCGCTCTGCTCAAGCTGCACAGATGCGCAGACAGGTCTATTTTTTTCTGTTCACATATGCTTTGAGCGCTTGTTTCGCGCCACATAACTCAATTCGCATCTTGGTTTAGGAAACAAAAATTCAACTCATGAACCAAATAAAGAATACTGGCATTCTAACAAGAAAGCTGGCTGACGTTGCGTGAAAAAGTACCTCATGCCATATATGTATACTAAATGCTTGAATCAACAACGTATCTGCTGAAGAACAGTCTTATCATTAATATTTAATTTTTCTTGGCTCCCATATGGGACCATATGGTAGAATTTGCTGCAATAAGAGCAGTTGCCGCTTTACTGGACGAGTCTTTTATTATCAGGTGTGTGAATCATA
The DNA here is from genome assembly GCA_963989385.1 of Ctena decussata. NCBI lineage: Eukaryota > Metazoa > Mollusca > Bivalvia > Lucinida > Lucinidae > Ctena > Ctena decussata. The sequence continues at coordinate 22,914,277 of OZ022514.1, read as the reverse complement.
TGAAAATACACACACCTGATAATAAATGCTCAGACGGTCTTATTCTTTCTTTGAATGAAAATTAAACAGAGCTTCGCTCAACACCATGGATCGTCAGGCAAGTGCTAAATGTGAAAGCTCGGATCAGTCTGCAGTCTGGTAAGTCTTTGATGTTCGCAATACTGATTCCTCAGGTTCCATTCGTTGTTTATGTGACATTAGACTGAGCGAGTGTGCAAGCTGATCTGAATGTATGTTGTTTACATACGAACTAAGACCATTTTCGTTTATCAAATTGGCAGAATTGTGCATTACATGTATACAACTGAGATATCCGCACAGATATTCCGGCAAACTTCGACTACCTCAGTAATTTCTAACTGTGAAAATTAAAGCAGGAGTCCTGCTCAAAATGACCCATACCATTTATTAGTTAAGATGACAGTAAACTTACCCTCTTACCTTTTCTTAGCCTTTTAGAAAGCTTAAACACTTTTAGACATGCTCAATTAGTGTGTAAACCGAGTGAGTAACACAGACACTGTACATGCTCCTGTGGGATCCATGACATTTCGTCTAAAGACATTTCGTCTAAAAGACATTTCGTCTAAACGACATTACGTCTAAAAGACATTTGGTCTAAACGACATTTCGTCTAAATGACATTTCGTCTAAATGACAACTCGTCTAATGCGACGTTTCGTCTAAATTTCGTCTAAAATTTGTCTAAAATTCGTCTAAATTTCGTCTAAATTTTGTCTAAAATAGATTATCTTAGAGGGTAGTTTCAATGACGATAAGGCAGCATCTTTGATTTTAGCCATTGACATCTTAACGACTATTGTCAGACTAAGCTGATCCGTGCTTATTGTATGCCGATTCTTTAGTTACTTTTCCATCAACTGTTGTCACGCGACCTGTGCAGCTGCGATCGGTACATGTCTTTAGACGAAATGTCGTGCACCCGCTCCTGTGTGTATTGACTTTTTTTCGGGTCACTAAAAGTAAAACAGGCTAACACTAAAACCAGCAGTATCATTCGGACTTATGAATGAATGAGTCCTGAAGTGAATGGAAATGAGTTACAATGGCTTTACTTTCATAAAAACACACTACACACAGATTTTGAGAATACGAAATTTGGGCAGGATTACTGCTTTAAAAGAAAAATGCTGAACGGGCTTCTTCACAGGAAAATAAAGTAGGCCATGATACAAGATAGGATTATGTGTTCACAAATTAGATGATTTGTGGTTGTAATTTTAAGATAAATTTAGCTCTGGCTTTAATCGCGACCTTTCCGACGCGTTCAATGCAAACACTGTTTTCCCTTTCACTTCGTACAACGCAGCGCGTTTGCTTCGTACACACAGATTATTGTGCTACTCGTTCACTGATACAGTTTTTCGCGTTCACTGATTTATGGCGTACATTGGTAAAATGGGTTGTATCTCCTAAATGCTTGCATCTTATGGAACAAAACTTTTCATAGTTTCAGGATCACCTTCCGTCGTAACCACTTACCACAGCAAATTCACATCATGAGCTTTTTTTATGGAAAAAGGCCGCCGTTCAGAAAATTTATGACACGAAATCACCTTGCAAGCCAATTGGTTCCTTATATTTTTTCTAATATCTTGTTTTGACAAAATTTATTTCAAAATAGCAGAAGATTATTATAATTAGCTTTGGATAAAGGGCAATTGAAGTAGTTATAACACAAATAATAACACCATTTACCACTTTAAGTAGCAGTACCCCGCTCCAAAAACCTAAATTAAACTGCGCGTTCACTGATTGGCTGCGCGTTCACTGAATTCTGGGCGACCATCGATTCCTCAGTGTGTTTTATGTCGCAGGATCTCACTCACATCAGTGTTAATGACATGTGGATTGAATTTAAGACGGTCAATTTAATGCGGTAAAAAAGTTTATTCCCTCAAAAATGACGAAGGGAAAGCTTGGATTGATGCACGAATTAGGGCCCTGATTAGGAAAAATGAGAAAATGTACCACAAGGCTCGCAGGTGAGACAACGAAGGCCTGAAGAGTCGCTGTAAGCGCCTCAGAGCTCTTGTTCAGAAGGAGATACGTGATGCATATTGGAAATATGTCTCCAATATCTTCACCCCATCGGTAACAGACACTGTTATAAAAGACTGTAACCGGAACGATCGGCTAAAACGGTTTTAGTCCTTCATGAAAAACTTGAGAAAAGATTCAACGAGTGTGACTTGCCTTATAAATAATGGAATTTTGAGAACAGGTAATAAAGATAAGGCCGACATTTTTAGTGAACAAATTTGGGTCTGTATACACCCAGGAACAAAGTGATGATCCCCCCTCAAAAGGACCAAGCCATTATCCAGATATAGGTGATTTTTCAATCGACCCCAATGGGGTCAAACAGCTACTTGACCGTCTTAACCCCCATAAAGCTTCAGGTCCTGATGACCTAAGTGCTCGTGTGTTGAAAGAATGCAGTGCTGAAATTGCTCAGGTCCTTGCCAGCATCTTCAACCAGTCCCTTGCCCAAGGAAGAGTACCTGATGATTGGCTACAAGCCAATGTGGCTCCCATTTATAAGAAGGGAGAAAGGTATGACCCTGCAAATTACAGGCCAGTTTCCCTAACCTGTATATGCTGTAAAACATTAGAGCACATTCTTGCGAGTCAGATCATGCAACATTTGTCTGCACATAATATCCTTGTTGAGTCTCAACATGGTTTCCGAAGCGGCAGGTCCTGCGAGACCCAACTTGTCCAGTTCATGCACGACTTGTATGAAAACCTAGATGGTGCCCATAATAGGGGTCACAAACAGACTGACCTCATTATTATGGGCTTTGCCAAGGCTTTCGATAAGGTTCCCCATCGACGACTGATTTACAAGCTGGAGTACTATGGTATCAGAAACCATATCCTCCAGTGGATAACTGCTTGGCTATCTGGACGGACTCAAAAAGTAGTACTTGATGGAGCCTGTTCAGACCCTACCCCTGTTTTGTCTGGTGTCCACCATGGTTCTGTTCTTGGACCCATACTCTTCTTGATATTTATTAATGACCTGCCAGACAACATCAGTTCAACAGTCCGTCTTTTTGCTGACGACTGTGTCCTTTATAGAAACATTAGAAGGTCTGAAGACCAACAATTACTTCAGGAAGATTTGGATAAACTGGCCGGTTGGGAAGAGGCATGGCTCATGAAGTTTAATGTTGCTAAATGTCACACCATGAGGGTGACTAAGCATCCCGCTTCAAAGCAGATCATTCATAACTATGTTCTGTACAACCAAGTTTTGGAGAACGTTCCTTCTGCCAAATACTTGGGAGTCACGATTACTGATGACCTCGAATGGGGTCAACATATTAACAACATTACTAGCAAAGCCACGAAGACTCTTGGTTTCCTTCGCCGAAACCTGGCTTTTGCTCCTAAGGATACTAAAGCTGCTGCATACAAAGCTGTGGTCAGGCCCCAATTAGAGTATGCGGCACCTGTTTGGACCCCCCATCATCAGACTGAGATTGGTAGAATAGAGAAAGTACAGAGGACTGCTGCACGCTGGGCCTGCAGACGCTGGCGCAACCAGCGCCATGTAAGCGACATGCTAGAGGAACTTAAATGGCCAGACCTGCAGGAACGGCGGCAACAGGCTTCTCTATCTCTGTTCTACAAAATTCATAATAACCAGGCAATAGTTAATAAGGATAAGTATCTGTCAGAGTCAGGTAGAGGGAAGATGAGAACAAGATCCCTCCCTTTCAGTATCACCCTCCAGTTGCTTATTCTGACGGTTTTAAAACATTCTTTCTTCCCAAGGTCAATTGCAGCTTGGAATGGGCTTACAACTGAAGCTGTCTCTGCGGAGACAATTGAGGAGTTCTAATCCAAAATAGTGTAAACATCGGGTTGGGCAGGGATAGAGCATGTAATGCCTATCCCTGAGGACTTCTTGTAAATAGTTTTAAATCTGTGTGGCCTTGTCATAGGTTGTGTAAATACTACCTTTTTTTTTTTTTTTTTTTTTTTTTTTTCGAAACTTATGCGCCACACCCCGCGCCTGCCATCATGGTCATTTACGATCCAAGTGCAGTATCGAGAGAAAGAAAGTAAGAAAGAAAGAAAGAAAGAACGAATTGCAAAAAATTGACAAAGCTCGAATACGCACAAATACGCACAAAAACCCGACGAATGTGTTCATCGGAGCTAAACATAACGAACTGAAAACGACTTTGAAACGACACCAGAACGAGTTCATAACGTATGAATAACTACATATTAACGAACCAGAGCGACTGCGAAACGAATATCAACGAATGTCAACGATCTCTCAACGAACGTCAAACGTGTTTTTCGTGCTCTCTGCGTGCGCTCTGCGTTTAGTGTGCGTATTCGAACCGATCACGTAACTTACAGGTATATGTACTAGAAGATGGCAAAGAGACGCACGCAAAAGAAATTAATGGGGGGGGGGGGGGGGGGGGGGGCAGAGGCAGGGGGAAAGGCAGAATCCCCATTACCTTTACCCGTGGCTGCATCACATGATGAAATAAACACACCTCAGGACTCGCAAAAATCTCGATCAAGGTCTCCTTCACCACCAGCCACCACCTGCAGAGATGTTGGTGCTACATCCCATGCCTCAATTGCCTGCTTCATCCCATGCCTAAATTGCCTCTAATATAGGTATGCAATGCAATTTTTGTTTGGATGCTATCGTGCTGTAGGTAGCACTGCCAGAATATACTGGCGCCGTAGTCTAGCTGCACACTCTATATATATCGTTACTGTTCGAGCTACTAACCAGAACTGTCGAAATGGCACTGAAGTATGTTTTTATGTACTCAAATAGGTAGGGCAACAAGCCTATGTACAACAAGAGCTCCGCTGAGCGGGGCAATATACGCCCGTTGGGGCTTAAAATTGGAAAGACAACAAGAGATGACAGAACTTTTGTCAGTAGCTTAAATCTTCAATAATAAGGCAAATATAAAACTACAAAACAAACAAAGCTAATATGAAATTCCTAGACAAAAATTACAAAGGGGCATAATTCCATCAGAACTGGAAGTCACTGGGTCATGGTTCTTGTTCTCTGCATATCGTCTGATATTTGTACAAACTTTCATGAAGAAATCTTAAACGGTTTTCAAGATATGGAGCAGACACAAAATTACTATTTGAAAAATATAATGGTGCATAATTCCGTCAAACTGAAAGAAGGTTTATGGTTCTTTTTCTCTGCACATTGTCTGATGATGCTTCATATTTGTATAAACTTTTATGAAGAAATCTTATACCGTTTTTGAGATATGGAGCTGACAAATAATGTTAACTTTTGAACTTTGACCTCTAAGTGTGACCTTGACCTTAGTCAAACATTGCTGAAATACAAGTTCTGCAAGTTGCCTCGATAAGGTAAACATTAGACTCAAGTTTCAAAAAAATCTTTCAAAAGGTTAAAGAGATATGGAGTGGACACGAATTTAATACAAAATTACAATACGAAAAATACAAGGGGCGTAATTTTGTTAAAAATGAAAGTAGGGTTATGGTTCTTTTCCCTGCACATCATCTGATGGTGCTTTATAAGTATACATATTTTCATGAAGAAATCTTAAACGGTTTTTAAGATATGGAGCGGACATGAAGCTTATGTATAATTACTATTTGAAAAATAAAAAGGGACATAATTCCGTCTTAAATGAAAATAGGGTTATGGTTCTTTTTCGCTGCACATCGTCTGATAGAGCTTTATATTTATACAAACTTTCATGAAGAAATCTTAAACTGTTTTAGAGATATGGAGCGGACACAATATGAAATTACTATACGAAAAATACAAAGGGGCGTAATTTTGTTAAATGTGAAAGCAGGGTTATGGTCCTTTTTCTCTGCACATCGTCTGATGGTCCTTTTTCTCTGCACATCGTCTGATGGTGCTTTATAATTATACAAACTTTCATGAAGAAATCTCAAACGGTTTTCGAGATATGGAGCGGACACGAAGCTTATATGAAATTACTGTATAAAAAAATACAAAGGGACATAATGCCGTCAAAAATGAAAATATGGTTATGGTTCTTTTTCTCTGTTTATCGTCTGATTGTGCTTTGTGCTTTATATTTGTAAAAACTTTCATGAAGAAATCTTAAACGGTTTTCAAGATATGGAGCGGACACGAAAATTTACCATTTGACCTTTGACCTCTAAGTGTGGCCTTGACCTTTGTCGGACATCATTGAAGTATAAGTTCTGCACATCGTCTTGATAAGGCAAACATTTGACCAAAGTTTCAAAAAAATCTTTCAAGGGGTTAAGGAGATATGGAGCGGACACGAAAAGTTAACGGACAGACGGACAGACGGACGGACGGACGGAGGTCACGACATAATACGACCCGTCTTCGACGGGCGTATAAAAACGCAAGTCGAACGCTACCTATACGGTACTCGTAAGTTAAAGCACGCCAAGCACGGAACTTAAACGTTTGAAAGTCGCAGCAGCAACGGTAATGATAGGTTGACGCATCGTAATCATACGTTGCTAATACGTGAGAAGTTCGTTAAGAAGTGACCACAATTTGGTTGGATGAATGCCACCGTAGAGGTAACGAGCCGTTGTCATACTGCGGACGAACAAACCGTTCGAACTGCGTTCATCGAACGAACCCGCTGCGTATGGGCTGTTCGTTGGCATACGTCGAGAAATTGTGTGCATGCACAAAAATTTTCGTAGCACTGAGCGAACAATAACGTACGCGAACGTACTTCAACGAACTTAAAGCGATGAGCTGACAAACTTCAGCGTATGCTAACGTATGTCAGCGAATGCCAAAATATCTCCGTACGCTGGCATACGCTGGGCCAATTCGTTATAGTGTAAAGGCCTCTTAACGAGGGTTTCCGGAAATGTATATGCTTGATAATTTGCGGTACCTTAGTGAGTTCGGCTCTGGGCCGCTTCGGTACACGTAGGCGGGCTGTTTCTGTCAAGTTACATACAAATCTATCTATCTATCTATCTATCTATCTATCTACCATTAAGCTTCAAGAAGACCCGCAAGAGGATTACTCCCCTTATATGGCCCTGATCAAGGATTGCCTTTGGGTGTATCACCGGTAATCAACCTAATCCTAGTGAGGTGTCCTAGTGGAGTGTATGAGGTTACATTCTAATTTCAGCCAAAAAAGTCAGATGACTTAGCCATTAAAACTATTTACAAGATGAAAGGCAGAGGCATGCTAAAACAGTCCACAATTTACAAGATGAAAGACAGAGGCATGCAATTCGATTCAATTCAATCCTTTATTCAGATTGCCAAATATTTTAGCGCATCTACAACACATCGTAGAAAGAAGATAATGATCTAATTGCATTTACCTTCCCAGCAGGCACATGACGTCGCAGTGACGTCTCACTAACGTCACACTGACGCCAGTGCTAGGCCACAGACGCCAAGTGCCCGCTGGATTGAACGGCGGGGATGTCCTGGCTCAGAATCCACGATAGCTTTGAATATACCGGTAGCCGTTTTCCCAGAACTATTCATTTTTGGTTGGTTGGTTGATTTGATGCTTAACGTCCACGGTAAACAACTAAGGTCATGTCGGGACGGTCAGTTAACCTAACCACACTATTCCTGGGCAGGCTTAGACCTCCTAAGCGGTAAACCAGTACTAAGTGCACATACGTTCGCCAGTAACTGACAACTGCCCTTCTTGAATCAGCGGAAGGAGAAACGAAAGTATGTGGCCAGACCGGGATCCGAACCCAGGACCTCTGACTTACGAGTCAGGTGCCCTACCGATTGCGCTACCCGGCCCGGCTTCATTTTTGGAATAAAATTTAGACCAAGTTTCAAGAGGTCTGTAGCTCTTAATCCCAGCGCCGAAACAATTCGGCTTCTTCATTGCGGTCCGGTCGAATATACCGTGTTTACCTTGTTATGAAAATGGCGGACTCTGTTGAAAGAGCGCTGAGGTCCCTTGACCACAGTGCTTTGATTCCAGCGTTTTCTGATGCCAAAATAGACTCTCTCGAAATAGAAAAGCAATTGTCAGACCAGGAACTGGGATCACTGGGGCTGACATCAATAGGCGACAGAATTCGCTTTAGAGATAGAATCAGCAACGCCGGTATTAGTTGTAACATAGTTCCGTCAAGTCTAGAATTTCGACAGAAAGCAACAGGTCCTAAAAGGACAATCCACTGGTCTTTTCTGTACAAGTGGTTCCACGTCCTTACCTAGGCCTACTGTCTTTCCAACTGTTGATATTTGAATATCAAATGTCAGGATTTTTGTTTTCTTTTGGTGGAGATTTTATGACGTTGCTCCGCCCCCCCCCCCCCCCCCCCCCCACACACACCCCCACCCCTCCCCCCATCCCACCACCACCCTGCCCAAATTTCATTATCCTACAGACTACAGTAAGAAACTAGTTTATGATATGGAAGGCATGAACATATACTGAACTAACTTCAAAGAAAGTAACAACCAAGCGATCAACAAACCGAGTGCATTGCCATACCTTAAAGCTCTATACTGGACCATTTCAATTTTATACTTACAATGAAGAAGCCGGATTGTTTCGGCGTTTGAATTTAGAGCTACAGACCTCTTAAAACGTGGTCTACATGCTACCGTAATGACCGTAAATATTCGGACAGACAGGTCTAAGCAAACATTGTAGACCCAGATCAAACTGCATAAAGCATCATTTGGATACATTAACGTCTATGTTAACTCCACTTTCGAACAATAATTTTCCAACTTCCGTGTGTCCAAAATTTAAGGGTTATTACGGTATATTCAAAGCTATCGTAGATTTTGAGCCAGAACATCCCCGCCGTTCAATCCAGCGGGCACTTGGCGTCTCGGTGGCCTAGCACTGGCGTCAATGTGACGTCACTGCGACGTCATGTGCCTGCTGGGAAGGTAAAAGTGATTAGATCATTGTCTTCTTTCTATGGTGTGAATCTGAATAAGAATTGAATCGTATTGAATTGCACGTCACTGCCTTTCAGCTTGTAAATTGTGGACTGCTTTAGCATGCCTCTGCCTTTCATCAAGTAAATAGTTTTAATGGCTAAGTCATCTGACTTTTTTGGCTAAAATTAGAATGTAGCCTCATACACTCCACTGGGGCACCCCACTAGGATCAGGTTGATTACCGGTGATACACCCAAAGGCAATCCTTGATCATGACCATATAAGGGGAGTAATCCTCTTGCGGGTCCTCTTGAAGCTTAATGATAGATAGATAGATAGCTAGATAGATAGATAGATAGATTTGTATGTAATTTGACAGAAACAGCCCGCCTACGTGGGCCGAAGCGGCCCAGAGCCGAATTCACTAGAGTACCGCAAACTATCAAGCATATTTATTTCCGGAAACCCTCGTTAAAGTCCGCGAATTACGGACGATCTCATCATGTAATAAAGTTAAGACAAAATATAAAGTTGTTTCCACTTACCGTTATTTCATGTAATCATAAGGTAAAAAAGTATGTACATAAAGCAACGAAAAACTGTCATAATGAAAACAAAACTATACATAATGTAACAAGGAGTCACCACGACGTAACAGATTCTGTACATAATGAAATGACAAAAGGACGTAACATAAAGACAAAGTCTCTTAACACAACGAGAAATTGTCATAAGGTAAAAGTATGGAAGCGTATAGGTACCCCCTTTATATTTATTTTCTCATGATGTATAATATATCAACAAAATTTCGTTTTATTATTTTATCTTTATCTAAAATTATGATGACACGATATTGTTTATTGAGAAAACGAAATAAATCGACTCGTTGTTGATATAAATATTGAGTTTTCACGTTGAAATGTTTTCATTATATTCTTCTTTATCACTCCGGAATTGTTATGACTATAACATCTATATCGACAAGATCATGTCATAATGTTAATGATATTGTTGAATATTATTGCTTAAAGCACAAACATTATGTCGATGTAGTGTTTAAAGTTTTGGTACAAACTACGCCCTTCCTACAGCCCCTGTCTGCGCTCCACACTTTAAGCACTTTCTCCGCCATCGTTGCTGATGTCTGCTTCTTCTGCTAGATGTAGTGTACCAGCCAAAGTGAGTGAGTGAGTGAGTGAGTGAGTGAACTCGGGTTCAACGTCCCACCAACAACGAGGTCATCTGGAGACGGGACCTCGGTTTAAAGTCTCATCCGAAAGACCGGAGAAGCGGGGGACCGAACTTGCGACCCCTGGATTGGTAGTCCGGAGTGTTATCCACTACACTACAGCCGCTTCTGTACCAGCCAAAACGTCAGTATGACGGCAAAATTATTTCGCGACAATCCATTAAGGTAACAAATAGAACGATAAAATGTTCAGATATAGCATTTTATTTATATTTTTCTATTCTATCCCATAACCTTACTAGGTCGTTGGGGCACCACAGATGACTTCATAACAATCCCTTTCCACCTTGTCCTGTCTTCAGCTGCCCTAGTTGAGCTGGCAAAATCCATTCCTGTCCACTCCTTGATATTGTCTTCCCACCTCTTCTGTCTACCTCTTCTTCTTTTTCTTTCACTGTGCCCTGAAGAATTGTCTTTGCTAGACCAGAAGACCTCGAGACGTGGCCAAACCACCTTAGTTTCCGTTTTTTGACCAGCGTCAGGGAGTTCATCATATTCTCCACTGGCTGCTTGGATCATCTTCCTGCGAACCTCCTCATTGGTTATATGGTCCTTGTACGAAATGTTCAGTAACTTTCGGCAGCATCTCATCTCAAAGGCCTGCGTTCTTTTCTCTAACTCTGCTGTCAAGGTCCACGATTCACACGCACACAGAAATATGGAAATGACAAGGGATATGTTGTTATCTCTCTAAATTGATTTCAGCTTGGTAAGAGCTGAAGTGGCTTGTGCAATCCTAGAGAGAACCTCCTGTTTTGAGCCCTCATCTGAGACAACTGCTCCAAGGTATTTGAAGCTGCTTACAGTACCCAGCTTCTGCCCCTTTACCTTGATCTCCCTCTGGATGCCATCTTCGCTGTTCGTCATCAGTTTGGTCTTTTCAGCACTGATCTCCATCTTATATCTTGTGCAGATTTGGTCGAGACTTTCAACTAGAGATGCTAGTTCCTGCTCTTCCTCAGCTAGAGCGTCTATGCCATCGGCAAACCGCAGATTGGTAATGTTTCTGCCGCCTATGCTAACCTTTCAGTCATGTTCTTCCAAAGCATCAGACATGATCCGTTCGAGAAAAATGGTGAAGAGGGTGGGTGACAGAAGACATCCTTGTCTTACTCCAACTGTTGTTCTGAACCGTTCTCCTGTGCTGCCATTTATCAGGACTGCACTTGTAGTCTTGTCGTATAGCTGCTCAGTGGTGCGAACTAGATTTGCCTTGATATTGTACTTCCGCATGGTGGCTCATAAGGCTGCATGCCATACCCTGTCAAAGGCTTTTTTGAAATCAATGAAGACATGGTTCAGTTTCTGCTGATGTTGGAGATACTTTTCACACAGGATTCTAAGGTTGAAGATCTGTTCTGTGATGCTCCTTCCTGCTCGGAACCCAGCCTGTTCCTCGGCGATTATCTCTTCGGCTTGTGGTTTAAGCCTATTCAAGATGACTTTCAGCATGACTTTGCTTGAATGACTGATGAGGCTGATGGTTCTGTATTTCTGGCAGAGCTGTAGGTTGCCCTTTTTAGGGAGCGTAATAATCAGCGACTGAGTCCATGGGGTAGGCCATTCTCCTGTTCTCCAGATCCTGTTACAGATATCTGTTAAAACATCAATTATGGTCTCCCCGCCAGCTTGAACAAGTTCTGCTGGTATATTATCAACTCCGGCAGATTTCCCCTTCTTTAGTGCTGCTACTGCAATCTCAACTTCCTCACGAAGGATCGGTTGTTGATCTTCTTCTGGGGGGGCTGATTGCAGTCCAGAACCGCATTGTCACCGTAAGTCTCAGGGTTGTATAGTTCTGAGCAATATTCTGTCCATCTGCTGAGAATTTCTTGTTCCTCTGTAAGGCATTTCCCAGACTTGTCCTGGATAGTTGTGGGTCTACCCTGTTTCTCTGCTGTTAGATCCTTCACAAGCTGGTATGCTTTCTTGCTGTTGTTTTTGTTCAGGCAAGTTTCAACTACCTCGCACTGACTAGCTATCCAGTCCTCCTTCGCTTTCTTCACTGCCTTTTGAATCCTCTTGTTTGCTTCCCTGTATTCTTATGCTCCTCCTGCTTCATAACTCTTCTTCTTCTTCAAATTTCTCCTCTCATCACAGAAGTCGAGAACATCTCTGGTGACCCAGGGCTTTTTCCTGCGACGTTCCTTCCCAAGTATCTCACTGGCTGCCTCAGTCACTACTGTATTGTAGGTGGTAATCATGGTATCAATGTCCATGTCATCATCCCTCAGATCAACGAGTGGTGCAAATTTCCCACTTATTGTTGCTTGAAAAGTGTATGCCACATCTGGGTCCCTTAGCTTCTCAAGATCAAACTTAAGTCTTGGCTGAGTTGGCTTTCTAGCCTTTTTCAGACGAACTCGGAAGGTCATCATCACCAAGTCATGGTCACTTCCTATGTCTGCTCCAGGAAAACTCCATTTCATTTATATCAAGATAAAAAAAAATTCACAGAATAAATATTTTGATACACGCCAAAAATGACAACAGCGAAACATGAATATAGGGTAACTTGTCATGCGATATTTAGGTATACCATGAAAGTTATCACAAGATAAAATCAATACCAAATAAATACAACGATAAATGCCGTAAGCTATTTCCGTAACACGAAAAAAAAAAGTCGTGTTCGTGAGAAATTATTTGGATTTCTTGACAACTTGATAACGACATAACCTAATCTTATAACGTTTCTCGGAATAATATTTGCCACGAAAATATATATAAAGGGGGTACCTATACGCTTCCATATAAAAGAGTGTGTACATAACTTAACAAGAAGTCATCATAATGTAATCAAGTTTTTACATAATGGAACGACAGAATGGCAAAACACATGGGTAAAGTCACTCAACGTAACAGGTATTTATCATAACGAAATAAAGTGTGTACATAATACAATGACCAAATGGCATAATACAAAGGTAAAGCCACATGATATAGAAAGAATTTGACATGTCATAACAAAGTAGGCACATCACGTAAAGATAAAATGATATAATACAACGGTGCATTCACTTAACGTAGAAAGAATTTATCATAAAGTAATAACTCTTCACTACCTGCATCGAAAATAGCAAATATAAGACAGCTATCGCGTTCAATAGTTACGTTTCAAATGTTACGTCGTCACATGATGAAAAGATCACGTATTTTAAGTAGCGCCGATCACGTAACAAAAACTCTCACTGAATCGGACGTAGTTTCGAAGTCAGGAGAAGCAGTTGAATGTCACAGGACGTCTGAACACCTTTACCGACGTCATCCTGGAACGTCCGATCTTTTATCATCGAAACTCTGCCCCACAAAATCACGTCGTTAGGTTTGCAGGGAACTTGCGTGGTTGTGAAAGCGAGTGTAATTATGGCAACAAACCGACATAGGCAATAAAAAAGATACCCGTCAAAGAATTTATAAAGAAATACGGCAGCTACCAATAAAAGGTGTTGAAAATAATTCGTGTGTGACAGGAAGAAAGGGAGAATACAACCAAACACCAGAAAACGTTCAAAAACGCCGTTCCCGGGATAGTCCACCACCAACGACATATAATAACCATATAAAGTCGGATTTGAAATTAACAGCGGTTCATCAAGGATGCTGAATCGTCCAATCAAACGTTCTATTGTTTATCAGAGAAACGATTACCAGAGACAGAGCCTCGTTCTGATTGGTATAATTCTTCTTCTGATTGACGTCAAAATATTTCCGTCAGTTTTCGTAAGAATTATTCCGGGTTTTGTTTCTGTAGTGATGAACTATGAGCCGCGACACGAGAAAACCAACAATGTGGTTGTTAAGGGTAGCTAAGGGTCTAAGCTACCTTCATGCGGACAGCGAAGACTCTGATTAGACTGGGTAGATGCCCAGGCTGATCTGAGTCAGCGCTGGGCGCACAACCACATTGTTGGTTTTCTCGTGTCGCGGCTCCTTTATCTTTGCCTTACTGGCCATGAATAACTCTTTATTCAATCCCTGGGTTTATGCTTTGCACTGTAACGACTTTCGTGCAGCACTACGGGATAATATTAGAAAAGTGTGTTTTATAAAGTGTTGTCGTTCTTAGGAGAGAGAGAGAGAGAGAGAGAGGTGGGGGGGGGGGGGGGGGGTCGCGTCACACAAAAATAGTCATGACAGCACATGACATGAAAGTTTGAATGGTCTGCTGTGTGCCTCTTAGAAAATACATGTATTGTTTCTCATAGATATTGTATGCATTTAAGTAAACAACTTGCCTCAATGGACGCCTGCTTGCTTGCCAGTCCACATTGTGGCTTCACGTTTTACTACTTCACAGTATCCGAACTACATGTACAATCTCTTCCGGTTTACATAGCGTTGAATCGAGAGTACAAACATTCGCTTATAACCAGTAGTCGGAAATCATTATGTTTTGAGATTATATCCGGAATCTGCTGCGTCATTTATAGCAATTCAGTTTCGAAAATGTAAAGAGGTAAGTTTAATATAATTTGCTCTTCGGCCCTTTACTTTATTACCCTGTACAATGTCGTGTATGGGTGGGTAGTAAATGGTACAGTATTCAAATCGCCCTTGGCATGACTCTTAAACCATTTTGAGCATTTTCTTACATGTTTTATAAAAACTATTTATAATAAACGGAAGGCGTTATCAATCTTCAGTTTGTTAGTTTTGTTAAAAGAATGATAGCTAAGTTTTGCACGACACAATCTCGTGTTAAATTAAGCTGTTGGGGGAAAAATCTGCGACGGCAAGGAGTTTTTCATTGTACAGGGCAATAAAGTAAAAGACCGAAGAGAAAATTATATTAAACTTACCTCTTTACATTTGTGAAGCTGAATAACTATAAATGACGCAGTAGATTCCGGATAAAAACTCAAAACATAATGATTTCCGGCTACTGGTTATAAGCGAATTTTGTACTCTCGATTCAACGCTATGAAAACCGGAAGAGAGGGTACAGTGCGTTCGGATACTGTGTACTTGTACCCTTCGTCTTCAAGTGGACGATATCCACAGGGTATAATCGATTCCGCTAATTTTCGTTTCCTGCAGAGACTGTACATCATATTTGGCTTCCGCCGAGACTGTCCGGGATCTCTTGCTTCCTGCCGAGACTTCTGTACATGATAGATGGCTCCCTGCAGAGACTGTCCGCGAGATTCTGCTTCCTGCCGAGGTTCTCGGTAGGAAGCAGAGTCACGCGGACAGTCTCGGCAGAAAGCCAATTTTCGAGGACAGTAGTCCCTGCAGGAAGCAAGAGTTCGCGGACAGTCTCGGCGGAAGCCAAATATGATGTACAGTCTCTGAAGGAAGCGAAAATTAGCGGAATCGATTATATCCTGTGATATACGTCACGATCTCATCATTATAACAGTACATAGCCTGTGTTTCAAGAGAAAATAACCTTTAAACCAAACAAGATAAACAGCTATATCTCAGGTCTTAGAAGTCCGATTTTTATGCCGTAAAGCGCAGTTAACCCGCACTAGTCTCCTTTGTCTGTACCAAATGCTATTATTTTATGAAATAAATAGAGGATCTTACATTTGTGCTAATGTATTATTGAATTTATTAAACTCGTTGGGGAAAACGATAAGATGCTCGGCATAGCCTCGCATCTTATCGTTTTCCCCAACGAGTTTAATAAATTCAATAATACATTAGCACGAATGCAAGATTCTATTTATCATATGACACAAAAATCGCATTTTATTAGAAAATTTTGCACTAAAACGTCACGATTTCGCCATTGGAAAACGCGACGTTTTTATGGACGTCAACGTATATAACGTTACGACGTAATTTGCATATTTAATCCACTAGTGGATTATTGTTTTTAATGCATGGCTTTATTACACTCTCAGATACGACGTCATATGATAAAGCCATTTACCAGAACACTTCGGAAAACTGACCTCATTGTCAGTTTCCCGAAGTGTCCTAGTAAATGGCTTCGTTTCTTCAACCAATGACAGCTGCTTCAGACAAATGACATTAGTTCGTTATGAAATTATATTCGGCATTGTAAGACCTAAGATATATACAGTATAGTAGAATTTCTAACCTGATCTGAGATTATTTTCTTTTAAAACATAAGATATTTACCGTTATTAGCACGTGACCGTGAAGTACGTTGCACACCTTGTTCTTGGAGCAAGAAGAGGTATGTTTTTGTTTTGATTTTTATCATGGAATTACCTGGGTTCAAGACATTGTTTTCTTGTTTCCTGATCTTGGAAAGGCATCACTACAGTTTTCTTACAGACTGAATTTTTTTTAAACTACAAAAGGACAAAAGCGCGGACAAAACTGATTGCAGAATCAGCACAGACCCGGGCACAGCCTCTGACCAACTTTGGCAGAATAACTTAGTATAACTTCCATCAAAAACTGATTAAACTGCATAGAATATAAGGATAGAAAATGCCATTCTTTTCACCTGGGATAGAATATCTTATCTTACCCTGGTGTTCTGACCCGGGACTGGAAAAAAATCACGCGCTGTCAATGCATTGGTTGTATAGGAGCTCACGTACCTGCGTCGTCTAGTGACGTTGGAATTTTAGCTGATGACGTCACAAAGACTGAAAAAACGACGTCAGTTTATGCACGCCATTCGTTGACGTAAAGAGCCGAATGGTGCTCGTTGAAAGTGGCGCCTTCTTTCAAAAACAAATTGAAACCTCTCAAGCACTAGAATTACGCATTTTAACAAGTTCTGAAGTTAAAACAAAACATGGTGTGCAAGAAAAAGTATCTATCATGGGTGTAAGGTGTGGATAGAAAAATCCGTCACTCTGGATCACCCTCGTGACAGATTTTTCTATCCACACCTAATACCCATAATAGATACTTATCATCTGTCACGAGGGTCACTGTTCGGCATCACGAGGCTTGCCGAGTGAAGCCGAACAGTGATCCCGAGTGACAGATTTTTCTATCCGCATCTGACACCAATGATAGATACTTTTTCTTGCACACCACGTTTTGTTTTGTTTTGGCTAGTCTGTCTTCTTCTTCGTCTAGCCTTTTCATTTCTTCCCTTACTTTGGAAATTTCAACGTCCACAGCTGAATCTGTCATCAACGGCAGTTCTTGACCTGCAACAGCGCCCTCTGAAGGCTCTCCTATCGCGGTCCCCCCCCCCCGTGGCTCCCGGCTCACCCCCCCACCCCGTGGCTCCCGGCTCACCGGCAACCGCAATTTCCCCTTGACTCATTTTTCTATAATCGGGCCTGTCAAGATCTCTTAACTGTCTGATCGAACTACGGGAGCGCTGGCTTGCAACACTAAAAAGGCAGTTGGCGGCGAAAAAGGAGAATGTCAAAAGTTTAAGAGGTATGACTATCGAAGAACCTTTAACCGCGAAATCTGGTGACATTACTAGAGCGAAAACGAAAGTAGACGTTTCTGAGGCAAAAGCTAATTCGAAGTTAAAGTTGCAGGAATACACGGGTAAGAAAGCCTTAGATGAGGCTATAGACATTGATACGCTGAGAAAAAATGAGAAGCTTAAGTCGCGAGCTAAAAAGGAAATGGTACAGCTAGGTTTGATTTGTGAAAGTGAAAGTGAGTCGAGTTTAGACACTACTGATAGTAATAGCTATTTTCTGACAGCTCAGATGAGAGTGAGAAAACTAAACACAAGTCAAAAAAGAGTAAAAGTAAAAAGCACAGTTCTGGGATAAATGCTAAGGCAGCGGACAGAGTCAAATTTCCCCAGAAATGGCCCCAAGCTTTCTTGCATCATGAACATGTGAGCAAGCAGGTTAAATTTGATCAGTTAGATTTTAAACTGTTTGTAGCTGGTGAACTGGAGATCATTTCTGAGGAAGATTTGACAAAGTCTGAGTTAGAGGGTAGATTGAGTTTGTTGAAGAAAATAGTGTACTATAGTTCAATTTATGAATTTGAAGGTTTAAAAGAGTTTTATGCTTCCTGGGTCCGTGAAATTGAAGTAGGCAGAAAGAAATGGTCAGATGATCCTTCCTCTTGGGAATCTGCATTTTTGTCAAAGTACATAATTAAATCCCATAGTCATACTCATAAGTCCTTTACTGGAAGCCGAAAAGAAAGGCCTCAAGTAGTGAAGAAAACGTCTGGTTTTCGTCGGCTTACCAGAGAAATAAATGTGCACATAAGTCCAATCATATGCTTGTAATTAAAGGGAAGATGAGAATAGCCTCTCATATCTGTGCCTCTTGTTGGCAAAAAGACAAAAAGAAATTGGAACACCCAGAAAGCTCTTCTTGTTGTCCTCATGCGCCTGCTTGACTTAAGTCAGGAATTACATCTGAATATTTTTTGAAAATTAATTAAGAAAGTAAAAATCAGAAATTAGTAGACTTGTTTTTTCCAAAGTTTTGTTGCACAAATTCAGAAAACAGCTGTATTAAACCACAAGCTGAATCAAAAGCTTCAGTTACTTCTCATTTACGTAGGCATTCTGAAAAAATGTGAAATATGCAAGGTAACCAAAAAACATATTGGTTTATCACAAGTCGAATTTTTACTTGATGTACATAATAAAGCCAGACTTTCTGGTAAGAACAATTTTGAAGGTTGTAGAATAAGAATCAATTATAGAATAAACATTGAATTTTTACGGTCAATGTTGTCTGAGTTTAAAGATAATCAAATTTGTGAATTTTTAGAGTTTGGTTTTCCTACAGGATATAAGGCCGAAAATTCAGTTTTAACATATTGCAAAACAAAAGATACTTGGAAGTTTAGACATCACAAAGAATCAATTATAGAATAAACATTGAATTTTTACGGTCAATGTTGTCTGAGTTTAAAGATAATCAAATTTGTGAATTTTTAGGGTTTGGTTTTCCTACAGGATATAAGGCCGAAAATTCAGTTTTAATATATTGCAAAACAAAAGATACTTGGAAGTTTAGACATCACAAAGGTACTACAGAGTTTCCAACAGAAATGACTAATTATTTGGAAAAAGAAAGTGAAAATATTTCAATTTTAGGCCCTTTTAAGAATAATCCTTTTGAAACGGGTATTAAAATATCACCATTAAATTCTTTACTGAAAAAGATATCACTGAAAGAAGGGTTATTTTAGATGTAAGGTGGTGATAATCACTGATTTGGGACAAAGACAAAAATCTGCATAAAATACTCAAAATAACACTGATCTTTCCAAAACTTTATGCCTTCTTTATGTCGTTTCTCATAATTTAGAATCCCAAAATGCAGCATGTGTTAATGTTAAAAAGTGTTTTTATAAGGAAAGATCAAAAGGTAATTTTCTGCGAATAAATCTGAAAAAATAATATCGTTATTGAAAATATACTCTGTGCTTAGAGTACCTTGTGGCATAATGGAGAGCGTCCTAGCAATTATTTTTTCAAACTCTTTCACACATTATCAGGCTGAGCAGATGAAAAAAGATGCAGTCTGTGTCCAATTTTTGTTGTTGTCAAAACACACAGGTGAGACAGGTGAGACTATTTTAATAAGGTTAAACAATTTCATCTACACACCACTGATCATGTCAGTGATGTATTATTTATACTGTAGGTAACATAGGTATGTTTGCCTACCCTATATTTAATAAATGCATCCAGCACACCATGCATACCAAAATCGATATTTAACCAACTCCAGAGGATCCTGTTGACGCCGAGGTACATCTAACAGAAAAGGGATATGCTTTATTTATTCGAAGGAGAAAAATGAAAATATCAAGCTATCCCATCAAAATTAGATATAAAATTGTATGTGCTGATATTGTGCATGTAGGAAATTACATTATGATTATTAAATTCATCGTTGGTGCGTCAAGAATTCCCGTGCGATCAGTTTCAAATGATCTTACCCTTAATTCTTGTTTATAAAGTATTTCGATTGGGAGAAGTCTAGCTGTGATGTATTTTTCAATCCTACAAACACTTTCTTGCATAAGTAGCACAAAAATGTATAGCTAAATCATTGTTTTCCGCATCAAAAACTCGATCATAGTCAGGTACTGTCTGTAACAAGATAAAATAAACGCCTGAGTAAGATACGACCACCGCCAGAGGACAACTGTCAATTGATACGACTTCCATCGAGGATACATATGATTTACTGGCGATTATTTAACAGGACGTAGTAAAAATATATAAAATGCTATCAGACTACATTGTTGTTGCGTTTTTGCCGCCAAATAACTGCCCTGCGCATGTAGGCTGATGAAGGCGGCGTTGGTGAAAAGGAGAGGGGGTTAGGAGGGTAATCTGTTTGGTAGGCTGATAAATTACAAACCTGATAATGTCTGAATCATTATCACAGAAAAGCAATAACCCGTTGTATATGGAGAGCGGCAACCAAGTCGTAAAGGCAAGAAATGGAGCTAAAACAAACTAATTATATGGACTCGGTATCTATCAGAGGTATAAGCATTATACAATGATACAAATAGATCTTAACAAAAAGAAGTAAGAGTTTGCACTGATCAGAGAGACAGAGACTATAGATAAACTTGAAGTAAATGTATTTACCAACAATATTTACATCGTACACGGCTATATACCGCTAAATGGAAGAACGTAAGTTTTGTTCTCTATCTCGTTCAGAACCTACTTATATAGAACTGTTTCTCATCTAGTTAAGTATAGCTAGGTAAAAACAGAAGTAGATAGACACAGACAGATACTTTCACACTGACAGACAAAGACAGATATGCTTATAAGCATGACGGGTCGGGCGCGGGGGTGGGAGTGTGTGTGTGGAGGGGGAGGTGGGGGTGCGGGAAGGGGTGAAAGCTAGGTCTAGTCACCTATATGTGTTTTCAGCGTGACGTCGGTTGAAACGCTGAAAAGATGTGAACGGTGTCATCAGAAATACACGCACATATTCTGTTTACTAAGTACACGTGTACATGGATGATAATGCCTTTTTAGGGCCTTTTTCAACAGTCTCACTATCAAATTGACCCAATTGATAATGAAAGACTATGTGCAATGGAAAACTGTTTACGGCGAAAAGAATTCTGCCTAAAACAGAATTCGAACCTGGACCGCTAGCTTAGCAGGCAAGCGCATAACCCACTGAGCTAACCGGGGCTCCTATAACCTTTTACAGTAATGCATAGAGACAGAAAAGCGCATGATATTAAGATTTTGTGAATTTGCTAATGGCAGCACAGGAGAATGGTTCAGAAAGACGGTTGGAGTTATGCAAGGATGTCTTTTTTTACCACCTTCTTTAACATTTTTTCTCGAAAGGATCATGCCATGCTCTGGAAGAACATGATGGAAAGGTTAGCATAGGTGGCAGAAATACATGTATTACCAATCTGCAGTTTGCCGATGACGCTGATGCTCTTCCTGAGGAAGACCAGGAACTAGTAGAAACCCTATCGAAACCTGCACAAGGTATAAAATGGAGATAAGTGCAGAGGAGACCAAACTAATGACAAATAGCGCCAGGTTAAGATTAAAGGACAGATGCGTGGAACAGTCACAAGCTTCAAGTACCGTGAAGCAATTGTCTTTGATTAAGGCTCACAACCGGAGGCTCTTTTAAGGATTGCACAAGCCACTGCAGATCTGACAAAGCCAATATGGAGAGATAGGAACATATCTCTTGGAACAAAGGTGAAACTGATGCTAGTCATGGACCTTGCCAGCAGTCAGAGAAAAGAACACAGGCCTTTGAGATGAGCTGTTACCAAAGGTGATTGAACATTTCGTACAAGGACCATATGACGAATGAGAAGGTTCGCAGGAATAGCCAAGCAGCCATTGGAGATTATGACGAACTCCTGACCTTGGTCAAGAAACGGGAACCGAGATGGTTTGGTCTAAAGGTCTTCTGGTTTAGCAAAGACAATTCTGCAGGGCATAGTGAAAGGAAAGAGAAAGAGAGGTAGACATAAGAAGAGGTCGGGAGACAATATTAAGGAATGGGCGGGGATTGTTTTTGCTAGCTCAACTAGAGTAGCTAAGACAAGACAAGGTGGAAAAGGATAGTTTTAGAGTCACCTGTAATGCCTCAACGACCACACAAGGTTATGGGATAGACTAAACTAGACTAGAATTTGCGTATGAATCTGACTCTATCTGTGTTCTTTCTCTCTCTCTCTCTCTCTCTCTCTCTCTCTCTCTCTCTCTCTAAGCTGATTTGCATAACAATACACAAAGCCTCTTTAAGTAAAGAATTATGTGATGAAACTGCCTATAAGTCTTTGCCTCATAGAGGTAATGGTTTCTAAAAAGATAACTTTTAAGGATTTTTTTTTTGCATTTTGACAACCAATAAAAGTGAGTAGTATTCCATAAACATATGACTGATAGAAGATTACTCATGGAACTTTTCTATAAAAGGTTTGTCAAATATCTGCAATGGCTTAGCAGTAAATGCCATTTTTAAATTTTTCCAATTATAAGTAAAGGGAAACTCTGAAGTTGTTATAGCAACTTAAAAGCTCATTTTACACACACACACACACACACACACACACACACACACACACACTTTCAATTCAAAGGATGTCGTTTGAAAGTGTTGAAGACAGACAGACAGACGACGACATGCGACGACAATAGACAGCTGCCTATCCTATAAGCTCCCCCGGAGCTTTAGGCTGTGGTGAGCTAACAATGAAACTAGAAATGTTTTTGACAAAAACAGATGTCCCCCACCAGCGCTTTCCCAGCAGTATCATTTTCCCTAAATGCTGCCAAGTTAAAACCTCCTGTGACTTTGAAATATGGCCAAGGTCACCTATGACAGTTTGGTTCAAATCCATCCATCCAGTCTGGAGATATGGTGCAGACAAGCACTTTTTTAACATTTTTAACCGCCTGTAACCTTGAAAATAGGGTCAAGGTCACCAAATTATAATTGGTTCTTTTGCATTTCCCAATTATATATCTGTGCAAGTTTGGTTCAAAACAGTCCATCCATTCAGGAGATATGGTGCAGACAAGCCATTTTTCAAAATTCTTTGACCTCCTGTGACCCTAAAAATTGAGTCAAGGTTACCGAAACCTAATCAGTTCTTTGCCATCTCTCAGTGACATTTCTGAGCAAGTTTGGTTCAAATCCATAAGTCTATACAGTAGATATGGTGCAGTCAAGGGATTTTTCAACACTCTTTGACCTGTGACCTTGAAAATAGGGTCAAGGTCACCAAAATCTAATCAGTTCTTTGCCATCTCCCAATGATATATTTATGCCAGTTTGGTAAAAATCCATCAATTCCTTCAGGAGGTATGGTGCAGACAAGCTATTTTTCATCAT
The DNA here is from genome assembly GCA_963989385.1 of Ctena decussata. NCBI lineage: Eukaryota > Metazoa > Mollusca > Bivalvia > Lucinida > Lucinidae > Ctena > Ctena decussata. Next base: position 22,890,879 of record OZ022514.1, on the reverse strand, counting down.
TCTTTGACCTTTTGATTCTTTGGCAACCAGCTGCCAGTTCATTTCCCGTTATTTTTTAGGCCGTTTCTACCGTAAAATCTCTTTTTTTTACACTACAAACGATGCCACTTTGAATGAATTACAGTGATGTTGTGTCCTTGGTAACGCTTTACGTACATCCAACCTTAACTGTAAAGCGAAATGGGGAATTGATCAAACGCTTGTACAAGCCTCAGGCCTATGGTTCTGTTTCAAACACAGAAAATAAGGTTCAAGGCTGCAAGTACGCGGCTTTATGCCGTCACTTGAAAGCAGCATTAATTGCTCTGATGTGTAGGATCTGCTGATGGAAAGAAATAAACATATAAAACTGTGCAAAGTAAAGATTTTATACGAAATCGTGATGAGGAAACTTTGTGCAAACTTTATCATCCTCAGGCGTTCGCCAAACCTTCACAGGAAATTTCTCCGGCGTAAAGTTATCATGCTTTGTTTAACCAACTGATTTGAACTCAAATTTATTGTCGGTATCTATCGTTTACCTGACATAAAACTAATTGTAATTTGAACAAAAAAGATACAAAATACTTGCCAAATGATATAATTAACATATAATTCCACAATAATTAAATGCGAGGAACTTTTATCAGCAAAAACCTGTTGTAAAAGGCTCCGTAGCGATTCCGTGTTAATCTACACAAGAATCAGATAAATTCACAAATACTATACGATATAAATTTAAGCTTCAATATAAATACTTGCAAAATCGACTGAAACAACGCAGTATTCTATTGTAAAATAAAAGTTTTGCATCAAGAAATGATCTTGTCGCCACGAGGTTTCACCGGCGTAGTCCTAATCCTCGGCATGTATCGGGTCCTCCGCCGTATGTCAAAAAATCGATTATGGTATGCAGAGTGTGATCCAGTGTACATTTACTTTGTACATGGTTGAACATTTGAGAAAAAGCTATCGTTTTCATCTGGTCTACATTACAATTTCAGAACGAGTTGGAATAAATAATTGCTAGGACGCTCCTCATTATGCAATAACGCACCTTCAGCACTACGTAAATTTTCAATAACGATATTATATTTTCAGATTTATTCGCAGAAAATTACCCTTCGATCTTTCCTTATAAAAGCACTTTTCTAGCAGCAGTACGTCTATTTTGTATTCTAAACTGTAAAGAACAACAAAAATAAGAAGTCTGCTAACTTTAAGGGAGATACGTCACTTTTTATGGTTTTATGCAGATTTTTACATTTACCACAAATCACCACCTTAAGTTACCCTAAAGGTTTTTCAGTTAACGATGGTGTTAGCAAAGCAGAGTATTTAGGGGAAAATATAGAAGCAATATTTCCAAAAGTTGACGATTTTGTACAATTGATTAGACAAAAAGGTCGAGGCTGTTTGTTGTTCAAAAGAGTTTTACGCAGAGCTTACAGGCAAATTCCCATTTGTCCATCTAATTACAACTTAGTTTCTTTCGTTTGGAAAAAAAAACATTTTTATCTGTGGGATTTCGATCTGCCTGTTTTTTTGTGTCAGCATGTGACAAATGCAATAACTTTATGTTTAAATTAGGAATACAAATTTTGAATTATTTGGATGAGCTAGCTTCAGCTGAGAAGGAAGAAAATGCTGAATTTGCATACAATACCTTAGGAGCAATTCTTGATAAATGTGGGATGGAGGAATCAAAAAGTAAGGCCTGTCCACCCAAACGAGTCATGACTTTTGTGGGAATATTATTTAATACTGAAACAATGACAGTAGATATTACCCCTGAAAGATTACAAGAAATTAAAATTCTCTTATTAGCATGGTTCAATAAAGAAATGGCAAGCATAAAAGAAATACAGTCATTATTAGGCAAGTTCAATTTTATAGCTTCGTGTGTTAAACCAGGAAGAATTTTCATTTCCAGAATGCTGAAATGGCTTAAAGTCTGGTATAAGCAAGAGCAATAGCTAAATTTAATACCAAATTATGTGAAAAAAGATGTTTTGTGGTGGTATAAGTTTATGCCCTTGTATAACGGGATGTCCATTATGTTACTTGAAGAGTGGTCTGATCCTGATGAAATTTTTTTTCCTCTGATGCATGTCTTTCAGGATGTTGAGGATTTTGGAAAGGGAAATACTTTCACACAGTATTTCCATTGTCATACAAAAAACAAAAGTATCATATAAATATTTTGGAAATGATTTCGATTATTATTTGCACAAAATTATGGGGAGAATTTTTTAGGGGTAAAAGAATTAAGGTGTATTGTGATCATATGTCAGTGTGCCAAGTTATAAATTCTGGTAAAGCAAGATGCGAAATTTTGCAGAATTGTTAAGGAGAACTGGCCTTTATGGCTGCAGTTAATGAATTTGAAATTAGAGAAGTACATTTAGAATCAAAATCCAACAGAATCTCTGATAGTTTATCGCGCTGGAGTTTAGATCAGTCAAATCAGAATTATTTTGATACGACAAAGAGTTTTGAATTAATAGAATGTGTTGCCTCAGATGATATGTTTGACTTTCTTAATATGAGGTAAATTATTTTGTTTCAGGTCAGCAGATGTCTTCTTCAAGGAAATCTGCATCTGCAGAAGGTTCTAGACAGAATTTAAAGATACAATGGGAATCGTATATTTTATTTTGTTTGTACTTTGGTATTAAGTATCTTCCATCAAATACAGAAACATTGTGCTTACATGAGCCGCGACGCAAGAAAACCAACAATGTGGTTGTGCGCCCAGCGCAGACTCAGGTCAGCCTGGGCATCCGCCCAGTCTGATCAGAGTCTTCGCTCTCTGCATGAAGGCAGCGTAGACCCTTAGCTACCGTTTGAGCACTTAACGAAGAGTCTGATCAAACTGGCCGGCTGCCCTGGCTGATTTGAGTCTTCACTCGGCGCACAACCACATTGTTGGTTTTCTCATGTCGCGGCTCATATGCACAATTCCTTTGTATGACTTTTAAGTCAACCCAGTCGATTAAAAATTATATAGTGGATCTTACATGAGTGCTCATGTATTACTGAATTTATTAAACGAGTTGGGGAAAAAGATAAGATGCGAGGCTTTGCCGAGCATCTTATCGTTTTTCCCCAACGAGTTTAATAAATTTAATGATACAGGAGCATGAATGCAAGATTCTATATATCATATGACACTAAAATCGCATTTTATTTGCAAAATTTGTACTAAAACGTCATGATTTCGCCATTAGAAAAAGCGACGTTTTAATGGACGTCAACGTATAACGTTAAAAAATTTGCATATTTAATCCACTAGTGGATTAACGTTTTTAATGCATGGCTTTAATACACTCTCGGATTCGACGTCATATGATAAAACAATGCATTTGCTGTTAGGATTTTCAACGGACAATATCAATGATTTTTTGCTTAAACTTAGTGTGAGAGGCATGGCCAGATTGCATCCATATTGTATTCAGCAGGCACAAGCTATTACACCTATTTTGGGGAGTAAATTTCCTGGTCCCAGCAAATTTTCTTTGAGATATCGGTAGTTTGAGATGCCTGAAAATATAGAATAAAAGCGGTAGCAAAAATTGAACTCGCAAAGATACTAAAGAAGGTTACATGTTGCAGTTGAAAGATAAATGTATGCCAGAGTACTCAAACTTTGCACCAGTCTACCCGGTTTGCTAGTCCATAGACAGACAGTCAACTCTCAATATCTCCAACTTACTGATATCTCAAAGTAAATTTTCTGGTCCCAGCAAATTTTCCTAGAGATATCGGTAGTTTGAGATATCCGGAGTTGAACATCCCCTCCCACCAAACTTAGTATGCCAGCAATGTTCAAAGGAATGAAAAAATACTCACACTATTTTGGGGAATACTGTACCTTCAACCTACTGATATCCCAAAGTAAATTTCCTGGTCCCAGCAAATTTTCTTTGAGATATCGGTAATTTGAGATGCCTGAAAATATAAAATAAAAGCGGCAGCAAAAATTGAACTCACAAAGATACTAAAGAAGGTTACATGTTGCATTTTAAAGATAAATGTATGGGGCCCCTTTCTCTGAGTCTACATTATTTGCATCTGAATTGACACTGTTTGCTATTGCATATTTGAGCATGTCTGGCAAAGCAACTTGGCCCATCATCCTCCCCTCCCAAGCTACTCTGCCAGTAATACTCAATTTTGCAATACAGTCTACCCTGTTTGCTGTTCCTGTTTGTTGTCCCATCTGACCATACACATGTATTTATTTCAACAGACAGTCAACTCTCGATATCTCCAAACTAATGATATTTCAAAGTAAATTTTCTAGTCCCAGCAAATTTTCTTTGAGATATCGGTAGTTTGAAATACCTAAAGTTGAACGTTCCCTCCCACAAAGCTAACTATGCCAGAATACTCAAACTTTGCACCAGTCTTCCCGGTTTGCTAGTCCATATGACCTTAAACATGTATTGTACTTCAACAGACAGTCAACTCTCAGTATCTCCAACTTACTGATATCTCAAAGTAAATTTTCTGGTCCCAGCAAATTTTCCTCGAGATATCGGTAGTTTGAGATATCCGGAGTTGAACATCCCCTCCCACCAAACTTAGTATGCCAGCAATGCTCAAAGGAATGAAAAAAATACTCACACTATTTTGGGGAATACTGTACCTTCAACCTACTGATATCTCAAAGTAAATTTCCTGGTCCCAGCAAATTTTCTTTGAGATATCGGTAGTTTGAGATTCCTGAAAATATAAAATGAAAGCGGCAGCGAAAATTGGACTCACAAAGATACTAAAGAAGGTTACATGTTGCAGTTTAAAGATAAATGTATGGGGCCCCTTTCTCTGAGTCTATATTATATGCAACTGAATTGACACTGTTTGCTATTGCATATATGAGCATGTCTGGTATAGCAGCTTGGGCCATCATCCTCCCCTCCCAAGCTACTCTGCCAGTAATACTCAAACTTTGCAATACAGTCTACCCTCTTTGCTGTTCCTGTTTGTTGTCCCATCTGACCTTACACATGTATTTATTTCAACAGACAGTCAACTCTCGATATCTCCAAACTAATGATATTTCAAAGTAAATTTTCAAGTCCCAGCAAATTTTCTTTGAGATATCGGTAGTTTGAAATACCTAAAGTTGAACGTCCCCTCCCACAAAACTAACTATGCCAGAATACTCAAACTTTGCACCAGTCTACCCGGTTTGCTAATCCATATGACCTTTAACATGCATTGTACTTCAACAGACAGTCAACTCTCAATATCTCCAACTTACTGATATCTCAAAGTAAATTTTCTGGTCCCAGCAAATTTTCCTCGAGATATCGGTAGTTTGAGATATCCGGAGTTGAACATGCCCTCCCACCAAACTTACATTCTTAGTATGCCACCAATGCTCAAAGGAATGAAAAAAAATACTCACACTATTTTGGGGAATACTGTACCTTCAACATACTGATATCTCAAAGTAAATTTCCTGGTCCCAGCAAATTTTCTTTCAGATATCGGTAGTTTGAGATGCCTGAAAATATAAAATAAAACCGGCAGCAAAAATTGAACTCACAAATATACTAAAGAAGGTTACATGTTGCAGTTTATAGATAAATGTATGGGACACCTTTCTCAGAGTCTACATTATTTGCATCTGAATTGACACTGTTTGCTATTGCATATTTGAGCATGTCTGGCATAGCAGGTTTGGCCACAATCCTCCCCTCCCAAGCTACTCTGCCAGTAATACACAAACTTTGCAATACAGTCTACCCTCTTTGCTGTTCCTGTTTGTTGTCCCATCTGACCTTACACATGTATTTATTTCAACAGACAGTCAACTCTCGATATCCCAAAACTAATGATATTTCAAAGTAAATTTTCTAGTCCCAGCAAATTTTCTTTGAGATATCGGTAGTTTGAAATACCTAAAGTTGAACGTCTCCTCCCACAAAGCTAACTATGCCAGAATACTCAAACTTTGCACCAGTCTACCCGGTTTGCTAGTCCATATGACCTTAAACATGTATTGTACTTCAACAGACAGTCAACTCTCAATATCTCCAACTTACTGATATCTCATAGTAAATTTTCTGGTCCCAGCAAATTTTCCTAGAGATATCGGTAGTTTGAGATATCCGGAGTTGAACATCCCCTCCCACCAAATTTAGTATGCCAGCAATGCTCAAAGGAATGAAAAAAATACTCACACTATTTTGGGGAATACTGTACCTTCAACCTACTGATATCTCAAAGTAAATTTCCTGGTCCCAGCAAATTTTCTTTGAGATATCGGTAGTTTGAGATGCCTGAAAATATAAAATAAAAGCGGCAGCAAAAATTGAACTCACAAAGGTACTAAAGAAGGTTACATGTTGCAGTTTAAAGATAAATGTATGGGACACCTTTCTCTGAGTCTACATTATTTGCAGCTGAATTGACACTGTCTGCTATTGCATATTTGAGCATGTCTGGCATAGCAGCTTGGCCCATCATCCTCCCCTCCCAAGCTTCTCTGACTCAAACTTTGCAATACAGTCTACCCTGTTTGCTGTTCCTGTTTGTTGTCCCATCTGACCTTACACATGTATTTATTTCAACAGACAGTCAACTCTCGATATCTCCAAACTAATGATATTTCAAAGTAAATTTTCTAGTCCCAGCAAATTTTCTTTGAGATATCGGTAGTCTGAAATACCTAAAGTTGAACGTCCCCTCCCACAAAGCTAACTATGCCAGAATACTCAAACTTTGCACCAGTCTACCCGGTTTGCTAGTCCATATGACCTTAAACATGTATTGTACTTCAACAGAGAGTCAACTCTCAATATCTCCAACTTACTGATATCTCAAAGTAAATTTTTTGGTCCCAGCAAACTTTCCTCGAGATATCGGTAGTTTGAGATATCCGGAGTTGAACATCCCCTCCCACCAAACTTAGTATGCCAGGAATGCTCAAAGGAATGAAAAAATACTCACACTATTTTGGGGAATACTGTACCTTCAACCTTCTGATATCTCAAAGTAAATTTCCTGGTCCCAGCACATTTTCTTTGAGATATCGGTAGTTTGAGATGCCTGAAAATATAAAATAAAACCGGCAGCAAAAATTGAACTCACAAAGATACTAAAGAAGGTCACATGTTGCAGTTTAAAGATAAATGTATGGGGCCCCTTTCTCTGAGTCTACATTATTTGCATCTGAATTGACACTGTTTGCTATTGCATATTTGAGCATGTCTGGCATAGCAGCTTGGCCCATCATCCTCCCCTTCCAAGCTACTCTGCCAGTAATACTCAAACTTTGCAATACAGTCTACCCTGTTTGCTGTCCCATCTGACCTTACACATGTATTTATTTCAACAGACAGTCAACTCTCGATATCTCCAAACTGATGATATTTCAAAGTAAACTTTCTAGTCCCAGCAAATTTTCTTTGAGATATCGGTAGTTTGAAATACATAAAGTTGAACGTCCCCTCCCACAAAGCTAACTATGCCAGAATACTCAAACTTTGCACCAATCTACCCGGTTTGCTAGTCCATATGACATAAAACATGTATTGTATTTCAAAAGACAGTCAACTCTCAATATCTCCAACTTACTGATATCTCAAAGTAAATTTTCTGGTCCCAGCAAATTTTCCTCGAGATATCGGTAGTTTGAGATATCCGGAGTTGAACATCCCCTCCCACCAAACTTAGTATGCCAGCAATGCTCAAAGGAATGAAAATATACTCACACTATTTCAGGGAATACTGTACCTTCAACCTACTGATATCTCAAAGTAAATTTCCTGGTCCCAGCAAATTTTCTTTGAAATATCGGTAGTTTGAGATGCCTGAAAATATAAAATAGAAGCGGCAGCAAAAATTGAACTCACAAAGATACTAAAGAAGGTTACATGTTGCAGTTTAAAGATAAATGTATGGGGCCCCTTTCTCTGAGTCTACATTATTTGCATCTGAATTGACACTGTTTGCTATTGCATATTTGAGCATGTCTGGCATAGCAGCTTGGCCAATCATCCTCCCCTCCCAAGCTACTCTGCCAGTAATACTCAAACTTTGCAATACAGTCTACCCTGTTTGCTGTTCCTGTTTGTTGTCCCATCTGACCTTACACATGTATTTATTTCAACAGACAGTCAACTCTCGATATCTCCAAACTAATGATATTTCAAAGTAAATTTTCTAGTCCCAGCAAATTTTCTTTGAGATATCGGTAGTTTGAAATACCTAAAGTTGAACGTCCCCTCCCACAAAGCTAACTATGCCAGAATACTCAAACTTTGCACCAGTCTACCCGGTTTGCTAGTCCATATGACCTTAAACATGTATTGTACTTCAACAGACAGTCAACTCTCAATATCTCCAACTTACTGATATCTCAAAGTAAATTTTCTGGTCCCAGCAAATTTTCCTCGATATATCGGTAGTTTGAGATATCCGGAGTTGAACATCCCCTCCCACCAAACTTAGTATGCCAGCAATGCTCAAATACTCACACTATTTTGGGGAATACTGTACCTACAACCTACTGATACCTCAAAGTAAATTTCCTGGTCCCAGCAAAGTTTCTTTGAAATATCGGTAGTTTGAGATGCCTGAAAATATAGAATTAAAGCGGCAGCAAAAATTGAACTCAAAAGATACTAAAGAAGGTTACATGTTGCAGTTTAAAGATAAATGTATGGGGCCCCTTTCTCTGAGTCTACATTATTTGCATCTGAATTGACACTGTTTGCTATTGCATATTTGAGCATGTCTGGCATAGCAGCTAGGCCCATCATCCTCCCCTCCCAAGCTACTCTGCCAGTAATACTCAAACTTTGCAATACAGTCTACCCTGTTTGCTGTTCCTGTTTGTTGTCCCATCTGACCTTACACATGTATTTATTTCAACAGACAGTCAACTCTCGATATCTCCAAACTAATGATATTTCAAAGTAAATTTTCTAGTCCCAGCAAATTTTCTTTGAGATATCGGTAGTTTGAAATACCTAAAGTTGAACGTCCCCTCCCACAAAGCTAACTATGCCAGAATAGTTAAACTTTGCACCAGTCTGAAGAGACCTCAGTTTAAAGTCTCATCCGAACATCCGAAGAAGCGGGGGATGGATCTTGCGACCCCTAGATTGGTAGTCCGGAGTGTTATCCACTACGCTGCAGCCGCTCCCGCGTCGTAGAGAGAGAGAGAATACTTTGGGAGACAAAAGAACATTACCGATAAGCGCTTGAGAGCGACAGAGAAAGCGAGAGGGGAGATCTAGATAGATACTGCTGTGGGAGACTAAAGGATTAAAATCGACAACTTCCTTAGCCTGACAGAGAGGGAATGGGAGATAGAGGCTGCTGTAAAACACTAATGGATCATTATCAATAAACGTCTAAGCGCGAGAGATAGAGGGGCTGCTGTGGAAGACTGAAGGATCATTATCGTAAGGTGCCTATGTGCGAGAGAGAAAGATATGGAGAGAGATAGAAAGACTGCTGTAGGAGACTAAATGATCATTGTCAATAAGTGCCTCAGTGCGTCAGAGGTGATGAGATGATTTTGGGGACTGAAGGATAATTGATAATAATGCTTTGTGAGCCGGAAGAATTATTATCGATAAGTGCCTCAAGGCGAAATACAGAGAGGAGTAGAGAAATGGAGAGACTACCGTGAGAGACTGGAGGTTCATCATAAATAATTGCATCGGCGCGACAGAGAGAAAAAGAATTCTGTGGGAGACTGAGGAAAATTATCAATGGGTGTCAGCGTAACAGAGAGAGAGAGAGAGAGAGAGAGAGAGAATGAGAGAGAGACTGTAGGAGACATAATGATCATTATCGAATAGCGCCTCAACGAGACAGAGGGGGGGGGGGGGGGAGAGACAGACATAAGGATCATTATCGATAAGAGCCTCACTCAGCACTTCAGAGAGATAGAGATAGATAGAGAGGGAGAGAATGCTGTGGGGGACTAAAGGAGCATTATCGATAAGCGCCTCATCGCGAAAGAAAAAAAAAACAGAGATAGAATTCTGAAGAAGACTAAATGATTATCATCAACTAGTGCCGAAGCAAGAGAGAGGGGGGGAGAGAGAGAGAGAGATTGTTGTGGAAGTCAGAAGGATCATTATCGAAAAGCACCTCAGCGCGACAAAGAGAAAGGGGAAGAGAGGGAGAGAGACTGCCTTGAGAGACCGAAATATTATCGCTAAGCGCCTCAGCACGTCAAAGACAGAGATAGAGAGAGAGAGAGAGAGAGAGAGAGAAAGAGAGAATGCTGTGGGAGACTAAAGAAACTTATCGATAAGCGCATTAGTGTGTCAGACAGAGGAGAGGAGAGAGAAGGTGCTGTGGTAAGCTGAAGGACCATTATCAATAAGCGCGACAGAGAGAGAGAAAGGAGGTGTCTGCTGTGGGAACCTGAAGGATCATTATCGATAAGTGCCTCAGGGCAAACAAAAGAGAGAGAGAGAATGCTGTTGGAAAAAGAAGCATCATTATCAAAAAGACATCAGCGCGACAGAAAGAGAGAGAGAGGGGGGGAGGGTGGGGAAGAAGGAATGCTGTGATAGACTGAAGGATCATTATCTATTAGCGCCTAACAGCAACAGAAAGAGAGAGATCGAGAGGTAGGGAGAATACTGAGGGAAACTGAAGGATCATTATCGATAAGCACACCAGCGCAACCGTAAGAGAGAGGGGGAGAATGCTGTGTGAGACTGAAGTATTACTATAATTAAAAAAAAAGCCGAAGCACGAGAGAGAGAGAGAGAGAGAGAGAGAGAGAGAAAGAGACACAGAGAGCAGAGAGATACAGGCTGCCTTTGGAGACTGAAGGATCTTTATCAAAAACGCCTGAGTGCAACAGAAAAAAAGATAGAGGATGAGGGAGATTGCTGTGGGAGATGGAAGGATCATTATCAATTACCGCGTTAGTGCGTCAGAGAGAGAGAGAGAGAGAGACCGAAAGAACATTACCGATAAGCGCTAGAGCGCGACAGAGAAAGGGAAATGAGATATCTAGATAGAGACTGCGGTAGGAGACTGAAGGATTAAAATCGATAAGTGCCTTAGCCGGACAGAGAGGGAATGGGAGAAAGAGGCTGCCGTAAAAGACTCAAGGTTCATTGTCGAAAACGCCTTAGTGCGACAGAGAGAGAGGCTGCTGTGGGAGACTGAAGGATCATTATAGAAAAGCGCCTCAATTTGAGAGAGAAAGAAATGGAGAGAGATCGAAAGACAGCTGTGGGAGACTGAAGGACCACTGTCGGTAAGTGCCTCAGCGCCTAAGAGAAGGTGAGACGATGTTGTTGGAGAAGGACCATTGGCGATAAGTGCATCAACGTAGCAGAGAGAGAGAGAGAGAGAGAGAGAAAGAGAAAGAGAGAGAATCCTTTAGGAGACTGAAGGATCATTATCGACAAGCGCCGCAGCTAGACAGAGGTAGGGAGGGGGAGGGGGAATGTTGTGGAAGACCTAAGGATGCATCACTGTGACAGAGTGTGAGAGAGAAAGAGAGCGAGAGAATGTTTTAGGATAATGGAGCATCTTTATCGATTAGCGCCCCAGCATAATAGTGAGGTAAAGACTGCCGTGGGAGAAAGGAGCTTCATCGACGAGCAAATCAGCGCGACGGACAGAGAGGTGGGGATAAGGGGAGAAAAGATGCTGTGGCAGAATGGAGGATTATCGATCGGGTCCTCAGTGAAACAGAGAGAGAGAGAGAGAGAGTCTGATGTGGAATACAAAATGTGCTTTATCGAAAAGAACTTCAGCGTGACAGAGAGAGAGAGAGAATGCTGGGGGAGACTGAATGATAATTATCGATAATTAAGTGCCGAAGCAAGAGAGAGAGAGAGAGAGAGAGAGAAAGAGAGAGAGAAGAGAGAAAAATAGAGACTGCTGTGGGAGGTAAATAGATTCTTATCGATAAGCACCTTAGTGCGACAGAAAGAGAGTGGAAAAGAGCGACTGCTCTGGGGACATCGAAATGAGCCTCAGCATATCAAAGAGAGAGAGAATACTGTGGGAGACTGAAGCAGCATTATCGAAAAGTGTCTCAGCGCGACAGGGAGAGAGGGTGTGTGTGGGTGGGCAGAGAGAGAGAGCGAGAGAGAGAACGCTGTGGGAGACAGAAGGATCATTATCGATTAGAGCCTCAGCGCGACAGAGAGTTGGTTGGTTGGTTCTTCTGGGTATAACGTCCCTTTGAGACAGTATTTCAGTCTATATCGGGCCGTTTACCAAAGAGAGGGAGAAAGAAGAGAGCAATGATAGACGAGAGAAAAATGTCCAAACAACCCCCATCCGCACCTACTGCAAGCACAGTAAGCCCCGGCACTGGCAGTTACACGCAGCACCATCGCACCACCCAACTATCCCCGCGACAGAGAGCAAAAAGTGAGAGAGAAGGCTTGGGAAGACTGAAAGATAAAAATCGATTAGCGCCTCAGTTCGACAAAGAGAGAGAGAGAGGAGAAAGAGAAATAGAGACTGCTGTGGGAGGCAAATGGATTCTTATCGATAAGCGCCTTAGTGCAACAGAAAGAGAGTGGAAAAGAGCGACTGCTCTGGGAGCATCGAAAGGAGCCTCAGCACATCAAAGAGAGAGAGAGAGAGAGAGAGAGAGAATACAGTGGGAGACTGAAGCAGCATTATCGAAAGTGTCTCAGCGCGACAGGAAATTTTTAATCATGAAAATGGTGTTTTATATCGATTGACCAGGTAAGCGTAATGATGACCTATCGGATTTTTCCACACTTGACCTTTGACCTTTCTCCTCGAGTCCAACCGGAAACGCGGAACTCCGAACTTGCTTATTTCACGGTCTATATCGGGCCGTTTACCAAAGAGAGGGAGAAAGAAACTAGAGCATGTGATGTGAGCAGGGGCACACGTATACCCCCGGCCAGCGCTACCGCAAAATAGAAACATATTTAATACAAGCAAATTATAACTAACAGACAGACAGACAGATGGACAATCTATTACAAATCCAGTGAAAGGCCTATAAACAAAATACCAAAACATTCCATTAAAATAAATGCAAATTATGTAATTAAAATTTCAACGTAAAAGTAAAAAGTATGCAAAGACCAGGAACTGAAACAATCAAAATCCAAATCCAGCCCTCAAACCATAGTTGGAAACAACTAAGATTACAAATAATCAAGAAACAGAGAACATATGGCCAACCGAGTGAGCAGCTTATGTCTGCGACCTTGACGTAAAGTCAGCAGCAGCAACCAAATGATGTCAACTAATCAGTTTAAAGCTAGATGTAAACCTAACAAAATAGCAATCTGAGAAATTTTTGACATAACGTTTCCCATTTATTGCATTAGAGTGAGAGATGGAAAAAAAAGAAGGCCAAAAGAAATCTTAGCAAATTGATTTTCTGTCCACCAATATGTATGGCCATTCTCAAGATGTATGCAAAATTTGAAGACTGTGGATTCATGAAAACAGAGAAATCTGTGACAAAAAATAGAGAGAAAGAAAAAAAGGACAAAGGAAATGAAAAGCAGGAGGAGGCTGTTTCTCTCTTACACAGCACAACTTGTCATACACAACGTTTGAACCAAATTTCAAAATCCAAGCTAAAGTGGTTCCTAAGAAATCTTTGACAGAAATTTTATTGGAGAGAAAGAAAAAATGAACAAACAAAGAGAATGATAAGCAGGAAGAGGCTGATTCTCTCTTACATGATACAGCTATTCACACCCAACATTTTTACCAAATTTCAAATTCCAAGCTAAAGTGGTTCCTAAGAAATCTGTGACAAAAATTTTAATTGGAGAGAAAGAAAAAATGGACAAACAAAGGGACTGATAAGCAGGAGGAGGCTGATTCTCTCTTACACTGTTCAACTAGTCATACCTAAGGTTTGTACAAAATTTCAAAGTCCTAGCTGTAGTGGTTCCTGAGAAACCTGTGACAAAAATTAATTGGAGAGAAAGAAAAAATGGACAAACAAAGGTACTGATAAGCAGGAGTAGGCTGATTCTCTCTTACACCGTACAACTCGTCATACCAAACGTTTGTACCAAATTTCAAAGTCCTAAATGTAGTGGTTCCAGAGAAGTCTGTGACAAAAATTTAATTGGAGAGAAAGAAAAAATGGACAAACAAAGGGAATGAGAAGTAGGACAAGGCTGATTTTCTCTTACACAGTACAACTAGTCATACCCAACATTTGTATCAAATTTCAAAGTCCTGGCTGTAGAGGTTCCTGAGAAATCTGTGACAAAAATGTAATTGGAGAGAAAGAAAAAATGGACAAAGGAATGATAAGCAGGAGAAGGCTTATATTCTCTTACACGGTACAACTAGTCAAACCCAAAGTTTGTACCAAATTTCAAAGTCCTAGCAATAGCGGTTCCTGAGAAATCTGTGACAAAAAATTAATTGGAGAGAAAGAGAAAAATGGATAAACAAAGGGACTGACCAGAAGAAAAGGCTGATTCTCTCTTACACGGTACAACTAGTCATACCCAACGTTTGTACCAAATTTTGGTGGTTCCTGAGAAATCTGTGACAGAAAAAATGTTAACATACATACGAAGACACACACACAAACATATTAACGGAAAGACCAAAAACTATGGAGAGAAAGAAAAAATGGAAAAACAAAAGGAATAATTAGCAGGAGAAGGCTGATTCTCTCTTACACAGTACAACTAGCCATACTTAACATTTGTACCAAATTTCAAAGTCCTGGCTGTAGAGGTTCCTGAAAAATCTGTGACAAAACTTAATTGGAGAGAAAGAAAAAATGGACAAAGAAAAGGACTTATAAGCAGAAGGCTAATATTCTCTTACACGGTACAACTAGTCATACCCAAAGTTTGTACCAAATTTCAAAGTCCTAGTTATACCGGTTCCTGAGAAATCTGTGACAAAAAATCAATTGGAGAGAAAGAAAAAATGGATAAACAAAGGTACTGATAAGAAGGAGAAGGCTGATTCTCTCCTACACGGTACAACTAGTCACACCCAACGTTTGTACCAAATATCAAAGTCCTAGCTTTAGTGTTTCCTGAGAAATCTGTGACGGAAAAAATGTTAACAAACATACAAACACACACACAAACATATTAACGGAAAGACCAAAAACTATATACCCCCTATATACTTCGTATACCGGGGGTATAACGAGCAATGATAGACGAGAGGAAAAATGTCCTAACAACCCCCACTCGCACCTACTGCAAGCACAGTAAGCCCTTGCCTTACTACTGTTCTAATCCGTAGGACGCCCCGGCACTGGAAGTTACACGCAGCACCTTCGCACCACCAAACCACCCCCGCGACAGAGAGAAAAAGGGAGAGAGAAAGCTGGGGGAGACCAACGGATTGAGACATGGAAGAGCGCATCAGCTCGTCAGAAACAGAGAGTGAGAGAAAAAGCTGTGGGAGACAGATAAGTATCGATTAGCGCCTCAGTTCGACAAAGAGAGAGTGAGAGAGAGAGAGTGCCACGTGAGACAGCAGAGTCAGTATCGATAACTGTCTTAGCGCGATAGAGACAAAAATGCTGCGGGAGACAGAAGGATCATTATCTCATTATCACAACGGTTATAATTATGATTATAGCTTTTTAAAAAATCCGTTTCATTCCATAACATAAAACTTTGCAACACATTTTATCGCTTCGTCGAATTTTGGTTGTCGATCCGTAGTGCATTGGTGATGATGTCGATAAACGTGCGAAAGTGCGCTCCAGTCCACAAATGATATTATTAGCCTTAGCCGATACCATTTAGAACCAATAAAGGTGTGTAGTTTGTGCAGACGTCACACTGTTCATAGACAATTGTAGCAGCATGAGCTGGTACCAGAGTAATCCTAGAGGTTACCGGTTGGTTGGTTGTTTAGTTCCGGGGGAGCTTATAGGATAGGCAGGCTCCGTCGTCCGGCGTCCGTCCGTCCGTCAACAATTTCAAATGACATCTCCTCTGAAACTGCTTGGCCAATTGTAACCAAATTTCATATTTAGCCTCCCGGAGTCTTGGGAACGAAAAGTTGTTCAAACGGTCCTGGTCATATGACCAACATGGCCGCCATGCCCATATATGGTAAAAACCTTAAAAATTTTCTTCTCCAGAACCAATAGGCCAATGGCCTTGAAACTTGGTTTGTAGCATCGGGTATGTGAGTACTACAAAGATTGTTCAAACTATGACCTTGGGTTGACCTTGACCTATTTTACGGTAAGTTCAAATTTGGTTTTTGGTGCTTTTATATGGGAAAACGCTTGAACATAAGATTTCTTGGAAACTGTTGAAGATTTTGGCATATAAATTGGTAAATACAGTCATCTTAATGAGTACATGAAGATTTGTAAGTACAAGAGGTAAAGGTCATTCTTTGACCTTTGACCCAGGTCTCTCATATTTTTACAATTTCAAACAATCTCCTCAAAAATCACTGGGTCAATTGTAATCACATTTCATATAGAAGTTTCAGGGATTAAGAGAATGAAAATTTATTAAAATGGTCTGGGTCACATGACCAATAGGGCTGCCATGCCCATATATGGTAAAAAAATAAAAGAATCTTCTTCTCCAGAACCAATTGACCGATGGCCTTGAAACTTGGCATGTAGCATTGGGTACTCGAGGACTATCAAGATTGTTCAAATGATGACCTTGGGTTGACCTTGACCTTTCTTGCAGCAAGGTCAAATATGGGAAAATGCTAGATTGGTAGCAATCTATTGGTAAATTGGTAAATACAGTCATCTTAATGATGCATGCTGACTTGTGAGTACAAGAGGTCAAGGTCATTCTGTGACCTTTGACCCAGATCTCTCATATTTCGACAATTTCAAACAATTTCCTCAAAAACCACTGGGTCAGTTGTAACCAAATTTCATACGTAGCCTCCAGGGCTCATGGGAAAGAAAAAATGTTCAAACGATACAGGTCACATGGCCAACATGGCTGCCACGCCCTTATATGATGAAAACCTATAAAAATGTTCTTCTCCAGAACCAGTGGACTGATGGCCTTGCAACATGGTATGTAGCATTGGGTACACGAGTACTACCAAGATTATTCAAAATATGACCTTGGGTTGACATTGACGTTTTTTATGGCAATGTCAAATTTGCTTTCAGCTGCTTGTATATGGGAAAATGCTAGAACATATGATCTCATGGAAATTCTTAAAGATTTTGGCCTAAATGTTGGTTTATAGAGTCATCTTAATAAGTTCATGAATATCAGTGCGTAAAAGAGGTCAAGGCTTTCTTTGACCTTTGAACCTGATCTATCATATTTCGACAATTTCAAACATTTCCTCAAAAGCCACTCGACCAATTGTAACCAAATTTCATAAAGAGCCTCCAGGGACTGGGGGAACAAAAATTTGTTCACACCATCCAGGTCACATGACCAACATGGCCACCATGCCCATTTTTGGTAAAAAACTTTAAAAATCTTCTTCTCCAGAACAAATTGACCAAAGGCCTTGAAACTTAGTATGTGGCATTGAGTAATCACGTACTTTCAAGATTGTTTGAATGATGATCTTGGATTGACCTTGACCTTTTTTTACGGCAAAGTCAAATATAGGAGAATGCTAGAATGTAAGAATACATGGGAAGTTTTGAAGATATTGGCCTTAAAATTGTTATTTACAGTCATCTTAATGAGCACATGAAGATTTGTGAGTACAAGAGGTTAAGGTCATTTTTAGACCTTTGACCCTAGATGGTAATTTTTTTAAAATTTCCAAAAACTCCTCCAAAGCCACTGGTCCCATTGTAGCCAAATTTCATACAGAGCGTCCAGGGGTTGAAGGAACAAATGTTTAAAAGGTCCAATGACCAGCATGGCCTCCATGCCCATAGATGGTAAAATATTTAAAAATCTTTTTTCTCTAGAACCGATTTACCAATGGCCTTGAAACTTGGTTCGTACCATTGAGTACTCAAGTACTACCAAGATTGTTCAAATGATGACCTTGGGTTGACCTTGGCCATTTTTACGGCAGTGTCAAATATGGTAAAATGCGTGAACATGAGATTTTGGCCTCAATTTTGGTATATATAGTCATCTTAATGAGTACATGAAGATATGAAGATCGGCGAGTAAAAGAGGTCAAGGTCATTTTTTGACCTTTGAACCAGATCTCTCATATTTGACCATTTCAAACATCTCCCGAAAAGCCACTTGGTCAGTTGTAACCAAATTTCCTAAGGAGCTTCCAGGGATTGATGGAAAAAAATTGTTCAAACCGTCAAGATCACACATGGCTGCCAAGCACATATATCTCTGGTAAAAACCTTAAGAAATCTTTTCCAGAACTAATTAATCAAAGGCCTTGAAACGTGGTATGTAGCATGATGTACTTGGGTAATACCAAGTTAATCAACATCTCTCATATTTCAACAGTTTCAAGCATTGCCTCAAAAGTTACTTGGCCAGTTGTTACCAAATTTCATATATAAGCTGCCTAGGATTGAGGGAACAAAAGTATGTTCAAATGGTCCTGTCACATGATGATCATGGCTGCTTTGTCTTTATACGGGAACCAGCAACTAGATGAAAGTGAGATATAGGCATGGCTTTCTATAGTATCTGTGTTGGAGTTGCAAACTTCAATTGAATGATCTGGTTTAGCCTTGATTTGTGGCAATGTACAGAGAAAACACATTCAGCTGATATTTTCAGGAAACTTAGCATTTGCACATTTATTCAAAAACAATTTTCAATGATATTTTCCAATTATCAGAATTTTCTAATACTATAAGAGCTTTATTTTTACATGTTCTTTAATTCAAAGTTTTCTTTTGGAATAATTGGCGAGTTCTTACAGCCCCAAAACTAATTGTGATAGGATTACTGAACTTCCTGTCGTTACGCTCTATTTATATATGAAATTTACTTCAGTTCCTTTTAATACTTTCAGAGATCCCATGATCTGAAGGAATGCTAATTGCTAGAGTGCAAAACCCAGATCAACTTACAACATCGCTGGCAGAAAATGAATTCAAGAATACTTCTTGTTCAAACCTTTTTGATCTTATAAGTCTTGCACTGGCTTATTGGAAAGCGTACCCTCAGAGCTATCAATATAACAGTATCATTGTATGGGAACCTATGCCAGCAACCATTATTACAGATTTTTTTTGACATTTAAAATTTTAAATATTTGGAATTTTATCTCACCTATCACCTCAAAATTATTGAGAATTGCATTTTGGCACACAATTGCTATCCATACATATTTAAACAATATTTTAAACGCGTAAAATACAATAAAAGAACCTCGATTTCAAGTTTGATATACAAAAATGACAATATGATGTATTTTCTTTCGTCAGTGGTAGGCAAGGATGTGCTAGGGTACACCCCTGTAAAAATATGTCCCTTGATTTCGACTATGTTTTGCTATACTACCATTGCTAGAAATAGACTATCTCAGGTGAAATAGTTTATTTTCTCCATTGTTCAACATCATCTACATTATGAATGTTGCCTTTAATATTTTGCATGATTTAAAGTTACTAATTCAAGTTTCTGAGTCAGCGACTGGCTGATATAGTATAATAAGAATATTGAAGGTATCAGAAACAGCAAAAAATCTGATCTGTTAGTGATCTGAACGGAACATTTTTGGCAAGGTATAGATAATCATGTCAAAACTCATATCCCTTAAAGCACGTTTACTGAGCCTTACAAAAAATATATTTTTGTGCCGTTTCTGTTGAGATGTAGAGGAACAAGACTGAATCAGAACAATACACCCTCTGTCAAAATTGCCATTTTCCACAATTTCGGACACTTTTTCGATATAAAGTCACGTGTTTGAACGCCAGCAGCATCTACAGCTGACAAGCTCACACATAATTCTATTTTCAGTTCGCCAACACCTTATCTCTAGATGATACAATCATTCAAATATCAACTGATTTGTCATTATCTTTTCCACAAATATCGGTTTTAATTGGTAAGGGTACATATTTTTCAGTCGGACAAAAAATCTCTGGATGGCACAGTTCAAGGGGAGATAATATTTGTGACCCAAACATATGAGTAATACTGGTATGCCAAAAAGTTCACAGAGGGATTTTGTTAACTAAGTAAACTAAGATATTAAGTATATACATGATCTGTCAACTACCAGTGCTTGATTTTCACTGTGCAAAAAATTCTCAATAATTTTGAGGAATACTCTATCTGTGCAAGGATACTGTTATGTGAAGGGATAATCGCAGGCGTACATGTACCGGGTAATAAAGTGCCACTGGTGTAAAGATTATGCATGAGTCTGACATTATTTCAAATAATTTCTCTTTATTACATCAGCAGCAACTGATATTAATGTTAAACATTCTCTAAATTAGTTTTGCTGAATAATAGAGATGATACTTCCACCAGTGCAGTCTGTGGGCCTCCTACTGGAATGTATTTGACTTGCTGATCATGCAGAATACTTTTTTCTGTTGAATTTATTTTAACTGTAACAGCTTACAATGTATTTGATAATAATACTAATCATAGAAACAGTAATAGTCATAATACATGTTGCACTTTTATTGTTGCAGTTCATGTTTTATTTTTCCATGAACAATATATTATGACAAGTTTAGTCAGTTATTTTTCTGTAAAAATACTAAATATGGCTCTTGTGCACCAAATCTGTCATTAAATTCCAACCCAAAAATGGTCAAAAACATGAATGTTATAAATCTTGATAAAAAATTCAAGCATGAATAATTTCGTACAGTTAGATCATTCTTTTGGAGTAAAGTCAAGCTTAATATGAGCTGTTCTTTTAAACAAATTAAAAATAAAAAAGTGGGGTAAAATCTGACCTTCAAAAACTATGGCATGAATAACTTGTACAGTTTGATAATATCTGTTTCTTTTATAGGTATCAAATCAAACGTTATACGAACTGTTCTTTTTCAACAAACTACAATAAAAGTGTATGATATTATTGGATTGTGTGATATTCTTAGATTGGACAGTGAATGTGATATCTTTGCTAGTTGAAGGAAGACTTAACAGTAGTGAACTGTTGTTACCTGTTACTGCAGAAGAGTAGATTCATAGTACAGGATGCCCCGAAAGAAGAACTGGAGACGGTCTGAAGCCCGAAGGTCGATTTTGGATAGAAGCTGCAGCTACCAGACCGGGTTGACTCCTGAGTCGACTCCTAATGTCATGCAGACTTCCGAGTCTGTTATGACCAAGGGTCTCATAGAGACAAGACCTGTCAGTGTGCAGGCACATCAAAGAAATCATTGTCAATTGACCAAAGGCTATAAAGCAAGTTTAGTAGAGAGACATTGTCAAATAAATGCACCAATTCCAGATCATAATACTGATACCAGTACTATCCCACATACTTTGACTAAAACTAAGGGTCCTTGTTTGTCTGAATATGATAATGGGAGCCAACCTTTTCAGCAAATGTTAGTTTTGACATCGTTCGAGTTAGACAGTATTAAAAACACATGTATTGCCAAACCGGTGACTGATAGTATTTTGCCCAGCGCTTGCAGTCATTGTTTTCAGAGCTTAAAACCATTTCATTCAGAGTCATTTATCTGTAGCTCATTTCATCAAGGAAGTGTGCCGGGCCGCATAGCCTAACCGGTAGGGCACCTGACTCATAAGTCAGAGGTCCTGGGTTCGAAACCCGGTCTGGCCATATACTTTTATTTCTCCTTCCGCTGATTCAAGAAGGGCAGTTGTCAGTTACTGGCTAAAATATGTGCACTTAGTACTGGTAAACCGCTTAGGAGGTCTAAGCCTGCACAGGAATAGTGTGGTTAGGTTAACTGACCGTCCCGACATGGCCATAGCTGTTTACCGTGGACGTTAAACATTAAATCAATCAATCAATCAATCAATCAAGGAAGTGACAGATTCAGTGTAGAGTCTCGGGGAAGTCAATGTGTTTCAAATGCTCCTTGTGCCCTAATTCATGCTCAGTTTTCAAATACCTTTTCAAGTACTGAGGTAGATCAAATACTTATTGAAGGAGATATTTTATACCAAAAAATCTTCATTGAAAGCTGAACAGAAATACACCAGTAGATTGTCAACGTTTGATGAAATTCCAGAAAATGTAAATGTCTTCAAAAGAGATATACATATCATAAGGTCAGATGTTGTTTCGGGCATTGCAGTACAGCAATTTGTTAATACATCATCTCCAACTCTTCACCAGTCAATGTACACAGCATTTCAATCCTCTTCATATGTTCTGGTCATGATTGGTGCAATATGTTCTGCAGTATACAAAAAAGATGGCATGTAAACTTCTTTTGATTCACATTCTCGTGCTCAAAATGGTCTTTCATCATACGATGGATATTCAGTTTTAATACGATTCAGATGTTTAGATGATTTGATCACTTTCATGAACGCATTATATGATAGCATGCAAATAAACATGACGACACAGTATGATTTGCTGCCACTTGCTATGACATTTACAGAAAATTCTCTTTTTGGCATAGATGAGATTGACAGTGTGGTTTCTTCTCAAACGCTACCTCTAGCTCAGTCAAGCAATTTAGGGCCATCTTGTAGGAGTATGCAGTTTGATTTATTGCATGAAACAATAAGTATAAGTGAACATGAATACAGAGTTACCGATTATTCAGAAAATCTTCTCGACAATTATTTTGAGGATCAGAATATCAGACAGCAAAAGAAAACACAAAATATTTATGTTGAAATGAGTATGCCTAAGAAAACATGTGAAAAAAAAGGAAGAAAAAACGTACCGAGTACACCGCTGTATTTAAAAGGAAACAAAGAAGTAAGTCAGCGTTTAAAGAAAAAGAAAAAAATATATCAGCTTGCCTCAAAACAGTCTGCTAGAAAGAAGCCAGCTTTTAAAGAAAAGGAAAGGGTAAATCAGCTTGCATCAAAGCAGTCTGCGAGAAAGAATCTAGCTCTTAAACAAATAGAAAGGGTAAATCAGCTTGCATCGAAACAGTGTGCCAGAAAGAAACCAGCTGTTAAAGAAAAAGAAAGAGTAAATCAGCTTACATCAAAACAGTCTGCTAGAAAGAAGCTAGATTTTAAAGAAAAAGAAAGGGTAAATCAGCTTGCATCAAAGCAGTCTGCTAGAAAAAAAGCCAGCCTTTACAGAAAAAGAAAGGGTAAATCAGCTTGCATCAACTCAGTCTGCTAGAAAAAAAGCCAGCCTTTACAGAAAAAGAAAGGGTAAATCAGCTTGCATCAAAGCAGTCTGCTAGAAAGAGGACAGATGTATTAGCAAAAGAATGTGCCAAGAAGCAGTCAGCCAGACAAAACCAAGAATTTAAAGAAAATGAAAGGGTATATCAGCTTGCATCAAAGCAGTCTGCAAGAAAAAAGCCAGGTATATCAGTGAAAGAATTTGTACAGAAGCAGGCATACAGACAGGACTCAGATTTTAAAGAACAAGAGCTGTCGCCTGACAGCATAGCTCGCCTGAATTGGTGCTTGCCCATCACATAGCCACTATGGTGGTGTGGACTGCTATGCATAAAACTTCAGGCAAGCATGTCCAAAATAAAAACACATTTATAAACAATAGCTATCTCAGAAATAAGTCTTAAAATAAAATTGAAATAAAAAAAAGATGAATTTTTTTTTCAAAGTCCATGAGCTTGAGGTAAAAAAATTGAGGGCGGTTTGGGGTGTGTGTGTGTGGGGGGGGTCCAAGGTATTAGTATCAACTGATCAACTGAGTCCATCATTGTGGCACTGTGAAATTATGTCTTCATAAATATAAAACATTTACCAAAATCTTTAAGACAAAATTCTAAGTCGATGACCTTGACTTCAAGGTCATCCAGTGGGGTAAGTATAAGGTAAGGTGTTTTGTAAAAACTCAAAAAAGTGTCTAACATCAGTTCAAGTATAAACTAAATCTCTGCAAAGCATTATAAGTCAGTATGCAATTACAAAACTTTAATAAAGATAAAAATTTCCTAAGTCCCTGACCTTGACATAAAGGTAACTGAGCGGGGTTGGGGTAGTACCCTGTAGCTCTAACTACAGCGCAAATATAAAAGGAATTCAGCAATGGGTTCAGGAGATATATGTCTTTAAAAAACTTTAACCAAAACATCCAATCAATAAAAAGACAATTTTCTAAGTCCATGACCTTGACATCAAGGTCACTGAGGGGGGTGGGGGTAGACCCTTTGAGAACTTTAAACCAATATCTAACTTCAGTGCAAGTATCAAAGGAATCCATCCATGGGTTAAGGAGATATTGGGCTTTATAAAACTTTAACCAAAACATCCAGTCCAAAAAAACTCCCAATTTTCTAAGTCCATGACCTTGACATCAAGGTCACTGAGTGGGGTGGGGGGTACCCTGTTAACCTTTGGACCAATATCTAACTACAGTGCAAGTATCAAAAGAATTCATCCATGGGTTAAGGAGATATAGGTCTTTAAAAAACTTTAACCAAAACATCCAATTGGAACGCCGACGCTGACGCTGACGCGGACGCGGACGCCGACGCCGTGGTGACAACAATAGCTCTTCCTGAACTTTCGTTCAGGCGAGCTAAAAAGAGAATATATATCAGCTAGCTAGTAAGCGGAGGCAAAGGCAAAACATTTCAGTTTGGAATTTGAAAGAATCGCCCAACAGCAGCGTAGGCAAGGGAAAAGAAAATTGGAAGATACACGTGAGCTGAACATGGAAAACAAAAGAAGTCACATGAAATTGATCCATGTGAAGTATACGATAGAAAAAGACATGAAAGTGTAGCAGAATGTCTGAAACAATTTCATGAAAATATTGCAGTAGGACTTCTGTTTGTTTGTACTTGTTGTCACCAAACATGGTGTATCAATGCTAAAAAACACTAACATTATGAAGTGCAGTATGAATTATTGCACCAAACTGAAATCAGTTGATAGTGAAGAGTGGGTAAGTCACACTTGCTTGTCAGCATTAAAAGATGGTAAAGTTCCCAAACTGTTAGTTGCCAATGGAATGAAATGGCCAACCAATCCTTCAGAGTTAGATTTGCACCAGCTTGAAGAAAGATTAATAGCACTGCGTATTCCCTTTATGCAAATTAGAGAACTGCCGCGTAGTGGTCAGTATTCACTTAAAGGAAATGTAATCAATGTACCCGTTGATATTCAGCCCACTGTGAACTCTCTTCCAAGACCTATCGATGAAAATTTTACAATTGCCATCCAGTTGAAGAAAAAACTGTCGTATAAGAAAATAGATTTCAAAGAAAATGTAAGACTAATGAAAGTTCTGACAGCATTACACTGGCTTCTAACTAATAGTGATATGTATAAAATTCAGGTATTGCAGTTGATAACAGCTGGTTCCAGTCAGTAACTGAAAGTGCAGAGGAAACTGTAAAAGAGTTTCTGGAAATGTCAGTGCAGAATACAAATCCTGATACGGACATAAATGATTCAATGATGGACGAAGATAAAACTGTTCCTTTGGTACCTAAAATTAGGGAAAAGGGTGATGGATATGAATCAGATGGATTTAGTGAGGTAGATTGTAATGAACATGTTGGAAATGTTGATACCTTGGTGGATGATGCTAATATTGAAAATAAGTTCGATCAAGTGTTGACCTTTGCCCCTGGAGAAGGACGACATCCCCTTAGTTTGTAGCAAGATACAGATGCAGAGTATTTATGTTTCCCTACTATCTTTTGTGGTCAGAGACGTCCTGATAAGACTGGGAGAACAACTTTAGTTCATTACAGTGACATTGTTAAATGGGAGCTACGAAGCATTGATAGAAGAGCTGCTCAGTCTGTTCCATATATTTTCTTCAAGCATAAAAAGCTTCAAATGAAACAAATAAGGGTGCGTTTACACGAGCAAAGTTTCTATGACAAAGTAGATTTGTCACAGAAAAATTTGCTCGTGTAAATGCCAAAATATGACAATGTTTCTTTGACAAATATATATGGTAAAGCTACTTCGATAAATTAAATTTGTCCGTGTAAACGGAGAACATGCTAAAGATTATGTAACAATGAACTTTGCTATAAGCGTGGAAAATGTGACAAAGATTTTGTTTCATTGCTGCAGGTAACTTTGACGAATAATATTTGATCGTGTGAGCACTGCGGCAAATATTTCATTGCCAAAGTTTATGTGACAAAGATTCTATGGCACATTTTCTTTAACAATTAATTTGCTGCGTGTAAACGCAAAATGTTTGTCATACTTTCTTTGTTAAAGTTTCTGTGACATAGAAACTTTGCTCGTGTAAACGCGCCCTAAGTGACAAAGTTAACTTAGCTGTAAGAAGATGTAAAAATAAAGGCAAGAACAATACAGCAGCAGAGGCAAGAGATCTAGCATATTTGGAGAGACTTGTGAAACTTGATGAAGGTTATTGTATATTTCGCCAGCTTAGAAAGTCTCCAGCATATTTAGAAAAAAGGAAGAAAGACATATTTGCAATGTTTAGGCAACTGTCTTTACCTACTAGGTTTATATCTTTGTCAGCTGCTGATACTAGATGAAATGATCTTCTGAAGATGTTAACAAAACTGAATGATCAAATTCACTATTCAGACAAGGGTGTTGAGGCTTTAACTTGCCAAGAGAAAACAAGACTTGTTCAGAAAGACCCAGTAACTTGTTCAAGATATTTTGATCACAGGTTACAAGATTTCTTGAACACTGTCCTTAAAAGTGAATTTGAACATATTGGGAAAGTGATAGATTTCTTCTACAGAGTGGAATTTCAGCAACGTGGTTCTCCTCATTGTAATGTCTGGCGAAAGGGCCTAAGCCCTCCCGCTTAGAAGTATAACGCAACAACTATCTCAGTATAAAATATGTATAATGATCTCCAAAGATGGCTAACATGAAGTAAGTAACTAAGGTAACAAACGTTATGAACGTAACGTCATTGACGTCGACTGGTACAGTACACACTGAACTATTGGATACTACATTTCTCCCCTTCTTTGAAAGAACCTTTGCCTTTGATATTACTTATGTTATTAGGTTGTTCTGGATATAAAAAGTAAATAAACTAATATACTATCAAAAAGTTACATGCTATACTAATCTGATTTTCAGTTTCTACCCTTTCAGTTAATTGTTCTTCACTTTTATTTATGCTATATGAGAGCTCTGTTTATGATAAAGTGTGTTTTTCTCCGGCTTCTTTGCTCCAGCTTTTGTTTCCATTTCTCCACGTTAAAACTTCAATACGTGTCAGCTTTTCTCTATTTCAGTATCTCTTTGCTTCCGCTTCTCTCTGCTTGACTTCTCTATGCTTCAGCTTTCCTCGTCAGTTTCTCCCGCTTCACTCCACAGCGGCTTTTACTTCTGTTGCCTTCTTCTGTATACCCCGGTTGCTTTATACCCTTTACTTCAATTACCATTTTATTTGCTCTGGATTGCTAAAAACCAACTGCTTTCTCAGTTTAATTTCTTAGATTTATTTCAGCTTGTTTCTGTGGGTTGCCTATAACCCTCTTCTTCATCTCAGTTTGCTTCTGTGGGTTGTCTATAATCCTATTCTTTATCTCAGTTTAACCCTCTTATCTCCGTTTTTTATGGGTTGCTCATGCTTCTCTTCTGACAACCTTTTCATGTCTCTGTTTCTCGTTGCTTCTGAACTTCTATTTTTTTCTCTTTGCTTTTCTCTGTTCTATATCTGTATATTTTGCTTTTTCCCATTATCCTTACTATTCTAGAAACATATTCTAGCTCTCTGCTACTTCCCAATGCTGGGCGCCGTAGCTTTTCTTATCTTCCTGGTCTCTGCTACTTCCCAATGTTGGGCGCCGTAGCTTTACTTATCTTCTTGCACTCTGCTACTTCCCAATGCTGGGCGCCGTAGCTTTCTTCATCTTCTTGCAATTTTTCTTAAATCTGCATTCTTCACGAATCGCATATATTTTGCCTCCTCTTTTTATCCTCGTCGCCAATGTAATGTCTGGCGAAAGGGCCTAAGCCCTCCCGCTTAGAAGTATAACGCAACAACTATCTCAGTATAAAATATGTATAATGATCTCCAAAGATGGCTAACATGAAGTAAGTAACTAAGGTAACAAACGTTATGAACGTAACGTCATTGACGTCGACTGGTACAGTACACACTGAACTATTGGATACTACACTCATATCCACATGCTTATTTGGATTGAAAATGCGCCTAAACTGAAAAAAAAAACAAGGATGAAGAAATAATTCAGTTTGTTGATAATTACCTTACATGCAGTAAAGAAATTGGGGAGCTTGTTGAACTTCAGTCACATAAACATTCAAAGTCATGCAGAAAGGAAAGAAAGGCAATATGCAGATTTGGCTTTCCTTTGCCTCCTCTTCCAAGAACAATGTTATTGCATCCTTTGGATGAAGAAATTGAAAACTATAAACAGAAACACGCAGAACTTCAGAAATCAATGAATGAGTACAAAGATGTCTCTGAAATTGGATTTGATGATTTTTTGGAGCAAGTTGCCAAGATGGACTTTGAAAGTTACATCAAGTGTATAAGAAGTTCACTCAATGCTCCAAAAATTTTCCTAATGCGGAATCCAAATGAGATGAGAACTAATTTGTTCAACAAAACAGTTCGTCTTGGTTGGAAGGCAAATCTTGATATTCAGATGGTTCTTGAACCATACGGTTGTGCAGCATATGTTGTTGGCTATATAAGCAAATCTCAAAGAGGCACGAACGCACAGCTTGATGCAGCAGCAAGAGAAGCTCGAAAAGGAAATTTTGATATAAAGAAACAAGTAAGACATATTGGAAATGTGTTTTCAAACTGTGTTGAAGTGAGTGCAAAAGAAGCAGTATACCTTGCTTTGCAGATTCCTCTTACAAAAGCTACAAGGGAGATTGTTTTCATCAATACCTCCATCCCAGAGGAAAGAGTATTTTTACTGAAATCCAAATCTGTGCTTGATGAACTTCCTGCTGAATCTACTGACATAGAAGCAGACAATATAATTCAGAGGTACGCAAAACGACCTAGACAGCTTCAGAAATTCTGTTTGGCAGATTATGTCTCTACAGTTGTTATTGTTTATCCTAAAGGGAATAGCGTACCTGACATGACTGAAGACAGAAATGAAGATGATGGTAATTCATATGATTCGAGTGATGAAAATGATGAAGATGATAATAATGAGAGTGTTGAATCTGAATATCATGGATCAGATCTGTTATATGTAGCAAAGAATGGGACAAAGTATAAACGTAGGAGAGTTCCTAGAATAATACGTTATATGAGGTACGATATGAAGAAAGACCCAGAAAACTACTAAAGAGGACGACTTATGTTGATTATGCCCTGGAGAAACGCAGCAAAAGATTTGTAAGGTTCCTTTGAAACATATGAAGCTCATTACAATTTCTTGAAAGCCACTCTTGAATCTAAACGCAGCCAGTATGAACACCATATTAAAGAACTTGAGCTTGCAAGGCAAATGGCAGAAGAGGAAGATGCTTATGATGAGATAGCACCAAATGCAGAACATGAACTCAGAGAAGCAAAGGAAGAAGGTGAAAGAGACGCTGAAAACTATGTATATTTTAATCCAGATAGAGTAGTAGAACATCGACAGTATGATATTGGTATAGAGATACAGGCTGCTTGTTCAGTGCCATCTGTAGGAATAAATGGAGTCATGTTACCTGATGAAAAATACTTAAATTTGCTTAGTTTAAATTTGAGACAAAGATAATTTTTTAATCATGTATTATATTGGATGAAATGCATGGAAGAACCACTGCACGCTTATTTGTCAGGTGGAGCTGGGGTTGGCAAATCTGTGCTCATCAAAGCACTGTATCAGAGTCTGTACAGATTTCTTAACTTGAGAGAAGGAGAACATCCTGATGATATTAGAGTTCTTCTTTGTGCGTACACTGGCAAAGCTGCATATAATATTAATGGTGTCATCATTCCCTCTGCTTTCTTAAAGAGGTTCAAACAAGGTAGTAACCTTTTGTCAGCAGATGAACTGAACACATTCAGAGTGAAATATAGACATTTGAAAGTGATTATTATAGACGAAATCTCTATGGTTGGAACAAACACACTGACCTTTCTAGATACACGTTTGCAACAGCTCAGTGGAACAAAAATCAGTTTTGGTGGTTTAAGCATCATTGCTGTGGGAGATTTGTACCAGCTTATGCCAGTATATGACAAGTGGATATTCAGTGACCCATCAAAGGGTGCTTCAGCTCTAGCATATAATTTATGGAAGGATTATTTTAAATTTTATGAACTTGTAGATATTATGCGACAAAAAGATGATGTTGACTTTGCTCAGATGCTAAACCGGCTTCGACAGAATGAGCTGACAGAAGATGACAAAAATGAACTGAAGAAACATACCGTCAACCCCAATATGACGAATTAACCGAAGGAGGCTCCTCATTTGTTCACTGAAAAAAAGTTTGTAGATACAATGAGAATTATTTGAATAGATTATCAGAAGAAAAAGTTGTTATCCCATGTCATGATACAGTTGTTTCTGCGAATATTTCCTTAAAAAAAGCAGGACACTAATTGAAGCACTTTCAGATGACTCGAACAAAACTGCTTATTTGCAAAAGCTGTTGACAGTAGCAGTTGGGATGGTTGATGATATAACAGTCAATGTAGAGGATGGTTTGACAAATGGGTCTACGTGTGTTGTCAAATTCATTGAGTACAAAATGGAAGGCGTAAAATTGTCCCAGTATTATATGGGTTTTATTTGGAGATTCTCAAATTGGCCAGTCAACTCGTGAGAAGTTTTCTAATAGGGGTTTGTACAGTACAAACATAGATAAAGCAGGGACTCCAATATTTGATATAGAAGGAACATTTATCTACAACTTCAAA
This sequence comes from Ctena decussata, assembly GCA_963989385.1. Lineage (NCBI taxonomy): Eukaryota > Metazoa > Mollusca > Bivalvia > Lucinida > Lucinidae > Ctena > Ctena decussata. Next base: position 22,860,090 of record OZ022514.1, on the reverse strand, counting down.
ACATGCCAAAGAATTTAATTTCCTTTGAAACCATCAGCAGGTAAAAGTATTCATAAAGCTCAGGGGTCTACAGTAGATGAAATTGTAGTAGACCTGCCTCAAACGAGACTTAGGAAGCAACCTCATATTCACTATGTTGCTCTTAGTAGAGTCAGAAAACTAGAGAATTTCTATACTTTGAATTTGCATGAAACTGCCATGGCAGTGGATGAACAAGTGAAAATTGAGATGCAGCGGTTAAAAACAGAAGCACCTCTTGAATTGTGTTATGTTCCATTACATAAACTTGATTCACACAAGATCAAAATTTCATTTAATAATGCAAGGTCCTTACATTAGCACTTTAAAGACTTTGAATTTGAGCCAAATGTTTTGTCAGCAGATGTGACTGGGTTTGCAGAATCCAGGCTGTGTGCAAGAGATGATAGTAGTCATTTTGCTTTGAAGAATTTCAAACTTTTGAGATTGGATGAAGCAGAACTTGATTCTGGGAACACTCCATACCATGGGCTTGCTTTGTACATCAAGGATTATTTTGAAATTCAGAGAATAGAAAAAATCCATTCTGACATATGCGAATTCATGTTGGCTAGCATGTACAGCAGTGTTCAGGGATGTTTCCAAGTTGTATACTTCTACAAATTTCCTAAAAGTGTGCAAATGGTAGATATGCATACCAAATTGGTAATAATGGGTGATTTTAACATACATTCAAATGCCAACACTTCAACATTTGTAGCTTTCATGATGAAATAATTTAAATGTGAGCAGCACAACAATCAGTCAACTACTGATTCTGGATCGGTGATAGATCTTATTTTCTTAAACTATCCAGCATCCAGTGATGTTATTGAGGCTTACTGGAGTGACCACAAACTGGTTTATTGTGCACTGGATGAATAGGTACATCTGAAAGAACACATAGAATTCACCCCTAAGGTAATTAGCAATACCAACCTGCAGGCAGGGGTTGGTATTGCTGGTGGTTATAGCAAGGATGGGTGGCCACCAAACAAAATTCTGTTATTTGCCATCATATGCAAAGGTGGGTCCAGGCTTGCTATTTTGATAAAGCAAGGTCTGGACCATTGGCTACTATAGTGGTGGAAGTGATATATACATATATCCTGTATCTGTAGGGAAAGACAATGTATGCCCTTGCAGATTGGTATTATGTTCTTAACCTAGTTACCTGACAGTCTGCTGTTTTAGTACTTCTTTAAAGTTGCCTGTGTTGCTAGGCCTCGTCCCTGTGACATCATACAGGGTGTCTAAAAACATGGACCTTTTTTGAAATTGCTGTAACTCCTTTATTTATCGAGGAAACTTTCCAAAACGGTAGTAGCAATTTGATGCTCCTTTGCATTTATGATGTTTATTAACAGGTGGCCTTGCTTACAGGAAGTGACGTCATAATGTTTTAAGTTGACGGTTATTGCGTCATTTCTATTTTGACTGCACTGTTGAAACTGCATACTGTTATCAAGTGAAATATATTCAAACTTAGAGCGTTCTAAAGCTTACATTCTAAGGAGAGAAGGATTTACATTATCTCAGATAATGGATATCTTGAATAATGCAAAGAAAATTGTATTCAAATGACCTTTTTAAAGCTTTAAAGCAAGATTGCAGATCAGCACAAAATTATCTTCAGATTTATAATAAAAAATCAACTAAAATGGTCAAATTATAGCTTTGAAGTCGTTTAGCTATTAAAAATTAGTAGGACACTAAAACGAAACAAGCTGCTTATCAGTTCTTTGCCAGTTTCAGTTCTTTAATGATCTTTGATGATACTGCCTTTATGGGCCTGCCTTTTCCCTTTTCTTGCTAAACTTTCTGGCTTTATCATGAACAGCCTATTCTACCACCCAGTTCTAACCACAACATAACGGCCAATTTCCCCTGCGTTTTATTTTTCTTAGATTTTCTTTCACTATTTGAGATTTTTTGAACCCAGTTTTTCGACTGTCCAATTAAAATTAAGAAATTACAGTATGCTTTTTTTTCTGGTTTCGTCACCAGATATTGTCAGGGTCACTGACGAGGCTTTATTAGCCGAAACTACGTAGTCTGGCCCATGTTCCTACTTCTGTATGTATTCTCTGCTCTTGAAGGAACTTTTTAAGATTTTAATTTTACCTCACTGCAGCTGGTGTTGTGCCGTGTGGCGGCCGTAAAACGTCTCCCCGTACATCATCCATAGTGCAGATTATATTTTATTTACATCCTTTGAGATCAGAGGATAGATTCTGAGAAATCTAAAATTTGAGATCGATTTAGGCTATTATTCTAGATCATCGTCTTTTATATTATTTGGATCCTTTTGAAACTAGTCAGTCTTTGAATCGACTGTCCAATTAAAATTAAGAAATTACAGTATGCTTTTTTTCTGGTTTCGTCACCAGATATTGTCAGGGTCACTGACGAGGCTTTATTAGCCGAAACTACGTAGTCTGGCCCATGTTCCTACTTCTGTATGTATTCTCTGCTCTTGAAGGAACTTTTTAAGATTTTAATTCTAAGAATGTAGACCTGTAAAAACATTTTTTTTTTCATATCTGCGGTAAACTTTTTTGATTTCTTGTACTGTAAACTTTTTCATTTCTTGTTGGTATGATTTTTCAGAATCATTTGTTAAGGAATAGCCGTAATGTGCCTAAATATGGGAACACCTTAAGATAAAATTTTTTCCATTTGTCTCAAATGGAAAAGGAGTAGGTTCACGAAGGCTGAAAATCGGCCGTGTAAAATCGTAAAATTTCAGACTTGTCAAATCAGTGATTTGTTGTTACTTTTTATATGATCAAACATAGAAATTTTATAAACCATACGAATTTTGATGCTATGACCTTTCTCAAACTTGTCCGAGGAGCATAAAGTAGTCTGGGGTAACACATTTGTGCGATTTTTTGCACATTTTCGTGTGTTTGACCAAATAATTTATATCGAGCCCAACCTTATAACATCAGGATTTTTCGATAGACAATGCCGCTAAAAATGGCAAATCATATGACAAAAGGAGAAGATGATACAAGGTTGGGCTCGATATGAGAAAAAGAATTTACTTAAAAAAATATCCGCTAATCCAGCAAATATGTAACGTCATAAGCGGCGGGAAAAAGCGATGTTATATTTCTTGACGTCACGAGCTTGCTGAACACGCACCTGTAAATGTTAATGAAGAAATAGAAAACTTTTGCAATGAGAAAAGGTAAATCTATACACAAAAAATGTAAAAAGTATTTAAATCCAGAGTTTTAGTTGAATTTAAAATGGAAATTCATCTAGCATACGGGTATTTATATTGTAGGCCGGTAGGCGCGATTCTTCTGGCGTGAAGTCTGATATTAAGGCGTTTAAACTCCTTAAAGATGTTTACAGAATTGCAAATGCACACTTTCAGTAGCTTCTGGTTTCGAAAAAAAACATACTTCACTTCCATATTTCAATTTCGGCAAAATTAGATTATAAAATAAAACTAGCATATGAGACACTGTCAACTCCGTAAAGGACCTGGTATGATGCGGGCCGTTTTCGGCCCCCATTCAAATTCTCTTTAAAATGCATGGTTTCTATTGCTTATTATTTGTGCGTATGGGAACAAGCGAAAATAATATGTTTCGTGTTTGTTAAGTCTCAGAATAACATGATTTCTGACATGCCTACGTTGTTTCAATAAAATGAAGGAAAATTGCGAGAAAATTTGAGTTTAATACATATTCCTTTCAAGAAATAATTCATTTACAATAACTTTTGAAAGCTCTTAACAACAGGCTTTTGATGAACTGCTTATATGTAAGATTGCACTGCTAATTACCTGTACACTGTACAAGGCCTCTCCAGGTACCCCACCCACTCAAGTTTGCAAGTCCAGAGACGCTTACCAAAAAATTCCAACAGATCAAAATGAAATGTATACCAGATTATTCCTTGTGTTCTAACGTAGAAAATGAATACCCACAACATATGTTTATTTTGTCTGTTAGCGGAGATAGGGGCGTTTTTATGTTGAGAACGCTGGGAAAATGTTCCAAACGCTGCAAGTTTGGTAACAAAAAGTTAAAAATAAACATTGAGCCCGGTCTCCAGCACATTTAATATTTTCATGGCATGTAAATATATTAAAATTTTATCTGTATACAAAATATTAAATGTGCTGGAGGCCGGGCTCATATATATATTCAAAAGCCACAAAGGCTACCAAATTCGTCATTTTCGTCAGAATCCGCTGGGGGTAGGGGTATGTTCAGTACAAATATCACAAATATTTTGTGCAAGAACTTGTTAATTTTGTGTTTGCTGTTACATTCAAGGTTTGAACTTTCATATGAATACATTTTTATCATGGAAATAAGACTTTTGAAAAATGAGTTTTCTGGTGGCCAAATATAGGCCTTATCATACCAGGTCCTTATTTATATTTGTATCTACACCCATTTAACAGTGTGTTTAAGTCTGCGTCCAACAGTCCTTCGCATTTGAAGTAGTGCGACTCGTTCAAAACGAAAACAAAAGGGGTTAACGAAAACGCCGATTCTTTAAGAATTCTTGTGAATTCTAGAAAAAATGTTAATTACTCTCAGCTTAGGGAAGGGTCCAGCAGTTTCCACTAAACATTTTCGAAACGGGTCCACTTGTTCCTTACGTATCCTTTGCCGACGGCCTTTTACTAAATCGAAATTCTCACTGCGCCCTTTCATTGGATGCAAGTGCCTTTCACCGCATTCTATCAAATTATCCGTAACAAAACATTTTTCGCATAACAGGCGCCCTTTACCATGAACAATTACAAAAACAGATATAACCAATTCATCACTGTTTTAAAACAATTATCCGAAGTTGTAAGACAAATGATTTTAGCAACGGATCTTCTGATTGATCTAAAACCATGAGCTAAGGGGAAGAAATCGCTACAGCCAAAATGCAGGGTTCAGCAGTTTCCACCAAACATTTTCGAAACGGGTCCACTTGTTCCTTACGTATCCTTTGCCGACGGCCTTTTACTAAATCGAAATTCTCACTGCGCCCTTTCATTGGATGCAAGTGCCTTTCACCGCATTCAATCAAACTTTGTGACAAAGTATGTTTGATCAAACTCTCTGTGCCCAAAGCGCCCTCGTTTCCTGTAGAATAGACTGAGCCTGCGATTAACAGAACTTACGAGATGTCATGTGCTCAATGTAGGCTACGTTTAGTCTTCACTCGCTACAGGCTCTGTGAGTAGCCAATGACCCAAGCTTGGCCTTGGCGGACAGGAAAAATTCTGATCAGCACATGGACACGAAGGCTGACGTGAGTCTTCGGTGGGGCGATTCTAATAGTTGCCAGGCTTAGCTATGAGACACATAAAAGATTATTACTTTTAGTTTTACCACCAAGAACTTAAAAAATATCATCTATGATAATGCAGATTCACACGATCGGAGTCAAGGGGTCGCGTAATGAGAAAACGCCCCGTCTATGCGGCTGCGCAACCATGCAGTCTGACGATAGTCTTCGGTGCTGGGGAAGACTAAGATGAGACTGCAGGGATGTGCAGGCCAATTTTGCTAATGTCACACGGGAGGATTTCTCGCGTCATGGCTCATATATAGTCAAAGCCGCCAGCATCCCTTAAAGCCTCTGCCTTGTAAATTAGGACATACTGCTCACCGCAACATTAATTATGACCAGACACATGCCTAACACATCCCCCTCCTCCTCTACACACATACACACAACAATAGAAAACCTAGGCTATAGCAGAATCATAGCTGAATACACACGTAAAACATGTTGGCACGTACACATGAACATATTTACGCCGAGTATGAAGACAAAGATTTATAGTTTCTATCTTACTTGGCAATAGCTGCAATAGAAAGGGCCTGAGAGTATTTTTATCGTTATTTTTTCCCAGACAAACGTAGCAGACGAACTCTTATACATACACATGGAAATATACATTAGCATAGAGGAACCGTCTCTGTGTAATTTTTCGCCATCGTTATACATATACTTACAGGAAGATGTGCAAACGCTCAGATAAACACGAGTTTTGTTCCGTCATGCTCGTTTACACTTCGCAGTTCAGAGTTCATACTTCACAATTCATACGTTACACTTAACAGTTTTTACTTCACAGTTCATTCTTCACACTTCTAATTTAACTGTTCATATAACTTTACCGTCATGCAGACCAACCCGGGGACCAATAGAAAGATTTACAGGTGCGTAAGAGCTCCCGGAGAAAAATACAGCCTTATCTCGTATACCTAGACAAAGAGCTGTAGTACTTCAAATAAAAATCGTTCAGGACAAGCTTATAACGTCGTTAACGTCATGAAAAATCATCAACTACGTCACGTGGGAAGGGTCCGTTTATGACGTCACAAATAAGAATTTAAGATGTCAGACTTAAAAAAATCCATTTTCAGTCACAGGAAATATTAATAAAATTTCATCAAATTCTGAGACAGGGCCGATGTGGCCCCTTCGTGAACCTACTCCTTTTATATCTTTAAGTGCCCCAAACTTTACAATACATCCAGTTGTTGAAGCATCATACTGACTTTTCTGAGATTGCCACTTTCTATAACAGGTTTGCTATCTAAACCAATGATATCTCAAAGTACTGTCAAGTCAAATTAATGGAACATTTTACACATCTTGGGCCAGTGGTATGTCAGTCTTGGAATTTGTTCCTAATGAGAGTGGAGACCGTAGTAAACAGACTCAAAGAAAGAAATGGTACAAAGTTACAGTGGAATGACACTTAAAAATATCAAGGTTAAATAGTTGATACACCAGTATTCAAGCATCTTTATTTTATTTATTGATCAGTGGGCCTGAAGTTTGATATTTGGCCAGCCATCTGTCTGTAACTGAGAAGGGAAGTACCTGATAATCAACTTCTAGGACAACCAGTGTGAAATACAGAATGTGGATATGTCAACTAACAAATATTTAAAATAGATTGGTGAGAACCCTAGCAGGATCAAATCAAAATCAGACACTTTCTGAAATGTTAGAATCTAACATAGATAATAATGATAAAAGTTTAGATCCTTTAAGAGCAAAGAAAACATTCATAAGTAAGAAGTTGGGCCATACCGCGGTTTCGGCTATTCAAGCCTCATCAGTGACCCTTTAAATCTGGCACAAGGAGCCAGAGGAAAAAAAAAACAAAAAAAAAACAGTAAATTTGCAGGTTTAACATGGCAGTCGTCTCAAAGACTGATATAAGTCGAAAAATACAGTGTGGTATTCAAGATGATACTTAATTTACAGAACAGTTGATAACCATTGCCAGTAAGCAGGTCATGCTCAAAACTGTTACATAAACATTATATTTTACTTTGACTGGGCTCGGTAGGCACAGTCACACATTCAAATGACTCAAAATCAGTGGAAAAGCAGTGCTGTTTAATGCTGAATCAGCATTCTGCTTTTGAAAGTTGTCATGACGTACTCAAGAGAGGATGCAGGAAACACACTGAATGCTTCTCAGATGCTTATATACACTACAGGATATGGCATGTTATGAAGATCTCATGGTATTACTGCCACATTTTCATAACTGTTTAAGACAAAAGGACGGGTTACACTTTGGCCGTTTTTGTGCCCACGGCCGTTCCTGATGAAAGAACGAGTTACACTTTACTATTGCAATGTGTCCACTGAAAAGGCCGATTTTCGAAGGTAGGCAGATAATCACAAAAACATGCAGAAATGTTAGCTATATTTTTCTAGTTTATTCTGTACGATTTTATTTTCCCGTATTTTAATGCCTTTTAGGTTAATTTTGCGGTTGAATACATGTACTCTCTGCAACATTTAACATTGAGCCTATGGGAATTTGAACTACCAAGGTCCACTATGCATCCAAATTTCACTTCATCCTACCCTCGTAACCACTCCAATTTTGATACATAATTATCCCTCATATTCATATTCTTCATAATCGGGTTATATTACAGTGGTTGCGAGGGTAGGAGTAAACGAAAAATAAACTTTTTGGGTAAATTTTCATGTATCCAACACTAGGATTAAAGGATTTATATCAAATTCGCATCAGCATATTTTGTAATTGATAGAAAATAGAGGCATTATTCGACACAACACATTTTTTCAAAGTGTTCATTTATGTAGTATGTGTTCCTAATGCCCCAACCAAGGATTCCGTGTGTGTGGGTGGGGGGGGAGGGGAAGGGGTGCAGCGCTGGGCATGGACATGCCTATAGGTATGGCGTTATGTGCGTATGTAAGGCGTTAGTCTGAATGTCCTCCATCATCATGCTGTGATATATATAACGTCTGATGTTATAATGTTGCAACATGGTCAGATGATGTATCTCTGCCTGAAGCTGATGCATTGTAAAATTCTATGACCTTCAACTTTGGTCCACTAACTTTGTATGAAAAATTACTTGGATGAGCTTTTTCCTTACCTCTTTTGATATGTTTTGTGTAGGAGTGCTGATATTTGATCAGATCATATCCTTAAAATGTAGGAACTGCAAAGCATCCATGCACACTGAGTCCTTGAACTTTATGCATGGACCAGGATTTTCATTTATATCTCAACACGGTTTTTTGATTCGCAACATAATTACAAATAGTTGGTTAGTCAAACGATGCAAAAAAATACTGATACTATTTGTAGGTTACTGTGACATATATTGAAAAGTTCACTGTTCTTTTCCTTATAGAACCAACATTATTTATGCATCATACTAAAGACAATGGTTCAGTCGGACTTTGCAAATGACGTCATACTATTTGTAGGTCATTGTGACTTGTATTTCATGATCCATTGCATTAATGTTTTATTTGGGAATAATATTTAATTGAATCTTCATCGGACTTGGAATAGTATGTCACTTCAGCGCTGCGCTCATTTGGTACTACGTGTAGGGCACTGTGACCTATATTTCTTGGTTCACTGATTTTGTCTAATATTTTAAACATCTGTATCTGTGTAGCATCCATGTATGCGTAATATTTAATACGTGATTAATATTTGATATGATGAAGCTTTCACTATATGTATAAATACTAGTAGTAAATAATGCTTAAGAAAAGAGAAAGGTTGATGACCTTTTCACGCATTTGCCAGAACACAAGCGTGCAAACGCGTTTCGCCAAGAATACACTTGTTTAAAAATATTGGTCGGTTATAATCGACTTACTGTTCATTTGTTTCATTATTTTCACAAAAGCAAACACTGCACATGCTTATTATTGCGTTAATAAACACTTGTAAAATCTACTGTTCAGAGGTTTCGTAAAAAATCAAATAAAATTTCTCCTTACTAGATGGTTTGAGCGCAATTATTTCTTTCAGACTGTGGATAAGAACCAAAAGTATTATATCTGTCAGTTTGGAGGGCTGATATATCAGGAGAATTGCTGATTATATCGAAACACCGCAGGTAGCTAGTGTACCCCGTTCAGCACCTCATACGCAATAACCCGGAAGTCACGTGATTATTTATGAAGCCGCAAACTCAAAAATGTGCTTATATAAACTGCCAAATGCCAAGCTTTTATAAACATAAATTTTATAAGGATCGGTCGTGGGCACTAAAACGGCCAAAGTGTAACCCGTCCTTTATGTTTATAAAAGCTCGGCATGTGGCAGTTTATAAAAGCACATTTTGAAGTTTGCGGTGTCGTAAATAATCACGTGACTTCCGGGTTATTGCATATGGGGTGCTGAACGGGGTACATTAACTACCTGCGGTTTTTCGATATAATCAGCAATTCCGCCGGCATGTCAGCCCTCCAAACTGACAGATAGAATACTTTTGGTTCTTATCAACAGTCTAAAAGAGATTTTTGTTTTGATGGGAACAATACCTCGATGTCCAAAACAGATGAAAGGCTTCATTTTCAACTGATGTATATTTATCCTTTTTAAATTTAATTTATATGCACATTTACTCCCACACATACACACTCGCACTCACAGTTATACACTTACACATACATTAATATCCTTTTGTACCTTTATATACATACACCTATGCAAACACCTATATTTAATATACAGACATGTGTCCTGTTCATTTTTTACTCGTCTGTTAATAATGTATTTTATTTTTTATGCTTATTTATTTTTGTTATCTAATTTAGCGCCCTTTTCCCAAATTAGTTATTTTATTTATTTATTTTTCTTTTTTGTCATACATATTATATTTCTTTGATGTACTGCATTGTTTTCCTAAAATGTTTTTGTTTTTTTCTCAAACTTGCTAATGGATTACTTTTAGCTTAAATAAACTAGGTTAGTTATATTTTGACACAGTTTCAAAGAATATTTTAATTAACCAAAGGTTTGTTTTATTTGTTTATATACTTTTTTTAATAGTTTCAGTGCTTCTTTATTTACTTATTTATTTATTCATTTATTTATTTATTTTTTTTGATAAAAAAGAGAAATTCATCCTTCTTCCAGGTTGCTAAGTAATTGCTTAGGGTGTAACAGAAACTATGTTAAGTAAGTGTGTGTACCTACAAGAGTTTCACTCCTACTTCCCTTTAATTCAATTAAAAAAGAGAAAGCGAGAAAAAAAGGTCTGCAGGTACTGTACTCTGTAGTGTTTTAATGTATACCTGTATTTGTTTCTAGCTTTCTCGATCATCAGAAGAGACAGAACATCAGAAGAGACACAACATTTAACAGACATCACAAAAACAGACACAGATACATGTAATAAACATATAAAGTGTAAACAGTACAATGAGGTTATCTTCTGTCTTGGCGGCGACTACCAAGCACATAATGAAATGACACACAAATGAGGCCCTGTGTTAGTAATGAAATGAAGATAGAACAAAGACTTGCAGAGAAGGTAAGTTTTGTTATCTTATTACAGCTTTTATAGTTTGAGAGAAGAATCAGACTCTCTCAAGATGAAATTATACATTTATATACACATACCTATATACACCTACCCATATACATACACGTATACACCTGCATGTATACATAGTAACATATATACATTTTTACATTTGAACTTAACATATTGCAGTAACATGCTTATGCCTCATGACTAGTTTAAAGTTGTGTTACATCACATCCGATCATGGTCTTTTTCCTTATATATATGTACAATGTGTTCAAGGTTGCCTTGTTTACAAAGATCTAATTATGAATACCACAACATAGACATGGTGAAGCTAAATATGCCTACAGGTTGATATTGAGAGAGAGAAAAAAAAGAAAAAAAAACACTTTTACATTGTTTGCACTTCAGGTTTGCCAAATGTGTTTGCTGTGGAAAAATTAATATTTCAATTTACTATTTTTAGTAAAATATTTTAGAAACAAGGCATGTACCTCCATGTTTATAACTCCCCAACTTATAACAAAATAAAATGATGATTGTGCAAACTACTTAATTCCTTGATTCAAGAGAAATTGTTTATTAGTTCAATCAAGTAAAAATAAAACTGACTAAAAAGATACAATTCTAGATTAAGGATTTGTAGCCAAAAGGGAAATAAGCCTGTAGTAACTAAATGCATCTTGCATTCCTTGATAAGTATACTTGGGAGTAACATCCCATTAACATCTATTCATGTTCAGGATGGATCTTTGTCTGAAGGTTCATTCGATCTTAACGTTAAGTTTAAGGAGTTTAAAAAGTGCAATTGTTTATACTTTGCTCAAGTAAATATGCTATTCTGTATTGATAATGAAAAAAAAAGAAAACTATAAAAAAAAATAAATAAAATAAATACATAAAATAAAATAATTGTATCTTAATGTGAATGTAGCTTATATACACAGGTTGTTTAAGAGGAAACGGGTTAAGTATAGCTCCGAACCTAAGATTCTAGACATCTAATAATACTAGCTAATTGTTCGATTTTATTAGTATTATCTTCTTAGTTTTTTTTTTTTTTTTTTTTTTCTCAGATAATTTTTTCATCTTGTCGAAACGATAAATGTTAGATGGAAAAATAAGCCAAAAGTTACTCCCTTTTTTCTTGGATTCCATGCCTATTGTCAGGCTAACAGAAATTATTACTCTCTTGACGAAAGCGAAACACAAGACAGCTATAAGAGAGCCAGAACAACAGCAACTTAAAAACTCACATAGATGCTAATAATTTTATTTGATATCCTTGCGGTTAATTAAAATGATATTCAGATAAGAGTCGCAACAAAGGATAGATTCAAACCTTAACCATTCCCTCCCCAAAGTTTGACCTTGGTCTACGAAATCCTGAATCCAGAGTGTTAACCTTTTGGCAAACTCGACCAGATTCAACAAAATTGAATCCCGTGTGTTAACCTCTCGGCCCACACGACAGGAATCAAATATTTTTATTTCGTAGTGTCACCTTTTATGCTTGCCTTTAATTATGCGTAATTTGGTACTTCTGGCTGGATCAGTAATGGTAAAAGAAGAATCCTGACCTTGGTAGAATTCGAACCTCAACCTCAGGGCCTGATCTCTACTACACGAGCTTAGAGCATTAGCCAATCGGCTGATGCGACCAGACACGTATGTCCAGATGAACCAGTTTTACGTTGATTTCCCCTGTAATTTGTGAATAGTACCTTCCTTTCCTTTTTTTAAGAATTTAGCAGGAAATGTACATTCCGGCAGGATCAGTATTGGTTAAAGAAGAATCCTGACCTTGGTAAAATTCGAACCTCAACCTTAGGGCCTGATCTCTACCACATGAGCTTAGAGCATTAGCCCATCGGCTGATGCGACTAGACATGTATGGCCGGATGTACCTGTCTTACTTGATTTTCCTTGTAACGTGTGAATGGTACCATCCTTTACTATTTTTTTAAGAGTTTAGTAATAAATATAGGTTGGACTAAATTATAAACACCCATGTGGGTGCCTTGCAAATATCAGTCATATCTTTGGTTTAATGCAGTCCTCCTACCAGAATCAGAAGTGATCACTAGCTGAAGACAAAGAAGGACAGACTTGTTGGAGAAGAATGAGAAAAAAGAAAAAAAAGTATTGGAATTTAGAGAGTAACAATAGTATATTTTATTACTATCTATATATGCTCTTTCGCTTTATGTCGCCATTGTGTTATATGGATATCCAAGTTATTTGCAGAATCATACATCAGCCAGGGAGACTGAGCGATACTACATTCTGGTTACTCAGGCAAACTACGTAGTAATTAACTGAATATTTGTCTTGAGTGCTATGATGTCAGTATATGTAAGCATCTAGCCAATGTAAACAACAGAAGAGGTGTTCTCTTTCCAGACGAATTTTTTTTTTCAGAAATGTCCTTTGTCTATGTAATTATTATCATTATTTTTAACCAACTTTCTTGAATATCTAAATGTGTTAGTAGATATACAAAAGGTGTAAAACCCATTTATGAGTGAAGAACAATATATTACCATACACTTAAAAAGCTATCTATAGTGTTGTACATGCTAATATCATTATTTTCCTTGTATATTCTGCTCCACATTTTAAGCTGACCATATAACCATGCATCGATATTTAAATTATGATTATTATAAATCGAATACTTATGAATGGCTACAAAAATATGTGAAAGCAATGTGTTTATACTGTCATACGCTGAGTAACATATCTTATGCCAAAGTATTAATGTTCGGTATGTAAGTTTAACCGTCAGCTTCCTTATTTTAAGTATGTTTTCAATCTTCAATATTACTGGTCTTATATTACTACATGTGATGAACAAATGTTCAAAAGTTTCAAGAGTGTGACAGCCAATTCTGCACATACTTGAATTGGATATTTTCCATTTATACAGGTTTTCTTGACATGGCAAAATTCTGTGTAGCAGTTTAAAATTAAAATCTGCAATTTGTTTGTTACGTAGGTGTTTTATTCTATACTTCCAAATATCAGCCCATAGTGGTCTGTCAGGAAATAACTTTTGCCAATATTTTTCAACATATAGTCTTGACAGCTTCTTTCTGGTAATAGCTGGTTGTACTCTTTTGCTTTTGTTGGCAGGTCATATTTTTGTCTACCATCTGCAAAGATATAGGGTTTGAGATCTTTTTTTAACTTTTGTGTTCATGTTGGCACTTTTGAGTTTATCTTTCCACTGTGCAGGGACTGATTTAAGCAGGACCTTATACTCTATTAACCAATTAGATCTGTTCTTTAATTTAGCAAATATTTCCTCCTCCGCTTTAAAGTTACCGTCCTTGTTTAGAAGGTCATCAATTACGTTTAAATTGTTTTCGTTCCAGTTTGAAAAGTATAAATTTTTCCCCTAGGATTGTATATATTGATTTCCCCATAGCAGCTGTTGTCTTATATCAGTTGCACTTTGTGGTGCTTTTTGGCCTCCATCGCATAAATGCCAGCTGACAAACACCTCAGTATAAAATATAGGCAGTTTGATAGGGATTCATTTTTCTTTTTCAAAGTTCATATTCATCAAGATGTTAATATTACATTTTTCCATATGTTTTAAGGGTATAAAACTCCAAGTTTCTCCTTCACTTTTATGCAATCTATATGCCCATACTGCCCTCATGGCTATACAGAATGACCTAAAGTCTAACATATTCATACCACCCTCCAGTAGATCATTTGTCATAACTTTACGGCTGATCTTATCACGTTTATAGTTCCAAATGAATCCATAGAATTCCTTATTTACTTCATTTATTACCCATTTTGGCACACAAATAGATGCCACCAAATACACAAGTTTTGATAAGGCTAACGATTTTACTATCAGTACTCTTCCTTGAAAGGTTAAATTTCTGTACCTCCAGCTACTTAAAGTATTGTTTATATTTCGCAGCTTCTCATTCCATTTTTTTCAATTTCTTCTTTATTGCCAAAATACACTCCCAAAGTTTTTACTGAATTGCTTTTCCAACTTATTCCTGCTAAGGAATCATTTCTGTTTTGTCCTACAATATGTAAACAGTGTATCACAGCTCTCTCATCTTTTAGAAATAATGTGGTATTATCTGCTAACTGGTATTATCTGCTAACTGTGATAGATGTATCGATTTTACTTTTCCTTTTATTGAAATCTCAAGTGCACAGTTTTTTTGTGCTCTAATATTTTCAGCCAAAATTTCTGCCACTAGTATGAACAATAGGGCACTTAAAGGACATCCTTGTCTGATACCGCGTTTTATTTGGAATGGGCGTGATACCGATCCGTTGATTGATACACAAGACTCAGCATTATTATATAAAATTTTTACCCATTTCAGAAAGGAATTTTTAAAGTTAAACTGCTGTAAAGTGGTGAACAGAAAACTATTATTAACTGTGTTAAAGGCTTTTTGAAAATCTAGAAAAATAATGGCACCTTCAGTATTGTCAGTTTCAAAGTGTTCTATAGCATCCTGAATTAATATTATATTATAAGCAATATTTCTGCCTCGTATAAATCCATTCTGATCTTTATTAATTTATGGATGACCTGTTTTAATCGGTTTGAAAGAACATGTGCTAAAATTTTATAGTCAGTGTTGAGCGAACTAATTGGTCTCCAATTAGTTAGTAAAGTTCTATCATTTATTTTATACAGTAAAGTTAGCATACCTCTTTTGCGTTAGGGACAATTCTCCTTTTTGATAAGCTACGTTTAATGACTGTACCAATATTGATTTAATGTGTAGCCAAAAAGTTTTGTAAAACTCTACTGAAATACCATCACTTCCTGGCGATTTATTCAGTTTCATTGAGCTGATGGCATTTTCACATTCTTGTTCTGTTATTTCTCCCTCGAGTAATTCTTTATCTGTTTCATTAAGGTGATTTAACTTAGTGTTTTTAATGTATTCTGATGCGTTTTCATTATTATCATTACCTTCCAGAGCATATAAGTGCTGATAAAACTTGTATTCTTCCTCTAGAATTTCTGTTTCTGTTACAGCATTTGAGCCATCAGCTTTTTGTAGTTGTTTTATTGTATTTATTGACGCATGGTGTTTTCAAGGTTATAAAATATTTTGTACTTCTCTCTCCTTCCTCTATCCATTTAGCCCTACTTCTTATCTGTGCACCAATAGTTTGTTCATGAATCATTTGGTGCAAGTCGTTTACAATTGTGTCCCTTTGGATTTGAACCGAATGATCGTAACTGGATTTGATTAATTCCTCTTCTTTCAGTTCAATTTTCCGTTCAAGCTCTAGTAGTAAATCCTTTTCAAATTTCTGCTTATGTTTGCAGTACCCAGTGGTGAAATCTCTTATTTTGATTTTGCAGATTTCCCAGAAAAGTTGTTTTGATAATGAAGAGTAGTCTTGATTTGTCTTTTCTAATAGATTTTTTATTTTGTGTTGATACAATTTATCTATTAGAATACTTGTACTAAGCTTCCACCGCCCTGGGCCTTTGTGTGACTTATTTAAATTTATCTTAAGGGTTATACATTTATGATCAGTTTTAACTCCTGCAGAAACTATGTGTGTTTTTTGTGTGTTGTCAACTAAATCAGTGGATATGAGGAATTTATCTAATCTACCTATATCTCTATAGGTATAAAGCTTTTTGTTTGGATGCATTTCTCTCTAGATATCATGAAGATTATGCTTTTCCAGAAGAGCCTTATATGTTATTGAACTAACATCTTTAGAGTTGTGTGAATATGATTGATGTCTATCAACATCATTTACTTCTGTGTGATTGAAATCTCCCCTTATGATTATTAGTTGTTTATTTAAAGCATACTTATCTACCCATTTCTGCACTTTAGTAGAAAAGGCTTTCCTTTCAGCTCTTATGTTTGGTGCATAAATGTTTAAAAGAGTAATAAACTCATACTCTAGGTTTATATTCATTAGTATTAGTCTCCCACCCTCTGCTTTATGTGTGTTTGTTGTTTCAAATGCTAAGTTTTTCTATAAAGTATTGCATTGCCCCTACTGTGGTCAGTCCCAAAATTGAAGAAAACTTCCCCTTCTCATTCCTTTTGTATTTTATGCATCAAATTATCTGTCCAGTATCTTTGTTGCAGCAAAATGATATCAAACTGTTTTTTTAGCAGCCAAAAGAAAAGATTATTTCTTTTTTTTTTCTGTTCTCTTAAACCCTTCACATTTAAAGAACAGATATTTACTAGAGATGCTGTGTGGTTCAGGAATTAATAACGGACAATGCTACATTATTTTTTGTGCTTTTTCTTTTTGCCTTGTTTTTGTTGTTGCCCTGTTTCATCAGGGCTTCTGTCAGACATGCGTCTCACTCTTGCTGGGCTACTTGTACGTTGTGGTGTTGACTGAGCTTTTGTGTCTACAGCCCAAAGTGAAGTAATGAGTTGTTGTTGCTGCTCTTTACTCTGAGTACCTGATCTGTGTTTTATCTCAGGACTTGAGGGTTCAGTTTCCCCTGCAGCTTTCAGTTCAGCCACCTTACATTTAACAATAGTATCAATGACTTCCCTGTCTGCTTCAATTTCTGTCACATTACCTTCATCTTCCTCATCATAATTACTCTCAGTGTCTGTGCTGTTATCAGAACTATCTGTACCCTCCCCCTCCTGGCTTCTATTCCTAATTTCCCTTAGGTTTCTCTCAGTGAATATAGGGCAATTTTCATCCCCTTTCTTGTGTCCTGTTTGGAGGCATGCATAACATACTGCCTCATTTTTGCAGTCCCTACGTGTGCCCGTTTTGTTTACAGCTTCCACACTCAATTTCATCTTTTAACTGTCTCTGTTCCTTATGGTACAGATTTGCTGTGAAAATTCCCACCGCCAGCTTCTTTGGCAGTGGTTCTTTTTGAACAACCATGTCAACAAATCTATCTCCCGTTTTAAAATTTGTCAACTTACCAGCTGCCGTCCTAGCCCTAACTAGCCCTCAGTGACCCAATCATTTCTACCCCCTTATCTTTTAGAGCCTTTTCTATTTCTGCGTTGTCATAAGACAGAGGTATATTTCTCACAAATAATCCTGACGTGTCTACCCCTTCAAACCCTGCACTGATAAATGGGTTTCTATCTTTTAGATTTATTTGCTGCCCTCTTAGACTTAAACCAGTGGCCAGTAAGCTGACACGAGCTTCCGCGTCGGTGAGATACACTCGCCAAAGCCCCTCTATTCTTTGGGTCCCTTCTACTGCACTTTCTTTGGCACCACGTTGCACACGGCTAAACACACCTCCAGTGTATTTAACCACATACCTTCTCTCTGTTCAACATCTGTGTTCAAAAAGAACACTGGCTCAACTCTTTTAACAGATTCCGAAACTTTGATGTTGTCCGAATCCATGACCCTGGTCATGCACGAGATAAACACAAAGCGGAGTTTTTTCCTTAAATCACAATTTTACCTTTCAAAAGAAGGTTTCCAAGCAAAAATACCTACCAAGAAACCATACAGCCTATACAAACACCAAAAACACACGGTAACCCGGACGAGACAAAGGAATAGCAACCGCCATTAAAGCCCGCCAAAACCGCTCTCGGCAGTCTAAAAGAGATATTTTTGCTCAAACCTTCTAGTAAGAAGAAATTTTATTTGAATTTTTACGAAACCTCAGAACAGTAGATTTTACAAGTGTTTATTAACACAATAATAAGCATTAAAGCGTTTGCTTTTGTGAATATAATGAAACAAATGATCAGAAAGTCGATTATAACCGACCAAATGTACTTTTGCACGCTTGTGTTCTGGAGAGTGCGTGAAAAGGACATCAATCGTCTTTTTTTTCTTAAGGTAGACGAATACTGAATAGAAATATTGGCGGGGCATTCAAACCATTATACCGTCTAAATAACCCAAAGAGCTATTAAACATTTGGATAAGAAAAAAAAATTCACCGTTTTGTTTTCCTAAAAAAACACACAATATTTTGTATTTCTATATACTATTTTTACATATTTTCCATTAAAATTCATATCTCTAGCACATGGATGCACTTTCATTTCAGCAAATCATATAATCTGTAATATAGGATATTTGAAACAAACTGATTACCAAAAACCGGAAGTCACGTGATTATTTATGACACCGCAAACTTCAAAATGTGCTTTTATAAACTGCCACACGCCGAGCTTTTATAAACATACAGGATGGGTTACACTTTGGCCGTTTTAATGCCCACGACCGATCCTTATAAAATTTATGTTTATAAAAGCTTGGCATTTGGCAGTTTATATAAGCACATTTTTTAGTTTGCGGCTTAATAAAATAATCACGTGACTTCCGGGTTATTGCATATGAGGTGCTGAACGGGGTACACTAGCTACCTGCGGTGTTTCGATATAATCAGCAATTCTCCTGACACAGCCCTCCAAACTGACAGATATAATACTTTTGGTTCTTATCCACAGTCTGAAGAAATAATTGCGCTCAAACCATCTAGTAAGGAGAAATTTTATTTGATTTTTTACGAAACCTCTGAACAGTAGATTTTACAAGTGTTTATTAACGCAATAATAAGCATGTGCAGTGTTTGCTTTTTGTGAAACTAATGAAACAAATGAACAGGAAGTCGATTATAACCGACCAATATTGTTAAACAAATGTATTCTTGGCGAAACGCGTTTGTACGCTTGTGTTCTGGCAAATGCGTGAAAAGGTCATCAACCTTTCTCTTTTCTTAAGCATTATTCACTACTAGTTTTTATACATATAGTGAAAGCTTCATCATATTAAATATTAATCACGTATTAAATATTACGCATTTATGGATGCTACACAGTTACAGATGTTTAAAATATTAGACAAAATCAGTGAACCAAGAAATATAGGTCACAGTGACCTACACGTAGTACCAAATGAGCGCAGCGCTGAAGTGACATACTATTCCAAGTCCGATGAAGATTCAATTAAATATTAGTTCCAAATAAAACATTAATGCAATGGATCATGAAATACAAGTCCCAATGACCTACAAATAGTATGACGTCGTTTGCAAAGTCCGACTGAACCATTGTCTTTAGTATGATGCATAAATAATGTTGAATATATAAGGAAAAGAACAGTGAACTTTTCAATATATGTCACAGTAACCTACAAATAGTATCAGGATTTTTTTAGCATCATTTGACTGACCTGACCTACTATTTGTAATTATGTTGCGAATCCAAAAACTGTGTTGAGATATAAGTGAAAATCCTGGTCCATGCATAAAGTTCAAGGACTCAGTGTGCATGGATGCTTTGCAGTTCCTACATTTTAAGGATACGATTTGATCAAATATCAGCACTCCTACACAAAACATATCAAAAGAGGTAAGGAAAAAGCTTATCCAAGTAATTTTTCATACAAAGTTAGTGGACCAAAGTTCAAGGTCACAGACGTTTACAATGTATCAGCTTCAGGCAGAGATACATCATCTGACCATGTTGCAACATTATAACAGCAGACGTTATATATCACAGCATGATGATGGAGGACATTCAGACATTCATACCTATAGGCATGTCCATGCACAGCGCTGTGCCCCATCCCTCCCCCCACCCACACACACGGAATCCTTGGTGGGGGCATTAGGAACACATACTACATAAATGAACACTTTGAAAAAATGTGTTGTGTCGAATAATGCCTCTATTTTCTATCAATTACAAAATATGCTGATGCGAATTTGATATAAATCCTTTAATCCTAGTGCTGGTTACATGAAAATTTACCCAAAAAGTTAATTTTTCGTTTACTCCTACCCTCGTTACCACTGTAATATAACCCGATTATGAAGAATATGAATATGAGGGATAGTTATGTATAAAAATTGGAGTGGTTACGAGGGTAGGATGAAGTGAAATTTGGATGCATAGTGGTCCTTGGTAGTTCAAATTCCCATAGGCTGAATGTTAAATGTTGCAGACAGTACATGTATTCAACCGCAAAATTAATCTAAAAGGCATTAAAATACGGGAAAATAAAATCGTACAGAATAAACTAGAAAAATATAGCTAACATTTCTGCATGTTTTTGTGATTATCTGCCTACCTTCGAAAATCGGCCTTTTCAGTGGGCACATTGCAATAGTAAAGTGTAACTCGTTCTTTCATCAGGAACGGTCGTGGGCACAAAAACGGCCAAAGTGTAACCCGTCCTTTTGTCTTAAACAGTTATGAAAATGTGGCAGTAATACCATGAGATCTTCATAACATGCCATATCCTGTAGTGTATATAAGCATCTGAGAAGCATTCAGTGTGTTTCCTGCATCCTCTCTTGAGTACGTCATGACAACTTTCAAAAGCAGAATGCTGATTCAGCATTAAACAGCACTGCTTTTCCACTGATTTTGAGTCATTTGAATGTGTGACTGTGCCTACCGAGCCCTGTCAAAGTAAAATATAATGTTTATGTAACAGTTTTGAGCATGACCTGCTTACTGGCAATGGTTATCAACTGTTCTGTAAATTAAGTATCATCTTGAATACCACACTGTATCTATGTTAGATTCTAACATTTCAGAAAGTGTCTGATTTTGATTTGATCCTGCTAGGGTTCTCACCAATCTATTTTAAATATTTGTTAGTTGACATATCCACATTCTGTATTTCACACTGGTTGTCCTAGAAGTTGATTATCAGGTACTTCCCTTCTCAGTTACAGACAGATGGCTGGCCAAATATCAAACTTCAGGCCCACTGATCAATAAATAAAATAAAGATGCTTGAATACTGGTGTATCAACTATTTAACCTTGATATTTTTAAGTGTCATTCCACTGTAACTTTGTACCCTTTCTTTCTTTGAGTCAGTTTACTACGGTCTCCACTCTCATTAGTAACAAATTCCAAGACTGACATACCACTGGCCCAAGATGTGTAAAATGTTTCATTAATTTGACTTGACAGTACTTTGAGATATCATTGGTTTAGATAGCAAACCTGTTATAGAAAGTGGCAATCTCAGAAAAGTCAATATGATGCTTCAACAACTGGATGTATTGTAAAGTTTGGGGCGCTTAAAGATATAAAAGGAGTAGGTTCACGAAGGGGCCAAATCGGCCCTGTCTCAGAATTTGATGAAATTTTATTATATCGCATATTAATATTTCCTGTGACTGAAAATGGATTTTTTTTAAGTCTGACATCTTAAATTCTTATTTTAGGACGTCATAAACGGACCCTTCCCACGTGACGTATTTGATGATTTTTCATGACGTTAACAACGTTATAAGCTTGTCCTGAACGATTTTTATTTGAAGTACTACAACTCTTTGTCTAGGTATACGAGATAAGGCTGTATTTTTCTCCGGGAGCTCTTACGCACCTGTAAATCTTTCTATTGGTCCCCGGGTTGGTCTGCATGACGGTAAAGATATATGAACAGTTAAGTTAGAAGTGTGAAGAATGAACTGTGAAGTAAAAACTGTTAAGTGTAACGTATGAATTGTGAAGTATGAACTCTGAAGTGCGAAGTATAAACGAGCATGACGGAACAAAACTCGTGTTTATCTGAGCGTTTGCACATCTTTATACCCCCGGCATACAAAGTATGCCGAGGGGTATATAACTTTCGTCTTTCCGTCCGTTTGTCCGTTCGTCCGTCTTTCCGTCTGTCTGTTCGTCCGTTAGTCCGTCCGTCCGTCCGTACTTGTTAACATTTGCGTTAAAGTTTTGTGTTAAGTTTTTTATTCTGCTTCTGTTAACTGGAACTTGTTCAAAGATGCTTAGTATTTTAGTAAAGGATAGATACTGATTAAATTGCATCATCTAGATGATGCTGCTGGCCTGAGGTTAAGGTCACAGACTTTGTACAATAGCTGCGTTAAAGTTTTGTGTTAAGTTTTCTGCCTTTGCTCAGTTTTCCTGAAAGCCTTAATTGTAACTTATTTCTATGTGCTTTGTATTAGTACAGGATTGATACATATAAGTTTGCATCATCTTGATGCTGCTACTGACCTAAGGTCAAGGTCAAAGACTTAGAAGTTTGTATACCTTCTGCGTTAAAGTTTTGTGTTAAGGTGGTGATAATCACTGATTTGGGGCAAAGACAAAAATCTGCATAAAACACTCAAAATACCACTGATCTTTCCAAAACTTAGCATATTCCTTCTTTATGTTGTTTCTGACAATTCAGACTCCCAAAATGCAGCATTTTTTAATGTTAAAATTTGTTTTTATAAGGAAAGATCAAAGGGTAATTTTGTGCGCAATAATCTGAAAAAATAATATTGTTACTGAAAATATACTTAGTGCTGAGAGTTCCTTGTTGCATAATGGAGAGCGAGCTAGCAATTATTTTTTCAAACTCTTTCACAAATTAGCAGGCTGAGCAGATGAAAAAAGATGAGGTCTGTGTCCAAATTTTTTTGTCAAAACACACAGGTGAAACAGGTGAGACTATTTTAACAAGGTTGAACAATTTCATCTACACACCAGTGATCATGTAAGTAATGTATTATTTATACTGTAGGTGTTACATGGGTATGCTTGCCTACCCTATATTTAATAAATGCATCCAGTGTACATTACCTTGTACGTGTTGAACATTTGAGAAAAAAGCTACCGTTTTCATCTGGTCTACATTACAATTTGAGAAAGAGTTGGAATAAATAATTGCTAGCTCGCTCTTCATTATGCAATAATGCACCTTCAGAACTACGTAAATTTTCAATAACGATGTTAATTTTTTTGATTATTGCGCAGAAAATTACCCTTTGATCTTTCCTTATAAAAACACTTTTTTAAGAAGCATGTACGTCTATTTTGTATTCTAAACTGTAAAGAACAACAAAAATAAGAAGCCTGCTAACTTTCAGGGAGATACGTTACTTTTTTATGGTTTTATGCAGATTTTTACATTTACCATAAATCACCACCTTAAGCTGTATTTTATGTTTATATTTTGAAT
Organism: Ctena decussata; assembly: GCA_963989385.1. NCBI lineage: Eukaryota > Metazoa > Mollusca > Bivalvia > Lucinida > Lucinidae > Ctena > Ctena decussata. The sequence goes on along the minus strand of OZ022514.1, from coordinate 22,836,337 downwards.
AATCTTGAATTGAACATTTTGCAATGCTACTATGTGTACTTCTTGGTTGAAATGGATTAGTTGACATCATCTGGATGCTGCTGCTGACGTAATGTCAAGTTCATAGACTTTGAAATTTATATACTTTTTGTGTTTAGATTTATGTTGTTATATTTTGCTTATAGTTTCATTGTATTTCAGTGTGACATTTTGTTTACTTCTAGATTGAAAATGATTATTTGATATCATCTGGATGCTGCAGCTGACTTCAAGTCAAGGTCACAGACATAGAAGTTTATATAAATTTGAGTTGAAACTTTGTAAAATTTGTATATTCTTTGCTTATTGCAAATTTAAATGGAGCCCTTTGGTTTTTGTCTAAATGCCTTTCACTGGGTTTGTTATAGATTGTCTACCTGTCTGTCTGTTTGTTAATGTCTCCTTTCAGTGTGTTTTCATTAGGCGGTGGTGCTGGCCGGGAGTATACGTGAGCCCCTGCTCACTTGCTCTAGTCCTGTAAGTATATGTATAACGATGGCGAAAACTCACATAGAGACGGTTCCTCTATGCTAATGTATATTTCCATGTGTATGTATAAGAGTTCGTCTACGGTTTGTCTGGGAAGAAATAACGATAAAAATACTCTCAGGCCCTTTCTTCTGCAGCTATTGCCAAGTAAGAAAGAAACTATAAATCTTTGTCTTCATACTCGGCGTAAATATGTTCATGTGTACGTGCCAACATGTTTTACGTGTGTATTCAGCTATGATTCTGCTATAGCCTAGGTTTTCTATTGTTGTGTGTATGTGAGTAGAGGAGGAGGGGGATGTGTTAGGCATGTGTCTGGTCATAATTAATGTTGCGGTGAGCACTATGTCCTAATTTACAAGGCAGAGGCTTGAAGGGATGCTGGCGGCTTTGACTATATATGAGCCATGACGCGAGAAATCCTCCCGTTTGACATTAGCAAAATTGGCCTGCACAACCCTGCAGTCTCATCTTAGTCTTCCCCAGCACCGAAGACTATCGTCAGACTGCATGGTTGCGCAGCCTCATAGACGGGGCGTTTTCTCATTACGCGACCCCTTGACTCCGATCGTGTGAATCTGCATTATCATAGATGATATTTTATAAGTTCTTGGTGGTAAAACTAAAAGTAATAATCTTTTATGTGTCTCATAGCTAAGCCTGGCAACTATTAGAATCGCCCCACCGAAGACTCACGTCAGCCTTTGTGTCCATGTGCTGATCAGAATTTTTCCTGTCCGCCAAGGCCAAGCTTGGGTCATTGGCTACTCACAGAGCCTGTAGCGAGTGAAGACTAAACGTAGCCTACATTGAGCACATGACATCTCGTAAGTTCTGTTAATCGCAGGCTCAGTCTATTCTACAGGAAACGAGGGCGCTTTGGGCACAGAGAGTTTGATCAAACATACTTTGTCACAAAGTTTGATTAAATGCGGTGAAAGGCACTTGCATCCAATGAAAGGGCGCAGTGAGAATTTCGATTTAGTAAAAGGCCGTCGGCAAAGGATACGTAAGGAACAAGTGGACCCGTTTCGAAAATGTTTGGTGGAAACTGCTGAACCCTTCCCTAAGCTGAGAGTAATTAACTTTTTTTTCTTCTAAAATTCACAAGAATTCTTAAAGAATCGGCGTTTTCGTTGACCCCTTTTGTTTTCGTTTTGAACGAGTCGCACTACTTCAAATGCGAAGGACTGTTGGACGCAGGCTTAAACACACTGTTAAATGGGTGTAGATACAAATACAAATAATTTTACGGATTTGACAGTGTCTCATATGCTAGTTTTATTTCATAATCTAATTTTGCCGAACTTGAAATATGGAAGTGAAGTATGTTTTTTTTTCGAAAGCAGAAGCTACTGAGAGTGTGCATTTGCAATTGTGTAAACATTTTTAAGGAGTTTAAACGCCTTAATATCAGACTTCACGCCAGAAGAATCGCGCCTACCGGCCTACAATATAGATACCCGTATGCTAGATGAATTTCCATTTTATACTCAACTAAAACTCTGGATTTAAATACTGTTTACATCTTTTGTGTATACATTACAAAAGTTTTCTATTTCTTCATTAACATTTACAGGTGCGTGGTCAGCAAGCTCGTGACGTCAAGAAAAATAACATCGCTTTTTCCCGCCGCTTATGACGTTACATATTTGCTGGATTAGCGGATATTTTTTTAAGTAAATTCTTTTTCTCATATCGAGCCCAACCTTGTAACATTTTCCCCTTTTGTCATATGATTTGCCATCCTTAGCGTCATTGTCTGTCGAAAAATCCTGATGTTACAAGGTTGGGCTCGATATAAATTATGTGGTCAAATACACGAAAATGTGCAAAAAAATCGCACAAATGTGTTACCCCAGGATACTTTATACTCCTCGGACAAGTTTGAGAAAGGTCATAGCGTCAAAATTCGTATGGTTTATAAAATTTCTATGTTTGATCATATAAAAAGTAACAACAAATCACTGATTTGACAAGTCTGAAATTTTACGATTTTACAGGGCCGATTTTCAGCCTTCGTGAACCTACTCCTTTTCCATTTGAGACAAATGGAAAAAATTTTATCTTAAGGTGTCCCCATATGTAGGCACATTACGGTTATTCCTTAACAAATCATACCTACAAGAAATGAAAAAGTTTACAGTACAAGAAATTAAAAAGTTTACCGCAGATATGAAAAAAATAGTTTTGGTTTCAATGAAAACATAATGCATAGCTACTCTTCCTTAATGAAAATTCTGCAGGAAGGTATGTGTTCTGCCTATGTGCTCACTGTCATGAGAGCTAAACCAGACAGCTGCAATAAAGTTCAAGATGCCACTGTCACCACTTGAAAAGTATTACCTGTATCTCACTTTCTAGTATTTGCAGGCATGACACAGAAGACTATGTCTTGAAATATTGTATTACAGTACAAGAGAAAATGCACAACACAGAAGGAAACTAACATGCACAGCAATTCTGGTATGAAGTGTGGATACTAATATGCGCTAAAATGCCCTAAAACACTATGTAACTAAATATTTTTATTTAAATTATTAACACATCTTTAGCATATCTTCACCCGAGAAGTTATTTATGACAATATTAATCAAAATAATTTCAAATTTTTGGCTTCCTGGCCTAAATGCTGAAATCAAACTACATGTTTCACACCCCCATTACACTTTGAAAACAATTTTACAATGATGTGCTATTGACATTGGGATGTCACTTTCTGCTAAAAGCCACATTTTTTCTCATACACTAAACAAAGTTATGTCATTTCCTACAAGAAACACCATGAGACAAAATCCAACATTCCAAATTTCATTCAATATGTTCCCTTATTTCAATAACCCTCATTTAGAGACAAAGCCATGGAAATTTATTTAATGAAACCATACCAGCATTCAAAAAGCAGAAGGTCTTTCATTTGTACTCACTATTTGGGTTCTAATTACAAAGCAACCAGTGCAGAGCAAGATTATACTGGTCCTTGCTGTATCTGCAATGCTTGCCAGTTTCTATAATCTATCTTCAAGGAGGACATACGTATTGTCAAATTCAAACATTACAAATACATAAGTGAGGTGGGTACAACTCCATGCGTGCTGCCATTCACACAAAGGGAAACCATTTTTGTGACTTCTTGTTTGCTTCCGATGTCGAACTCATACAAAATTAGGGTTTACATCTAAAAGAGAGAATCTGCCCAAAGTGGAGAAAATTCTTCTCTAAAACCCCTATTGAGAAGTAAGACAAGGTAGAAAAAAAGGCAGAGTTGCTTTCCTTGAAATGTATCCTAAAATCTGTAAAAAAAATACGAAAGATTGGGACTCCCAAAACAATAATCATAACTGTCCCAAAAATGGAACAGTTAGCTTTGCAATTAATACAGTAACAGATATGAAAGTTGCAGAGGGAATGGCAAGCAGTGTAGACTCAGACCAGACTTCAGGTTTATAATGTTGGCTCAGTTCAAGCTATCCAAATATTTAAGATTTTTACAGTACAGTTAATTCTGCAATGTGTAAAACCCCAATATTTTTACTCTGAAATCACTAACTTAACTTATTTTGAGACTGACAATTCATCTAACAAAACTCTGATTAGGACCTGCGAACTCCAAGTTACTACCATCACTACCAACCCAGCTCTGCAGGGGTACACATTATATGCTCCTGTAGATAAGGATGGTGGCACATCTCTAAAACTACAGAGTGTCTAAAAAACATGGACCTTATTTGAAATAGCTGTAACTCATTTATTTACGAAGGAAACTTTGCAAAATCTTGCATGGATGTAACAACATGTTACTGGATAAGATTCTTCATCAAAAAGTACTTCAACAGAAAGTGACGTCGTGATGACGTCATAAAGTATAAATGACATCATTTTTCTCATCTGCATTGCTGGAAACATAAAATGGTATTAAGCAAAAAAGAACGATTTCAGAGCGCTCTCATGTCTACATTCTTGGAAAACAAGGGTTCAAAAAATCTCAAATAGTGAAAGAAAATCTAAGAAAAATAAAATGCAGGGGAAATTGGCTGTTATGTTGTGGTTAGAACTGGGTGGTAGAATAGGCTGTTCATGATAAAGCCAGAAAGTTTAGCAAGAAAAGGGAAAAGGCAGGCCCATAAAGGCAGTATCATCAAAGATCATTAAAGAACTGGAACTGGCAAAGAACTGATAAGCAGCTTGTTTCGTTTTAGTGTCCTACTAATTTTTAACAGCTAAACGACTTCAAAGCTATAATTTGACCATTTTAGTTGATTTTTTATTATGAATCTGAAGATGATTTTGTGTTGACCTGCAATCTTGCTTTGAAGCTTTAAAAAGGTCATTTGAATACAATTTTCTTTGCATTATTCAAGATATCCATTATCTGAGATAATGTAAATCCTTCTCCCCTTAGAATGTAAGCTTTAGAACGCTCTAAGTTTGAATATATTTCACTTGATAACAGTATGCAGTTTCAACAGTGCAGTCGAAATAGAAATGACGCAATAACCGTCAACTTAAAACATTATGACGTCACTTCCTGTAAGCAAGGCCACCTGTTAATAAACATCATAAATGCAAAGGAGCATCAAAGTGCTACTATCGTTTTGGAAAGTTTCCTCGATAAATAAAGGAGTTACAGCAATTTAAAAAAAGGTTCATGTTTTTTTAGACACCCTGTATGGTGTCACAGGGACGAGGCCTAGCACACACAGGCATTTTTAAAGAAGTACTAAAACAGCAGACTGTCAGGTAACTTGGTTAAGAACATAATACCAATCTGCAAGGGCATACATTGTCTTTCCCTACAGATACAGGATACATGTATATATCACTTCCACCACTATAGTAGCCAATGGTCCAGACCTTGCTTTATCAAAATAGCAAGCCTGGACCCACCTTTGCATACGATGGCAAATAACAGAATTTTGTTTGGTGGCCATCCACCCTTGCTATAACCACCAGCAATACCAACCCCTGCCTGCAGGTTGGTATTGCTAATTACCTTAGGGGTGAATTCTATGTGTTCTTTCAGATGTACCTATGCATCCAGTGCACAATAAACCAGTTTGTGGTCACTCCAGTAAGCCTCAATAACATCACTGGATGCTGGATAGTTTGTGATAATAAGATCTATCACCGATCCAGAATCAGTAGTTGACTGATTGTTGTGCTGCTTACATTTAAATTGTTTCATCATGAAAGCTACAAATGTTGAAGTGTTGGCATTTGAATGTATGTTAAAATCACTCATTATTACCAATTTGGTATGCATATCTACCATTTGCACACTTTTAGGAAATTTGTAGAAGTATACAACTTGGAAACATCCCTTAACACTGCTGTACATGCTAGCCAACATGAATTCGCATATGTCAGAATGGATTTTTTTCTATTCTCTGAATTTCAAAATAATCCTTGATGTACAAAGCAAGCCCATGGTATGGACTGTTCCCAGAATCAAGTTCTGCTTCATCCAATCTCAAAATTTTGAAATTCTTCAGAGCAAAATGACTACTATCATCTCTTGCACACAGCCTGGATTCTGCAAACCCAGTCACATCTGCTGACAAAACATTTGGCTCAAATTCAACGTCTTTAAAGTGCTAATGTACGGACCTTGCATTATTAAATGAAATTTTGATCTTGTGTGAATCAAGTTTATGTAATGGAAGATAACACAATTCAAGAGGTGCTTCTGTTTTTAACCGCTGCATCTCAATTTTCACTTGTTCATCCACTGCCATGGCAGTTTCATGCAAATTCAAAATATAGAAATTCTCTAGTTTTCTGACTCTACTAAGAGCAACATAATGAATATGAGGTTGCTTCCTAAGTCTCGTTTGAGGCAGGTCTACTACAATTTCATCTACTGTAGACCCCTGAGCTTTATGAATAGTTTTACCTGCTGATGGTTTCAAAGGAAATTGAATTCTTTGGCATGTTTTGAAGTTGTAGATAAATGTTCCTTCTATATAAGGAAAAGAACAGTGAACTTTTAAATATATGTCACAGTAGCTACAAATAGTATGAGGAATTTTTTTTTGCATCGTTTGACTCACCAACTATTGGTAATTATGTTGCGAATTCAAAAAAAGTAAAAAGTAAAAACTGTGTTGAGATATAAGTGAAAATCCTGGTCCATGCATAAATTTCAAGGACTCAGTGTGCATGGATGCTTTGCAGTTCCTACATTTTAAGGATATGATTTGATCAAATATCAGCACTGTCACCCCAAAGATATCAAAAGAGGTATGGATACATCTCATCCAAGTCACCTTTCATACATAGTTAGTGGACAAAAGTTCAAGGTCACAGAATTTTACAATGCATCAGCTTCAGGCAGAGGGATACATCATCTGATCACGTCGCCACATTATAACATCAGAGGTTATATCACAGCATGATGATGGACGACATTCAGTCTAACGCCTTACATACGCATATAACGTCCTACCTATACGCATGCCCAGCGCTGCGCCCCCTCCCCGACCACCCCCCCCCCCCCCCCCCCCCCCCCGACCCCACAAGCACTCAGAATCCTTGGTGGGGGCATTAGGAACACATACTACATAGATGAACACTTTGAAAACGATGTGTTGTGGCGAATAATGCCTCTATTTTCTACCTAAGTAACCACTGTAATGTAGCCCGTTTATGATGCATATGTATATGAGGAATAATTATGTATAAAAATTGAAGTGGTTACGAAGGTAGGATGAAGTGAATTTTGGATGCATAGTAGACGTTGTTAGTTCAAATTCCCATAGGCTCAATGTTAAATGTTGAAGCAGTCCATGTATTTAACCGCAAAATTAACCTAAAAGGCCTTAAAATATTAGAAAATGAAATCGTACAGAATAAACTAGAAACATATACCAAGCATTTCTGCATGTTTTTGTGGTTATCTGCCAACCTTCGAAAATCGGCCTTTTCAGTGGGCACATTGCAATAGTAATAGTCAGGTGGTGGATTCGAGAAAAGAGCTCTAGAAAATGAGTTTGTGGGCACTTTCGCGGCATGATTGGCAACCATACTAGAAATGCTTGCCGATATGTCCTCGTTTAATTTTGACATGATTGCCCATTGTGTACCGTATAAACGAGGTCAAATGTCATTAAGTGCAAAATCACGAAAAACTGTTTAGAAAATGATTATTGTACATTTGGGATATAAATATCACCGCAGTTAAATGCTGAACACATCAGAAACCTCGTGCGACAATTGTAAAACATACTTCAACAATTTCTGTTCAATTAAAATTGTGTTTGTGTCCGTCTGCACACATTTTTTCGTAAAATACATGCATTCATAGAAACAACTTTAATATTTCATAAATCAAAGACTACACTGCATAAATATATGAACAACGCTTTTAGACTTGGTAAATTTCATCTTTATAAGCAAGGTATCATATATTTCTAGCTCAACATTTACATAAAAAATGCTGGTTTCATTAGCATGGGTTGTTTACGATACATATATTGTTTACAGTTGCAATCTGAAATCTAATGCAACTTAGTAGCCATATTTTTTTTCGGTGTTTTCACATAAACTTGCAAGAATTTTAAGACTGAGCTGTGAAGCATATAAAATACAATGCAGATAAATCAATCTCATATACTTTACGTAATCAAAATGGTAAATTAGTCATATAAATCTATATTAAGAGCTTCAATGGTATACAAAAATATGTGGTATTATTCATGTTTTGTGTTTATAGATGTTTTCTAGTTAATAAAGTTTACAAAGTGGACAATGATCCATTTTCAAACTATTTTTAGACATAAAATACATATCAGCATGTCTAGAATAAGTTTTCAGATATACAGGAGTATTTTATATGTTCAATCAAGAGTATCAAAATTGTCCGACAGAAATTTTGAAACTCATCGACTCGTGCTTTTGATTCTAATGGGAGTTTGTGTTATACATGCAAAGTTGTTCAAAACTGTAACATATATGATTTGTATCAGTCTTACAGCATCGCGAGTAATTTACGTTAACACAGACAAGTTTATAGGTTCATAGGAAGTTTATGGGAAGCATATATGATAAATAGAATCTAAATATTGCTATTGGCGTTACGATATTATGTTGGTCCTCATGTGAATCGCCTCTCCTAGAGATTCATAATGAATTTAATTGACTCAAAGGCCTTTGTAGTTTACGTTATAGTAAGTGTTTTAAAATTCGTACCTGAAAACTGTTGATTTTTTAGAAAGGTCTTGAAAGTAACTTGAAACTTTGTCAACGTATGAATAGGCATACGTACAAGTAAAATATTGAAGAAAACAAACCATGCTGCTTCCTATATAAATACCAAGGAAACAAGATGAATCAAGGAGGTGGGGGAGGAAGCGGGGTGAAAATTGTAACAATTGTCCAAGCTATTTCCAATTCCAAGGTTTATACCTTATTTCCCCCGGAATCTTAATACTACATTTGTCGTTTAACAGTTATGACATCATAAATGAATAAAGCCAGTTATGGGAGGGAAGGGGTGAAAATATAGCTACACTACAAATCACCAAGTGGACTTAATCATCAATACAATTTACTATGAAACATTCCTGAAACCGTTGTTCAAGCTCTTACAACTACAAGACATTTGCTCTAATGCAAGTTTCAGGCATCAAATCACCTACTGTTAAACCTGTTCTGGTATCTCAGCTCATCTGAATAGGTTGGGATAGTGAAAGCATTTTGAGAAAACAGCTAAGGCGATTGTTATACGAGGTTAACCTATTACATGGTCACGTTTCCCACTGCTATGTCGGCTAGAAAAATTACAAGCCATCTATGTTTTACCATTTTATTCTTCTACAAGTCATGTTGTGTGAGTATTATACCAGTTCTGGCCACCAAATATCCTCAATGTCAGTATGCTAAAATACCAATGTAGTGGCAGACACAAACTCATACTCAATAATGCTAATATCCATGTTTGCTCATGCATACTGCGTAACGTACTTAACACTGCAGATAAGGCTTTACAAAGAGGTCTATAGATAAAAGGGTAGCATCTTAATCTACTAGAAGACGCCTGTAAACACTTAAGTGTCGGGTCAAGCTATTGAAAGACATCAGCAGACATCATGGTGCCTATCTATGCCACTGCAAAACCTGAGCATCGATTATGGCACCTACTCAATGTACGAAATGCCTTTGGAGTTATTGTAAACTTAAGGCAGTTCATTCTTTTATATCGACACGGGCAGAATCCAGATCAGTCTATTTCCAGACATCTACAAAAGACTCATGTACCACCACAGGGCATGAAAAGAGGATGCACTGACATGGTTTTGGAAATTCGGGTCACTACAGAGCCTCTTGAGAGTCATTGCTCGCCATTCGGTGATTCCTTATTTTATTCTGTCTGCATCTTTTTCTTATTCGACTACATAAAAACCACTAATACGAAGAGAATTATATCGGTGTTTCAGCTTAATTTGCTCTATCAACACTGTAGTACAAGTTCAAATTCTGTCAATGAATTGTTACTTTCAATTTTGTAGTGCCAGCTGCTTGACTAAAATACTTCACATTGATATTAAAGACAGCATCTTATGAGCCGGTACTACAATGACCTACCGTTATCCTTAACAGATGAGGTGATGCAATATTCTGGATGAAGATTTTCGGTAAATAGAGCTTGAACAATGGTCTGCTATGCAATATCATAAAGATGCTTGGGACAAAACAATTGCTTTTTCTCCATGTTTCTGGTTTATGATTTCTGATAACATACGCCCGGTAACGTATGTAACGCTGCAAGTTTCTGCATGGTTTGATACACCGATAATTTTTGTTTTTACTTGCATTAATGTAAAAGGACGGTAAATATTTGCTGGTTTCAGTAAAATGGTAACTTTATCCAAAATATAATAGTTTGTCCATTATGCTGGGAAAAACTCGGTAACGTAGGTTACAGTTATGCACTACAAGAGACAACTGTTATAACTGTACAGAAAAGCAACGCAATTTTTTAAACAGCAAGATTTAAATCCGTTTTAATATTTATTTGATTGAGGAGTAAAGGAACAGACGAATTCAGCAGATTTATATGGTAACGTATTTAAATTGGCGATGACTGTCAAACGCACCGACAGTCAGACAGCAGAGAATTGTATCTTGTAATGTTTTAATATACATTTGAAAAAAACAAACAGTGCAGAAAGTCTCTCCTTCAGATGGGTGGTGGCAGGCTCATGGGCTATTGGTAACTTAAAAGACTGTTTTAGAATTAATGGTATAATAACCCACTATGCAAAAGTGTACTTACTGACCTTTGACCTAGTTCTGATTAAATACGACGTCGGCAAAATGGCAAAAGCTTTTATGGTATGTTTACTTACTTCACTTGACATAGTTGCCTCTTATTCCGCGAAAGTGCCTATAAATTGAATAATTTACTCACAAACTGGTATATAAAAATGCACTAAATGACCTTTGACCTCATTTTGACCTTATATGATGTCTGTTGAGCTGGCAACCGGGCAAAATGGTTTTAGGTATGTTTACTGACTTCAATGAGCCCGGTTGCCCGTCATGCCGCGAAAGTGCCCACAAATCCAAAATTTCACTCATAAACCACCGGACTATAAAGTGTAATTTTAAAATCTTAAAAAGTTCCTTTAAGAGCAGAGAATACATACAGAAGTAGGAACATGGGCCGACTACGTAGTTTCGACTAATAAAGCCTCGTCAGTGGCCCTGACAATATCTGGTGACGAAACCAGAAAAAAGCATACTGTAATTTCTAATTTTAATTGGACAGTCGATTCAAAGACTGATTAATTTCAAAAGGATCCAAATAATATAAAAGACGATGATCTAGAATGATAGTCTAAATCGGTCTAAAATTTTAGATTTCTCAGAATCTATCCTCTGATCTCAAAGGATGTAAATAAAATATAATCTGCACTATGGATGATGTACGGGGAGACGTTTTACGGCCGCCACACGGCACAACACCAGCTGCAGTGAGGTAAAATTAAAATCATAAAAAGTTCCTTTAAGAGCAGAGAATACATACAGAAGTAGGAACATGGGCCGACTACGTAGTTTCGACTAAGAAAGCCTCGTCAGTGGCCCTGACAATATCTGGTGACGAAACCAGAAAAAAGCATACTGTAATTTCTAATTTTAATTGGACAGTCGATTCAAAGACTGATTAATTTCAAAAGGATCCAAATAATATAAAAGACGATGATCTAGAATGATAGTCTAAATCGGTCAACTCGTCCTTTCATCTAATTTAACATGTCAGTTGTCACAACAAACTACATACTGGTGGCCAGACAAGTGACTGCTGTTCCAACAATGCATGTTATGATATGGCGTTTGTCACTACAGCCTACTCCTACCAGCATCATGTTAATGTTCTTCCATGTGGAATATTTCGTGTCGTTGTGATACATATCTATAGTCAAAGACAGTACCTCAGAGCAGTTCTGAAATGCCATACCAAATGGAGACACTCGTAATTTCTTGATGCATTGCCACAATAGCAATGCAAATGAAGCACACACTTGGTACACTAATCTCGTTTTGACTGTCTAGTTATCTCATCAGCCTTTTTTTTTTTTTTCAAATTGACTGTGAAGAATAAGAGTATCTCAGCTGTTGGATAGAGATAGCATAGATACATGGACTGAACTAAATTATCTTAAACCTGTTGACAGTTGGTAGTGTGTACCATTTCTTTTCTGAGACAGTATACTACCAATTATTATATCTTATTTGAGCTATGAATATACTGTGTAAACATGTCTGTATAAGTTAAATGGTTTAAATGTCTTCAAAGCAGGCACAAAACATTGAATAAAGATTGATTCAATGGAATGTGGCATAGAATCAATGTTGATACAGTGTTTATTCAATATTTTTTCGCATGTGGGGTTTGATATTCTTAGCATTAAATCATAAATTTGATATGAGGCCAATTACACAGTGGATATCTTAATTTGTTTATTTGAATTAATTAAATTATACGGTGGGTTGGTTGGTTGGTTGGTTGGTTGTTTTGAGTTTAACGGCCCTTTGAAACAATATTTCAGTCCATATTGGGCCATTTCCCAGAAAGAGGGAGAAAGAAGAGAAATGTTAGATGAGAGAAAAAATGTCCAAAGCACCCCTACCGGCACCTACTGCAAGCACAGTAGGTCCCACTCCTACTATTATCCAAATCAACAGGACGCCCCACCACTGGAAGTTATATGCAGTACCACCATGCCCCCCCCCCCCCCCCCCCCCCCCCCTTGTATTGTGGGGAGTCACATGACATTTTGTATCTATAGTTGCACAGAATGGGTGAGATATTTTTCATTATTCTATAATACTCAATAAATTTTCATACAGCAAAGTGCAGATACCTTGTCACTTTTGCAGCAAGCCGTTACCTACAAGCTGTTTTCATGCACACTGTATTTTTTCAAAAGAACCTCAAGCAAATTCAGATAGCCTTTGCTTGAGCTATGTTAAAAACTACAGCTCAGAGCAGAAAGTCATTTAAATAGTGCTTGTTTCAATTGAAGACAAGGTATCTGTACTTTACTTCATGAAAAACCATTTAGGAAATAATAGTATTGTTACCCATTCAAATGATTCCCCCGTCTTGTAAATTAATACACATATTAATAGATGCTCAGATCAGCTTGTGCTTATGCAAGGACACTATAACTGGAAAATTTATAAGGTCGATTATTTGGGAAAACTGCACATATGGACAAGCTAGTCTGGGCTACAGTGTTTGGAGATGCTTTAAGGGGCAGCCTTTCAATATCTAGCTCTAGTATAAAAGCATTTGTTACCATTTTTTTCTGAAAAAAAAAATTAAGAACTTATATATCTTTTATTCTCCTTCTGTTTACCAAGTGCTTATTTATCATACTTATCCACCTATAGGATGAAGGGTTCCCCTTCCAAAATTACCCTTAACCCTTTTTGACCAGTGGACTTGCCCATCCTTATAATGTGGATGAGTCCATTTCTAATTCTAGGGGTTTCTAGTGGATGTTTTCACTTTTATTGTATTTTCTTTAGAAATTCCTGTAAGCAAACAGTGTTGACCCTTAAACCTTTTTGACCAGTGGACTTGCCCATCCTTATAATATGGATGAGTCTATTTCTAATTTTAGGGGTTTCTAGTGGATGTTGTCGTAAAGGGTTTTCTGTTTAAACAGTTATGCAGTCATTCGTGGGTTTTACCCTTCGGTTTCGGTTATCCGTTGTACTGCAAAACAGCGTAAGCCGGTCGGCTTGTATTGAAAAGAGTAATTCTTGTTGTTCTTGTTCTTCTTCCAAACCTCCTTCAAAGGAGAACCGCACCAGAGTGCGTCGTCACGGCTGGTAGAATATCACTTCTATATCCCTCCACCAAGAATATACATATGTACACTTGCTCTGTGTTAAAGTTTCATTATATTATTTATTTCTAGGTAGTGGTATCAGTGCCCGCCTTGCTGGACCTATTCGCCACTGACTTTAAAAGTCTAAATCTATGTGTATGCAGGATGTATAGCAATCTTCGACTATGATACTCAATTGCTGTCAAATCCTTCAGCTTAATCCGCCCGACATCAACCAGCACTGAACTGTCAATAATAATCTGAACTTTCTGCTCCACAGTAAGGTTAGTCCAAACAATATTACAGAGTTCTGAGAATTCATTAATAAGCTGATTCAAAACTGGACGTCTAACGTCATCAAGAAGTGGACAAATCAAAATGAAATGCTCGACTGTCTCTGGATCAGTACCACACAATGGACAAGTTGAACTAATCTCGTTCCCGTTGAATTTTGCCCGATTTGTTTGAAGGATATATGTACCAGTTATTGATTTCAATTTTACCGGAAAACGTGTATTTTCTCTAGCTGAGCATGTACTATGTTGCAGAACTGGGTGTAATTACCCAAGTCTAACTGAGTCAGAGTTCAGATATTTGAGAGATCCATATAATGGCTTAAGAGTTTGCAACTTCTCTAACCAATAAGCGAAAATTGCTGTATTCACTGTAGATTTCCAGTAACCGTTCAACCGGATTGTCCAGATAAATTTCCATATCGTCAAGATCGTAGAGCCACAAGATCCTCTTAACTTCAATAAACCAGCTGTTACTCTTATCCTTCTTAACTGCATACTGACGCCGAGCAAGTCTCTTTTCAATACTGTCCTCGGACTGATTACAGATATTATTAAAAAAGATTAGTACTTTCAGATGAATTCTGGCTTCCACTGGTAATATGCCCGATAGTAGATATACTGGCATGTCGGCAGTATTTGACGGGAGAGACAATATTCTTTTCAGAAATTTCTTTTGGAACAGTTCTGAACGTTCTAAATGAGGTCCCTTAGGTACCAAAAGTTCCATTCCATACAGAAGTACAGGAATTGAGTACACCGAATCTTCGCATCGAAAACGTTTTTAAGAATCATGCTCGTCGCTAATTAAATATTGTTTATTGTTAAAAAGCATCGTCTTCGTCATTATATAGCCCTCGAGCCAACAATAGTATAACTCTTCGTAACATTTGGTAGCAGAGCGAGGTTTGCTTCGTAAAATTAGTCATGTCGGCCGAAGAAGACGGTGATAAACAACTTGAGCCGAATCAGATTTCGGACAGGGACCCAAGTTCGGCAACAAACTTAGATCAACTAAAAATGAATAAATCCAGGACCAAGGCAGTATTTACTCGGCACAAAAATCAGTTACTTCAGTTATTAGATGACCCTGAGACAAGAGACTCTCCTTCAGTAATAAGATCAGTGAACTCTAAACTTGATTCAGATTTAGAAAAGGCAATGGATAGTGTTCATGTATGGTGTTATGGGTGATACCGATAATTTACATCAGATGTTAGTAGAATTAGAAACTCTAGAAAAAGACTATTCGCAAACAATTGATACTGTTCAACACAAGGAGAGAAACCTAGAGTGTTGCTGATGATCAGGAGTTTTATGGGTCCACTTATGACATGCCCAATCCGCAAGAGAGTAATTCAGCTGCTGCGGTTCAAGATATAGAGTCTCAGAATAATGATGGTATTGTTAGCCATCAGAATCAGATTGGCCAGGATTTGTGGAATCAAATGAAGAGGGTTTCCATCCCTGTGTTCAATGGTGACAAAACTAAATATGATTCATGGAAAGCAGTGTTCATGGCGTGCATAGATAAAGCGCCCGCAACAAAGGAATACAAACTTTTGCAGTTAAGGCAATACGTATCCGGGGATGCCTTAAAATGTATTGATAAGTTAGGTCATTCAGCATCCGCTTACGACACAGCTTTAGAAAGACTTGTACGTAAATTTGGTGGTCACCGTAGACAAATTGCTCGGTATTTAGAAGAGTTGGAGAACTTTTACCCCATGAAAGAAGAAAATGCTAGGTCTATTGAAAAGTTCGCAGACCTGTTAGACATCGCAGTCGTGAATATCAGTGAACCTAAAGGACTTGATGATTTGAAAAATGGTTCATTATACTTGAGTTACAAAGGAAATTACCTGATTCTATGTTAACAAGGTATCATAGGTGGGTGTTCGAAAATGAAGTGACAGAATCTGTAATAACACTCAGAAAACGGATTCTACAGGAATCAGAATTTCACACTATAGCAGAAGAAACACTTCATGGGTTGTCTCGTACAAAAATTCAGAGACCTCAAAATAAAGTTGCAAGAAATGAACAGTTTAAGGGAGCCAATAGAACTTATTATACCCGTTCGACTATACAGGAGAAAACTAAACAGGCATGTAAATTTTGTAATGGTCCTCATGGAATTTGGAATTGCAAGGCATTTCAAGAATTGAAAGAATGTGATCGTTGGGATAAGGCAAAAGAGCTGAAGTTATGTTTTCGTTGCTTAGGACATGATCATGTAGGTGGCGCTTGTCAACGTAGCCGAGGGTGTGGATTACAGGGTTTTAAGAAAACACATCATAGACTTCTTCACATTAAACCTGAAAGCTTGAATCAGAATCATTGAATCAGAATCAAACTGTTAGAAATGAAAGTGTATCACAGAACAGTGAAAATGGACAGGGTTCTGTCTCTGAAGGAGAGAGAACCCATACATCGCATTTAACTCGATCTGTTACTAGATTAAGAACAGTTCCAGTGATTGTTCGTTCGGACACAAAACGTATAAAGATAAACGCATTACTTAATGATGGCAGTACTAAATCCTACCTGAACAGTGACATTGCTGCTGAACTCGGAATTCAAACAATGTCCCAGAAAGTGGAAGTAAATGTACTGAATGGCAACACAGAAACTTTTGAAACTATGCCAGTGACTGTAAATCTTCAAAGTTTAAATGGACAGTGTAAAGTAGAAATGTCAGTTTGGACTGCAGATAAAGTTACCGGAAATTTGAAAGCAATAGATTGGCCAGGCTATAAGAGTAAATGGGATCATCTGAAGGAAATTCAGTTTCCAGAATTGAGTTCTCGTCCCATAGTAGATTTATTGATTGGAACAGACTATTCAGATTTACATTATTCTCTCAGAGACATAAAAGGTCATCCAGGAGATCCCATCGCACGTCTAACTCCTTTAGGATGGACCTGTATGGTAGTCTGGATCGTAGTCATTATAATAGCGAGGAGACTCTTTTTTCGACATTCTTCGTACAAGATAGTGTACAGTTGGAAGCAGTTAATGATACTTTGCATAGCCTCTGGGAGATAGAATCTTCGGGAACATTGTCACCACCTATATTGTCAAAACTTGATTCTGTTGTGTTAGAAAGTACTGCATACTCCTTAACATATTCAGGTGGTCGTTATTCTGTTAGAATTCCATGGAAAGACTCAGTGCCTGAATTACATGACAATTATCAAATACCTGTCAAAAGGTTAGAGAACACAGAGAAAAGATTGAGAAAAAATCCAGAAGTAGGCAAGGCATATAGAGAGACTATTCAAAGATATATTGAAAAGGGTTACGTACACAAGGTCTCTGAAACTGATCAAGAAACAAAGTGGCTATTGCCACATTTCCCAGTTATCCGACCGGAAAGAGAAACGACTCAAGTTCGCATTGTTTTTGATGCCTCAGCTAAGCATGATGTTATACATCAGGGGCCGAAATTACATAGTGATTTATTCCATGTCCTTCTCAGATTCAGAAAACATCCTATAGCTCTCGTCTGTGACATTGAAAAAATGTGTCTTCAGGTAAATTTACATCGATGACAAGCCATTTCATCGTTTTCTGTGGCAAACAGACAATACACAGCCACCAGACACATATGAGTTTAATAGACTAGTATTTGGGTCCAATTGCTCGCCATTTCTAGTCCAATTTGTGTCACAAGAAAGGCAAAACTGAATGTTCATAAATATCCAATGGCGGTAGCAACTATCTGTAATGCCACATATATGGATGACAGTATGGATTCGGTCATGAACAATGAACTGGCCATCGAACTCAATCCAGTTATCTTATGTATGGGGAAAAGCAGCCATGTATGCGAGAAAATGGCTCTCGAATTCAACAACAGTGCTGGAAGAAATACCATTCAAAGGCAGAGCGAAAGAAGTCAACTTAGAAACCGGAAATTTACCGCTTGTGAAAACTCTTGGAGTTTATTAGATTGCATCAGAAGATGTGTTCCAGTTTAAAAGTCCAGAACTGAGTCATACATCAGAGTTAAATAAACGAACAGTGTTAAAGAAAATAGCGTCAATATTCGATCCTATAGTTTTCGCAGCTCCATATACTATTCGAGGAAAAATTCTGTTACAGGAGATATGGATAGCTGGATGTGACTGGGATGAGCCTCTAAATAGTGAATTGCAAAGTAAGATTAAACGTTGGTTGGCAGAATTACCAGAACTGAACAATTTACGAATACCTAGGAGTCTTCAGTTCAAAGAGGATATTGAACTTTCAATTATACATACATTTGTTGATGCTTCTACAGAAGCTTATGGCGCCGTTATGTATGTCAGACATGTCATGAAGAGTGGAAAAATAGTGATTCGTTTTATCGCAGCAAAAGCCAGAGTTGCTCCTTTAAAGTCCTTAAGCGTACCTCGTTTAGAGTTGTGTGCAGCAGTGTTAGGATTAAGGCTAACTGAGGAAGTTTCAAAAACTCTAAATATTCCAAGCGGGAATATGACATTTTGGTCGGACAGCATGAATGTCCTGTGGTGGGTACGAAATCATAGTCGGAACTTTAAACCTTTTATAGCAAATAGACTTGGAGAGATTCAAACAGTAAGCAAACCAGAACAATGGAGATACATTCCAACTGAAATAAATCCAGCTGATATCATATCTAGAGGTTTAAGTGCCATTGAACTAGTAAACAGAAAATCATGGTGGGATGCGCCAGAATTTTTAAAGACATCTGAAAGTCAGTGGCCCAAAAATAAGGTTGAAAAACTCGAGAATGAAGAAAGAAAGTCAAAAGTGAATAATAATATTACTCTAGTCTTGGTTGCTACAGATAATCAGCAGCTTGATCAACAATCATCTGACTATAGTAATCGTCTCAGTGTGGAACGATACTCAAACTGGCAACACATGGTCAGAATTTACGCGTGGGTGGTTCGTTTTATTGACAACTGCAAGTTACAGTCAAAGGAATTGCGCGCTTCAGGAGAATTACAGCCTGAGGAATTCAATGACATTAAAATCAAACTGATAAAAGGTGCTCAGAAGGAACATTTTCAGTCAGAGTTATTGCTATAGAGACAGGAAAGGAACTATCTAACAAAAGTAAGTTGGTTAGTCTGAAACCGTATATTGACAGTGATGGATTAATGCGCTGCAACAGTCGTTTAAACTATGCAGAACATGTGTCATATGAAACGAGGTTTCCAGTTATACTTCCCAGAAAAAGTTATATTAGAAAGCTAATAGTGAGAGATAGTCATGTAAAGGGAAATCATTGTGGTACAAATCAAACTCTAGCATCTCTTTCTGCTCAATACTGGATAATAGCAGGCAGGGAAGAAATCAGAGATGTTGAACGAGATTGTACTGTGTGTAAACTTCGAAAAGCTCAGCCTGGTGTATAAATATTGGCACCAATACCAGATTTTAGGGTCGGAACTTCACTTTGGGCTTTTTCCCACACAGCTATGGATTTCGCGGGACCGTTTATAACAAAGCAGTGTCGCGGTAAGGTAAAGACTAAGAGGTATCTATGTTTGTTCACATGTGCATCAACAAGAGCAGTGCATCTTGATATAGCATATGCATTAGACACTGATTCATTTCTTAATGCTTTTTACCGCATGGTTAGTCGATTGATTGATTGATTTCTTGCTTAACGTCCACGGTAAACAACTAAGGTCATATCGAGACGGTCAGTTAACCTAACCACACTATTCCTGGGCAGGCTTAGACCTCCTAAGCGGTTAACCAGTACTAAGTGCACATACTTCCGCCAGTAACTGACAACTGCCCTTCTTGAATCAGCGGAAGGAGAAACGAAAGTATGTGGCCAGACCGGGTTTCGAACCCAGGACCTCTGACTTATGAGTCAGGTGCCCTACCGATTGCGCTCGGCATGGTTAGTCGAAGGGGATTGCCAAAATAATGTGATATCAGACAATGGAACAAATTTTGTTGGAGCAAAAAGGGAATTAGCGGAATTGTTAAATCAGTTGGATAGAGACCAAACTGTAAAATCAACAGCTAATCAAGGAATTAAATGGCAATTCAATCCGCCGCTAGCGCCTCATTTTGAGGGCATCCATGAATCCTTGATTAAAAGTGCGAAACGAGCAATTTACGCAATATTACAGTCGGCGGACATTACTGATGAAGAATTGTTAACAGCATCCGTTGGAGCTGAGGGTGTCATGAACAGTAGACCTTTGACATATCAAACTTCAAATCCGAACGATGTTGACGTGTTAACTCCAAATCACTTTTTATTCGGTCAGGTTGGTGGGGTGTTGCACCCGAGTCAGTGGATGAAACAGTGTTCAGCCCCAGAAAATGCTGGAGGCGAGTACAAGAGTAAGTAAAGCATTTCTGGAAACGCTGGTTTCGTGAGTACTTGCCCACGTTAGGGTCTAGAAAAAAGTGGCATACGATACACCGAGATTTGCAAGTAGGAGATATCGTTTTA
Organism: Ctena decussata; assembly: GCA_963989385.1. NCBI lineage: Eukaryota > Metazoa > Mollusca > Bivalvia > Lucinida > Lucinidae > Ctena > Ctena decussata. The sequence continues at coordinate 22,815,749 of OZ022514.1, read as the reverse complement.
GTCATAGAAGCGGATTCACAGAGAGGACATTGGTCATTAGGGCGCATAAGAGAGGTTTTTCAGGGTCGTGACAGCCATGTTAGGGTCGTTAATGTTGGTGTTGGAAAGGCGATTCCAAAGACAGCAGTCACAAAGATATCATTTATCGAGAGTTTTCCAATTTCAGATTAACAGACAGTGTTTGATAGTGTATGATTCAGTGGATAGTCTTGTGTTTTAGTACAAAATTTAGACGGAAGTACTGTGATTAAAGGGGCACAATAATCCCCTGTACTTCCATGTTAGTCACGTAGACTAATGTAACAATATATACAAAAATAGTGTTAATGGTAGTAAAATTAGGTTGTACAGTGTTAACAGGGGCACAATAATCCCCAGTACAACCGTAAGCCATGTAGGCTTACTTTTAACCATTTCGTTTAGTTATGCGTAAGCTTTATTGAATCAGAAATAATGGACGATAAATAGATGGCAAGAAAGCTCAAGAATAGCTAGAACCATGATTTGTTTCAAAAACATATCTCAGTTTTATGTTGTTTCTAAAGATGTTAAAATTTCTGATAATAAGACTAAATTATTGTCATTGTCTATTTGAAGGTACATGCTTGAAGACAGCTTGATCATGTTTAATTTTTAATAATCTGATAGTCAAAGTACTTGAGCAATAACAGTGAAAATTTGAATAGTAAAGTATGAGATACTTTTTAGTAAAGTATGAGACATACATTGTACCTTTTAGTAAAGTATGAGACATACTTTTGAATAGTCAAGATATTTTACGGTATGAGACATACTTTTGAATAGTTAAGTATGAGATAAGTTTGCTATTTAAGCTTGAGAAATATTTTGAAGGGTTTAGTGTGAGACTTCCTGTTCCCTGACATGAGAACACCGAATCTTCGAATCGAAAACGTTTTTAAGAATCATGCTCGTCGCTTATTAAATATTGTTTATTGTTAAAAATCATCGTCTTCGTCATTATATAGCCCTCGAGCCAACAATAGTATAACTCTTCGTAACAGTTGTTTACACTTTTATTGTATTTTCCATAGAAATTCCTGTAAGCAAACAGTGTTGACCCTGACCAGATTCCACATTCTGCGGCACCTGAACTGGGGATTGTTGTCATATGTCCCCATGATAGATTTCTGGTCTAAAAAGGGTTAATATGTCTGTAAACTTAAAGGACTCGCCAGTATGAATTCTATGCATTATATTCTATATGACTGCTTTTAGAAGTAAAGATAAACTAGGAACCAATCGTTGTGCTGGCTTGCATTTGGTATAAAATCGCATCATCATCTATCATGTATTAGATACCCAGCCTGTATTTAATATCCATTCATAATCAAACATTAACTGTGTCACATGATTAAGATGGCCTTCTCACCAATATGTGGTAAAACCTTTGATTCATGATCCAAGATGGCTGCATGCTCACTTAATAGCTCAGAAGAGATTTTTTGTGATAATGTCTCAGGTAGCGATTCAAGGCCTCATGGCCCTCTTGTTTAAAAAGCTATAATCATAATTAATCGAGATAATGATCCTTCTGTCTCCCGTAGCATTTTTGTCTCTATCGCGCTGAGACACTTATCGACACTGACTCTTCTGTCTCACGCGGCACTCTCTCTCTCTCACTCTCTCTTTGTCGAACTGAGGCGCTAATCGATACTTATCTGTCTCCCACAGCTTTCTCTCTCACTCTCTGTTTCTGACGAGCTGATGCGCTCTTCCATGTCACAATCTGTCGGTCTCCCCCAGCTTTCTCTCTCCCTTTTCCTCTCTGTCGCGGGGTGGTTGGGTGGTGCGAATGTGTTGCGTGTAACTTCCAGTGCCGGGGCATCCTACGGATTAGAACAGTGGTAGGGCAAGGGCTTTCTCTGCTTGCAGTAGGTGCGGGTGGGGGTTGTTTGGATATTTTTCCCCCGTCTATCATTGCTCATTTCTTTCTCCCTCTCTTTGGTAAACGGGCCGATATAGACCGTGAAATAAGCGAGTTCGGAGTTCCGCGTTTGCGGTTGGACTGGAGGAGAAAGGTCAAGTGTGGAAAAATCCGATAGGTCATCATTACGATTACCTTTATGATTAACAAGAGCTGTCGCCTGACAGCATAGCTCGCCTGAATTGGTGCTTGCCCATCACAAAGCCGCTATGGTGGTGTGGACTGCTATGCATAAAACTTCATGCAAGCATGTGCATAATGAAACACAGTTATAAACAAAAGCTATCTCATAAATAAGTCTTAAAATAAAATTTAAAAAAAATGAAATGAAATTTCAAAGTCGATGAGCTTGAGGTAAAAACAAACTGACGGGTGGGTGGGTGGGTGGGGGGGGGGGGGGGGGGGGGGGAATAAAATGAAATTTCAAAGTCCATGAGCTTGAGGTAAAAACAAACTGACGGGTGGGTGGGGGTGGGGGAGGGGAGGGGATGGGGGCTATGTGAACTGCTGTGCATGAAACTTCATGCAAGCATGTCCATAATGAAAACACATTTATAAACAAAAGCTATCTCAGAAATAAGTCTTAAAATAAAACTAAAATAAAAAAAAGTGAAATGAAATTTCAAGGTCCATGAGCTTGAGGTAAAAACAAGAGCTGTCGCCTGACAGCATAGCTCGCCTGAATAGGTGCTTGCCCATCACACAGTTGCTATGGTGGTGTGAACTGCTATGCATAAAACTTTAGGCAAGCATGTCCAATATGACAAACATTTAAAAACAAAAGCTATCTCAGATACGTCTTAAAAATAAAATTAAAAAAAAAATCCATATGAAATTTCAAAGTCCACGAGCTTCAGGTCAAAGAACTAAGCAGATAGGGGGTGGGGGTGGGAGTGGGGGTAGGGGTGGGGGGCTAGGATATATCAAACCTTGAACCATTATCTAACACCAGTCCAAGTATAAGTATCAACTGAGTCCATCATGGCACTGTGAAATTATGTCTTCATAAATATAAAACTTTAACCAAATTTCAAAGTCAATGACCTTAACTTCAAGGTCATCCAGTGGGTTAGAGGGGTAAGTATAAAGTGCTTTATAAAAACTCAAAAAAAGTGTCTAACATCAGTTCAAGTGTAAACTAAATCTCTGCCAAGCATTATGAATCAGTATGCAATTAGAAAACTTTAATACAGACCAAATTTCCTAAGTTCCTGACCTTGACATCAAGGTCACTGAGCGGGGTTGGGGTAGTATGCTGTAAAACTTTGGACTAATATCTAACTACACCGCAAATATAAAAAGAATTCATCTATGGGTTCAGGAGATATATGTCTTTAAAAAACTTTAACCTAAACATCCAATCAGTAAAAAGACAATTTTCTAAGTCCATGACCTTGACATCAAGGTCACTGAGGGGGGTGGGGGTAGTACCATCGAAAATTTTAGACCAATATCTATCTTCAGTGCAAGTATCAAAGGAATCCATCCATGGGTTAGGGAGATATTGGGCTTTATAAAACTTTAACCAAAACATCCAGTCCAAAAAACTCCCAATTTTCTAAGTCCATGACCTTGACATCAAGGTCACTGAGTGGGATGGGGGTGGTACCCAGTTAAACTTTAGACCAATATCTAACTACAGTGCAAGTGTCAAAAGAATCCATCCATGGGTTAAGGAGATATAGGTCTTTAAAAAACTTTAACCAAAACATCCAATCCGAACGCCGACGCGGACGCTGACGCGGACGCGGACGCCGACGCCGTGGTGACAACAATAGCTCTTCCTGAACTTTCGTTCAGGCGAGCTAAACAAGAGCTGTCGCCTGACAGCATAGCTCGCCTGAATTGGTGCTTTCCCATCGCACAGTTGCTATGGTGGTGTGGACTGATATGCATAAAACTTCAGGCAAGCATGTCCATAATGACAACACATTTATAAACAAAAGCTATCTCAGAAACAAGTCTTAAATTAAAATTAAAATCAAAAAAATGAAATGAAATTTCAAAGTCCACAAGCTTGAGGTAAAAAAAACTGACGGGGGGGAGGGGGGGGGGGCTATGTGGACTGCTATGCATAGAACTTCAGGCAAGCATGTCCATAATGAAAACACATTTATAAACAAAAGCTATCTCAGAAATAAATCTTAAAAATAAAATTAAAATAAAAAGAAAATGAAATGATATTTCAAAGTCCATGAGCTTGAGGTAAAAAAAACTGACGGGTAGGGGGGAAGGGGGGAGGGGGAGCGGGGAGGCTACTAGGATGTATCAAACCCTGAGCCGTTATCTAACATCAGTCCAAGTATTAGTATCAACTGAGTCCATCATCGTGGCACTGTGAAATTATGTCTTCATAAATATAAAACTTTAACCAAAATCTTTAAGACAAAATTCTAAGTCGATGACCTTGAAGTGGGGTAGGTATAAGGTGTTTTGTAAAAACTCAAAAAAGAGTCTAAGATCAGTTCAAGTATAAACTAAATCTCTGCAAAGCATTATGAATCAGTATGCAATAACAAAACTTTAAAAAAGACAAAAATTTCCCAAGTCCCTGACCTTGACATCAAGATCACTGAGCGGGGTTGGGGTAGTACTCTGTAGATCTAACTACAGTTCAAATATAAAAAGAATTCATCTATGGGTTCAAGAGATATGTGTCTTTAAAAAACTTTAACCAAAACATCCAATCAATGAAAAGACAATTTTCTAAGTCCATGACCTTGACATCAAGGTCACAGAGGGGGGTGGGGGTAGTACTTTCGAAAACTTTAGACCAATATCTAACTTTAGTGCAAGTATCAAAGTAATCCATCCATGGGTTAAGGAGATATTGGGCTTTATAAAACTTTAACCAAAACATCCAGTCAAAAAAAAATACCAATTTTCTAAGTCCATGACCTTGACATCAAGGTCACGGAGTGGGGTGGGGTGGTACCCTGTTAAACCTTAGACCAATATCTAACTACAGTGCAAGTATCAAAAGAATCCATCCATGGGTTAAGGAGATATAGGTCTTTAAAAAACTTTAACCAAAACATCCAATCCGAACGCCGACGCGGACGCTGACGCTGACGCGGACGCGGACGCGGACGCCGACGCCGTGGTGACAACAATAGCTCTTCCTGAACTTTGTTTCAGGCGAGCTAAAAACTGACGGGTATGGGGGAGGGGGGTGGGCTAGGATGTATCAAAACCCTGAACCATTATCTAACATCAGTCCAAGTATCAGTATCAACTGAGTCCATCATCGTGGCACTGTGAAATTATGTCTTCATAAATATAAAACTTTAACCAAAATCTTTAAGACAAAATTCTAAGTCGATGACCTTGACTTCAGGGTCATCCAGTGGGGTAAGTATAAGGTGTTTCGTAAAAACTCAAAAAGAGTCTAACATCAGTTCAAGTATAAACTAAATCTCTGCAAAGCATTATGAATCAGTATGCAATTACAAATCTTTCTATTCTATTCTATTCTATCCCATAACCTTACTAGGTCGTTGGGGCACCACAGCTGACTTCAAAACAATCCCTTTCCACCTTGTCCTGTCTTCAGCTGCCCTAGTTGAGCTGGCAAAATCCATTCCAGTCCACTCCTTGATATTGTCTTCCCACCTCTTCTTCTGTCTACCTCTTCTTCTTTTTCCTTTCACTGTGCCCTGAAGAATTGTCTTTGCTAAACCAGAAGACCTTGAGACGTGGCCAAACCACCTTAGTTTCCGTTTCTTGACCAGCGTCAGGAGTTCATCATATTCTCCAATGGCTGCTTGGATCTTCCTGCGAACCTCCTCATTGGTTATATGGTCCTTGTATGAAATGTTCAGTAACCTTCGGTAGCATCTCATCTCAAAGGCCTGCGTTCTTTTCTCTAACTCTGCTGTCAAGGTCCATGATTCACAGGCATACAGAAATATGGAAATGACAAGGGAGCGCATGAGTGTCACCTTTGATCCAAGAGATATGCTGTTATCTCTCCAGATTGGTTTCCGCTTGGCAAGAGCTGAAGTGGCTTGTGCTATCCTTGAGAGAACCTCCTGTTTTGAGCCATCATCTGAGACAACTGCTCCAAGGTATTTGAAGCTGCTTACAGTACCCAGCTTCTGCCCCTTTACCTTGATCTCCCTCTGGATGCCATCTGCGCTGTTCGTCATCAGTTTGGTCTTCTCAGCACTGATCTCCATCTTATACCTTGTGCAGGTCTGGTCGAGACTTTCAACTAGAGCTTCTAGTTCCTGCTCTTCCTCAGCAAGAGCGTCTATGTCATCGGCAAACCGCAGGTTGGTAATATTTCTGCCGCCTATGCTAACCTTTCCGTCATGTTCTTCCAGAGCATCAGACATGATCCGTTCGAGAAAAATGTTGAAGAGAGTGGGTGACAGAAGACATCCTTGTCTTACTCCAACTGTTGTTCTGAACCATTCTCCTGTGCTGCCATTTATCAGGACTGCACTTGTAGCCTTGTCGTGGTGGTGTGGACTGCTAGGCATAAAACTTCAGACAAGCATGTCCATAATGACAACACATTTATAAACAAAAGCTTTCTCAGAAATAAGTCTTAAAATAAAATAAAGATAAAAAAAATCCACATGAAATTTCAAAGTCCATGAGCTTGAGGACAAAGAACTAAGGGGTATAGGGGTAAGGGGTAGGGTGTGTGTGGGGGGGGGGGGGTGGGGGGGCTAGGATGTATCAAACCCTTGAACCATTATCCAATATCAGTCCAAGTATTATCAACTAAGTCCATTGTGGCCCTGTGAAATTATGTCTTATAAATATATAACTTAAACCAAAATCTTGTAGACAAAATTCAACGTCGATAACCTTGACTTCAAGGTCATCCAGTGGGGTAAGTATATCGTGTTTTGTAAAAACTCAAAAGTGTCTAACATCAGTTCAAGTGTAAACTAAATCTCTGTCAAGCATTATGGATCAGTATGCAATTAGAACACTTTAATAAAGACCAAATTTCCTAAGTCCCTGACCTTGACATCAAGGTCACTGAGCGGGGTTGGGGTAGTACTATGTAAAACTTTGGACTCATATATAACTACAGTGCATATATAAAAAGAATTCATCTATGGGTTCAGGAGATATGTGTCTTTAAAAAACTTTAACCAAAACATCCAATCAGTAAAAAGACAATTTTCTAAGTCCATGACCTTGACATCAAGGTCACTGAGGGGGGTGGGGGTAGTACCTTGGAAATCTTTGAACCAATATCTAACTATAGTGCAAGTATCAAAGGAATCCATCTATGGGTTAAGGAGATATAGGGCTTTATAAAATTTTAACCAAAACATCCAGTCCAAAAAACTCCCAATTTTCTAAGTCCATGACCTTGACATCAAGGTCACAAAGTGGGTCGGGGTTGGTACCCTGTTAAACTTTGGACCAATATCTAACTACAGTGCAAGTATCAAAACAATCCATCCATGGGTTAGGGAGATATAGGTCTTTAAAAAACTTTAACCAAAACATCCAATCCGGACGCCGACGCTGACGCGGACGCGGACGCGGACGCGGACGCCGACGCCAAGGTGACAACAATAGCTCTTCCTGAACTTTCGTTCAGGCGAGCTAAAAAACTACCAATTTTCTAGGTCCATGACCTTGAGATCAAGGTCACGGAGTGGGGTGGGGATGTTACCCTGTTAAACCTTAGACCAATATCTAACTACAGTGCAAGTATCAAAAGAATCCATCCATGGGTTATGGAGATATAGGTCTTTAAAAAACTTTAAGCAAAACATCCAATCCGAACGCCGACGCGGACGCTGACGCGGACGCCGACGCCGTGGTGACAACAATAGCTCTTCCTGAACTTTCGTTCAGGCGAGCTAAAAATCATTGATATGACTGAAAATTGTTTTCAACTTCAGTCTCCTAAAGGATTCTCTTTCTCTCTCTCTCTCTCTCTCTCTCTGTTACGTTGAGGCACTTATCGACAATGATCCGTCTCCAACAGCATCGTCTCACCTTCTCTTACGCGCTGAGGCACTTATCGACAGTGGTCCTTCAGGCTCCCACAGCTGTCTTTCGATCTCTCTCCATCTCTTTCTCTCTCGAATTGAGGCGTTTTTCGATAACATTGATCCTTCAGTCTCCCACAGCAGCCTCTCTCTCTGTCGCGCTAAGGCGTTTTCGACAATGAGCCTTCAGTCATTTACAACAGCCTCTTTCTCGCTTTCCCTCTCTGTCCGGCTAAGGCACTTATCGATTTTAATCCTTCAGTCTCCCACCGCAGTCTCTATCTAGATATCCCCTTTCGCTTTCTCTGTCGCGCTCTAGCGCGTATCGGTAATGTTCTTTTGGTCTCCCACATCAGTCTCTCTCTCTCTCTCTCTCTCTCTCTCTCTCTCTCTCTCTGACGCACTGACACGGTAATTGATAATGATCCTTCAATCTCCCACAGCAATCTCCCTCATCCTCTGTCTCTTTCTGTTGCGCTCAGGCGTTTTTGATAAGATCCTTCAGTCTCCCACGGCAGCTAGGATCTGTTTCAGAAAGTTACATGTATACTTTGGTTCGAGCTTTAGGGAGGGAATTGTCGACTGAATGGATGGACGAATGGATGGATGAATGACTCAAGTTTATGTCCTTTTTAACAGTATTTCAGTTATATCAGGACTATGAGCGGGTGATAATGAAAGGCTGCACTCACTGGGCACACAACCTTAAATCAACCTTGATTCAACGTCATGACGTTGGATCAAGTTCGATTCAACGTTGATTCCCCGTTGTGTGCCTGCTGGCTGTGTGCAATGAAACCCCATTTACAGTTGAAAAGATTTCCGGTACTCAGTCCCCAGCAGGCACACACGGTTGAATCAACCTTGAATCAACCTTGATTCAACATCATGATGTTGAATCAAGGTTGATGGTGTTGAACCAATGTCGATTCAAGGTTGATTGTGTGCCCTGTGGGTCGCTATTAACCATCTGTAATTCGCCAAAATTTTTGAACTTGTTGACATCGGACACCACTGTAGACTTGATCAGACTGCTCCTACTCAGCAGTCTAATCTTGTTCTACAGGGTTTTATGAAATTCTGTCAAAATGCTTTGGATCAGCAGCGACCCACTGGGAACACGACGTTGGATAAACATTGAATCAAGTTCGATTCAACGTTGATTCACCGTTGTGTGCCTGCTGGGTGTGTGCAACGAAACCCCATTAACAGCTGAAAAGATTTCCGCCTCCATCCATCCTCTAACCGCCAGATCAGCAGGCAGGCGCTTAACATTCCAAGCTACCGAGGCTCCTAATTGCCGACTGAGTGTGTGTGTGTGCGCGCGCGTGCTCTCTGCAAGTCTTTCCTCCCTGTTGAATCAAGGTTGATGGTGTTGAATCAAGGTTGATTCAACCTTGTGTGCCCAGTGGGTCGCTATTAACCATTTGTAATTCGCCAAAATTTTTGAACTTGTTGACATCGGACACCAATGTAGACGCTGATCAGACTGCTCCTTCTAAGCAGTCTAATCTTGTTCTACAGGGTTTTATGAAATTCTGTCAAAATGCTTTGGATCAGCAGGGACCCACTGGGAACACGACGTTGGATAAACATTGATTCAACATTGATTTAACGTTATGACGTTGAATCAACGTTGATTCTGTGTTGATTCAATGTTGTGTGTCTCCTAGGCAATTTAACGAATACTGTCATCCTGACGAAATTGTGAGCACGATAATGGAGTCTGTCAAAAGCAATCATCAAAACGATTTCCTGATGCCATCTTTGTCGGTCTGACTCTCTCGGTCGAAATATGTCAATATATTCCCACATCTCTCTTATCTGTGATATCTCAAGTCTTACAAAATCAATTTTAATGTCGAAAAGTGCAGTTAGCCTGTACCGTTTGAATGTCCTTTGAAGCAAATGCCATCAATTTATGGAGTGAAGTGAGTTTGTTGGGTAGCTTCAAATTATATATATATATATGATAGAAGCATCGCAAATGACTGCGTGCTACCCCGCCATTGCAAACCTTTTTTACCAACCGATTTTTCCATCGCCCGACTGCATCCACCCCTGTTCTAACAGAGAGAACCCATATCAGCTGCATGTCCGCGAAGTCTGATTATTGTATTCTATTTTTGCTTAATCAGTCTATGAAACCTAAGAAGTACGAATATTGAAAACTGAAGACTGTCAGCAATTTGCTCATATTCGCAGGCTTATCTGGGTACTCAACTTACTCACATAGCTTAAGTTCTCTTTTTTGCGGTCTCGCATCTCGTTACGTTTACAAGGGTGCACCTAGTGGAAATACACGATATGTACAAAAAGGGTTTCCACATTGCTTTAGTGGAAAAATGGGGTTTAGCCCCTTCCTTAAGGGCCAGTTGGCAGTTTGTGATTAAAATAATTGCCCAATTTACCGCATTTTAGAACGAAAATATGCTGAGCGTGTTGAAATTTTGTCAATTTGACAAATTTTCAATACGCATCTGCGTATTTGCGTACAGGTAGCTACGCCTTCTGGCTAAAATGGTTCTCCAGATATATTGTTAAAAGTAAAAAGTATGCAAAGACCAGGAACTGAAACAATCAAAATCCAAATCCAGCCCTCAAACCATAGTTGGAAACAACTAAGATTACAAATAATCAAGATACAGAGAACATATGGCCAACCGAGTGAGCAGCTTGTTCCCAAAAGGTGGCCACTCAGCAACCCAAACCGAACCAAAAATAATAATAACATACATAAGGTAAAACATCACAGAAACTCTGACACCAAAAACAGGCAACAAAGAACCACAACAGAGCTACCGCCTTGGAACGGTCAGTAATGAATTACTGGGGGGCTTCAATCGATTTTACAGGCCCAACCTCACCCTCAGTTTCTGAAGTGGTACAAAACATTTAGTTGGTTGTTCGGTTCGCATGATAACCCTCTAACTCGTCAATGAATCATCACGGTAAACACATAAATCAAATTTCAACACCATGAAGAAGCAAAGACGAGGACTCAACAGATACAACGGGCCGTCTGACAGGTGGAGATCCCTGTCCTGCCAAACAACCCCACTGGAAATCTGAAGCAAAAGAAGGTCACCAGTTGAGCCCCGGTGGACCAAGCAACAGACAAAAAGGCTCCGGTCCCAACCAACTAAAATATATAGCTTTAGGTCGGGGCCATCATAGAGTCTGACGACCGATCCCCCGGTGTGCAATTAAAGAGTGCAGCAAAGCTATCAACCGTGATTGGGTTAATCACTAAGCATGCAGACTGTCGCATAACATTTAAATTATAGCCAATACGTTTGTGACGTATTATTATTTTTCGGAATTGATCAGAAAAATCAGTACTACCCTTAATCTTTTTGAATTTGTATACTAAGTCACCATAAAATTCTGGTTCCGATAGGCATTGGTGTAAAAGAAATTTTAATCCGACATCAAATTTTGAAACCAATTCATGGTGTCTACGATAGAATTTAGAAAAAGCCTTTCTAAGCTTATGATACCGATAGCCCTGTTGAAGAAGTTTAGCAGTTAAACATTTATTACGAGCATTAAAGTCATCTACATGACTACACACTCTAGCAAATCTTATAAGTTAAGTTCTTGTAGCAAAATGAATAAGTCTGAAAGTCTCAAAACGGGGAACTAACTTCCTCAGCTTTATCAATTTTTTTTCTCATATCAAGGGCTATCGATATACAACAAATCAGTTTCCTAGGTCAAGCACTTCAGAAGTTGGATAAATGCCAAATTCAACCAAGGGGCATAACTTTATTATTCTTGGACGCGCATGCGCAAGAATTAACTTTGTATTACTCAGAAAAGTCCATATTTCGTAGACTTTACGTTAGAATAAATGGCAACCAGCTGCCAGTCCATCGTTATATTTAAAGGAATTACCAGGCAGAGTAGAATAGAACAGGTGTTGTTTTGGTCAATTGCCTTCAACGCTATAAAGATATTTTCGAGCGCGGCAAGTAAACATAACACTACCATATTGTAATTTCAAACAATGTTCTACAGGCAAACGCCCGTAAAATAACGGGAAATTGATTGGCAGCTGGTTTCCAGTTGTGCTACCATAAAATCACCGTACTATCATTAATTTCGCCCATTGACTTAGGCCTGCATGCAAACTTATAAAGATTTCAGTACTTACCGAATGATGCCCATCCCAAATCTGTTGACGCCTCCTGTCTCAGTCTTTAAGGCAAGCAGACTCAAACAGCTCCTGCATACTTTCACCATACCTTCACCACCATCTTTTCCCGTGACACGTCCCAGTTGTTGACTGGGGTATCCAAATGCACTTTCAAGGTGGCCAATTTTGGGAAACCTCTTAGGTTCTTGCCTCTTTCTGAAACAAAAAATAGGGCCATTTTCATTGTGTTCAAACATCACTAATCATTAGTTCCAGTCCCACCTAAAACAACCAAATCAAGCTTGTATTTTATAATTCTCACATGAGATACCTTCAAATCAGGATTTTGTTGTTAGGGCCCCGCCAGACGAAGTCGGCGGAGGCCCTATAGTAATCACCTTGTCTGTCTGTCTGTCTGTCTGTCTGTCTGTCTGTCTGTCTGTCTGTCCGTCCGTCCGTCCGCCCGTCCGTCAGCTTTTTCGTGTCCGGGCCATAACTCGGAAACGGTTTGAGATATTTTCTCGAAACTTTGTAAAAATATTATGCCCCTTTGTAATTTTTAGTATGGAAATCGTGTCCGGTCTGTAACTTTGAAACCGTTTGAGATATTTTCTCGAAGCTTGGTACAGCTATAAAGCATCAAGGGCCCCGCCAGATGAACTCGGCGGAGGCCCATTAGTAATCACCTTGTCCGTCCGTCAGTCTGTCTGTCCGTCCGTCTGTCAGCTTTTTCGTGTCCGGGCCATAACTCGGAAACGGTTTGAGATATTTTCTCGAAACTTTGTACAAATATAAAACATCATCAGACGATGTGCAGAGAACAAAAACCATAACTCCACCTACATTTTTTACGGAATTATACTCCTTTGTTGTCCGTCCTTCAGCTTTTCGTGTCCGGGCCATAACTCTGAAACGGTTTGAGATATTTTCTTGAGACTTTGTACAAATATAAAGCATCATCAGACGATATGCAGAGAACAAGAACCATAACTCCACCTACATTTTCACGGAATTATGCCCCTTTGTAATTTTTAGTATGGAAATCGTGTCCGGTCTGTAACTTGGAAACCGTTTGAGATATTTTCTCGAAACTTGGTACAGCTATAAAGCATCATCAGACGATGTGCAGAGGACAAAAACCATAACTCCACCTACATTTTTTACGGAATTATGCCCCTTTGTAATTTTTAGTATGGAAATCGTGTCCGGTCTGTAACTTTGAAACCGTTTGAGATATTTTCTCGAAACTTGGTACAGCTATAAAGCATCATCAGACGATGTGCAGAGGACAAGAACCATAACTCCATCTACATTTTTATGGAATTATGCCCCTTTGTAATTTTTAGTATGGAAATCGTGTCCGGTCCGTAACTTTGAAACCGTTTGAGATATTTTCTTGAAAGTTGGTACAGCTATAAAGCATCATCAGACGGTGTGCAGAGGACAAGAACTTTAACCTCATCTACATTTTTTACAGAATTATGCCCCTTTGTAATTTTTAGTATGGAAATCGTGTCCTTTCTGTAACTCTGAAACGGTTAAAGATATTTTCTCGAAACTTGGTACAGTTATAAAGCAGTATCAGACGATGTGCAGAGGACAAGAACCATAACTCCACCTACATTTTACGGAATTATGCCCCTTTGTAATTTTTAGTATGGAAATCGTGTCCGGTCTGTAACTTTGAAATCGTTTGAGATATTTTCTCGAAACTTGGTACAGCTATAAAGCATCATCAGACGATGTGCAGAGGACAAAAACCATAACTCCATCTACATTTTTTGGAATTATGCCCCTTTGTAATTTTTAGTATGGAAATCGTGTCCGGTCCGTAACTTTGAAACCGTTTGAGATATTTTCTTGAAAGTTAGTACAGCTATCATGGCTATAAAGCATCATCAGACGGTGTGCAGAGGACAAGAACTTTAACCTCATCTACATTTTTTACAGAATTATGCCCCTTTGTAATTTATGTCTGGAAATCGTGTCCTGTCTGTAACCCTGAAACCGCCTGAGAAATTTTCTGGAAACTTGGTACAGTTATAAAGCAGTATCAGACAATGTGCAGAGAACAAGAACCATAGCTTCACATACATTTTTTACGGAATTATGCCCTTTTATTATTTTAAGTACAGAAATTGTGTCCGAGCCGTAACTCTGAAACCGTTTGAGATATTTTCTCGAAACTTGGTACAGATAGTATCATCAAAGCATCATCAAACGATGTGCAGAGAATAAGAACCATAACTCCACCCACATTTTTACAGAATTAAGCCCCATTGTAATTTAAGTATGATAATGTGTCAGGTCTGTAACTCTGAAACCGTTTGAGATATTTTCTAGAAAGTTGGTACAGATATAAAGCATCATCAGACGATGTGCAGAGAATAAGGACCATAGCTCCATCTACATTTTTAATGGAATTATGCCCCTTTGTAAATTTAAATTTCGAAATTGTGTATGCTCTATAACTCTGAAACCGTTTAAGATATTTTCACGAAACTTAATACAAGTATAGAGCATCATCAGACGATGTGCAGAGAAAGAGAACTGTTACACAGTAACTCCACCTACATTTTCTATGGAATTCTGCCCTGTACTTTTTAGTATGGAAATCTTGTTGGCTTTATAACTTTAAAACTCACAAAGATATGTTCGTGAATACTTTGCGCAAATATAAAAACATTATCAGATGGTGTGCAAAGAATAAGAATCATAACTCCATCAACATTTTTACAGAGTTATACCCCGTTGTAATTTTCTATATGGAAATCATGTCGGCTCTATAACCTTAACACTGTTGAATATACTTTCACAAAACTTGTTACGAATATGAAACATCATCAGACAATATGCAGAGGACAGGAACTATAACTCAGCCTATATTGGTTTACAGAACTTTGCCCCTTTGTAATTTTGAGTATGGAAATTGTGTCCATCCACTCTGTAGCTTTAAAACAGCAAAATATATTTTCACAGAAGTTGTTACAAATATAAAACATATCAGATAATCTGCAGAGAATAAGAATTGTAACTCCATCTACATTTTTTAACAGAATTATGCTCTTAGTAATTTTTAGTGTAGAAACTGTAGCCAGTCTATAACTTTAAAACTGAAAGGTTTCATTGTTATTTCCAGTTGGTGACATATGACTTAATGCCATTAATAGTCCCATATAAAGGCGGGGCGGGGCCCTATTAGTCAACATGTTTCTAGTTTTCTTAGGAACTACTTTACACGTACCAAAACAATGTAACGTCAATGGTGGTACGCCACCTATTTATTTCACTTAAACTGGCCAGACTGCCCAGTGTTACATTATAGAAAAGAGTACCTTAATTGGAAGTTAGAAACCAAGTTTCACTGAAATCAGTCTGTGGTGTCAGAAGAAATACAGGGCCGTCGTCGGCTTTTTAAAAGTGGTACGGCCATGGAACGCCCCGAGTGCCGAAGGCACGATGGTGTGTGTGTGTGGTGGGGGGGGGGGGAGCACGAGAGGCTTATCCCCCCTCTCGAAAGGGGGGTTCGGGACACCTCCCCCGAGAAACTTTTCGAATTCAGGGCGACTCTAGAAGCGATTTTAATGCAATTTGAGACCATTTTGCTTGTGAAACTGAATTTATTATATGAGTTTTTGCTGTATTTCAAATGCTTACCCCAGCTTTCAAATTCAGGACGTCTCTAGAAGCGATTTTGATGCATTTTTAGACAAAGGCAAAGAAGGAATAACAGAAAAAAGTGGTCCGGCCGAATGAAAAAAGTGGTACGGCCAATACCATATTCGGCCGAAAAGTGGTCCGGACATGGCTGGACCGCCGACGACGGCCTTGAAATATCATGTTTTATCGGAACATGCAGACCCATGTCTTCTGACCGATACACTGTTTCTGGAACTCACTCTAGTGATCATACTTAAAGCAGTGTTATTATTATTATTGTTGTTGTTATTATTATTATTATTATTAGGCAGAGGCTATTTACAGTTAGAGGCTATTTACAGTTAACTGTAAATAGCCAGAAACGTTAAAATGGCCAAAAACGTAAATAGCCAAAAACGTTAAAATGTCTGTTGACAGTTGACTGTAAATAGCCGTTATAACGGTTTTTGGCTATTTACAGTTAACTGTAAATAGCCACTCCGTTATTATTATCATAATCATTTTAAGTAGCTCTTTCTTTATTACCCAACGCATCATTCACCACCAGCCTGCGAAAACTCAAGATTGGCTCAAAAGTGCTGATGAACTAAAACTCTTACCTGCAGCCTGAAAGAGCCTCAGATAAGCAAATTTTGGGGATAATTAGCCATTTTTCTTATTTCTCCACAAAACTGATGATTCTGCTGAGAACCACTATAATTATGCTGCGGTGAAGGGGCATGAAAAAAAAAAGTTCTTACCATGAAAAAGATCTGTTCTTGTAAACCAAAACATGGCTTGCCGGGAATTCTGCTTTCGTACGTAGCAGGTGACCTTTTCAAACTTTTTGGCTGAGCGCAAGCCAGTATTCAAGTGGTTTAGTGATACCGAGTTATTTTCGGAAGAAATGATACGTCACGCTTAGTCGGAAAATACCAGGAGAGTTGGTTGGTTGGTTGATTTGATGCTTAACGTCCACGGTAAACAACTAAGGTCATGTCGGGACGGTCAGTTAACCTAACCACACTATTCCTGGGCAGGCTTAGACCTCCTAAGCGGTTAACCAGTACTAAGTGCACATACTTTCGCCAGTAACTGACAACTGCCCTTCTTGAATCAGCGGAAGGAGAAACGAAAGTATGTGGCCAGACCGGGATTCGAACCCAGGACCTCTGACTTACGAGTCAGGTGCCCTACCGATTGCGCTACCCGGCCCGGCTACCAGGAGAGTGTGTACACAGTGAGTGTGTACTGCAACGATTCGTTCTAAACTTTTTTAGGGCTGCAATTAACCCAAAGAGATCGGAAAGTTCGCTCCGGTTTGAGACAGCATTTCTTCATTATTTTCTTCACAGACATAACAAACAAATACCTCGTTCGATTTTGTCTATTTTTATCCATATCCGATTTGCCTCATCCAGTGACCTATAAATACTCTCTATATATAGGTCACTGCCTCATCTGCTAAAAATAACGATGGAAACTTTACTCTATTTTTGATAGTTCATGTATTTTTTTAAATATTTCCGTTAAAAAGCTCGTTTTTCTTTTACAAGTGCCTTGAACTTGGCCACATTTCGTTTGCTTTTTATAAACTGATGGCATAAAAAATGAAACTCTGAATGCAATGCAAAGTATTTGGCTTTGCATCCAAAGCAATATACCATATAGCTTAGCACAAACCATTAGCTTTTCCAAAAAATCATGCAGCCGCGTCGCGAAAACTAGGCCTTAGGGCATCGCATAATCTGCTAGTCAGAGCAGCCGGCACACTGTCCAGCGCCGATGCATTCGTCGGATCCGATCAGTCTTTTTCGGCATATATATATTCTTCATCTTTCATGCTGAGGCTAGACTGATCAGGCTGCGCTTATGCCGGAGTGGGCTGATCTGTGTAAAATCTGAATGAGCAGAGTTCAAATTTATTGTTTAAATTTAGAAACAAGCGCTTTTGACGATTTTCTTCCCTTATCACATGTACTGAAAAGAGATACATTTCATTTGTCGGGAGTTCATGGAAATACGAACGCAATGGGTTCCGTGCTTTGTTGTTCCCAAATGGTGTAAAGCAAGTTATTGTCCCAAACAACAGCAGCATGCATTTTCTTCTCAGAGTGTCAAAATTTTGTTCCAGTCACTGCCACTGATGCCACTTAAACCAAAAATAAACTTCAGTAAATATAAATTTATTGTCTTCTTTTGATGCCAAGTTCAGATGTGCCAAGATTTGATAGACATGGGTTTGAAACAGCCTTTCCTAAAATTTTGATTCAGACTAAATGTGACTCAACAGCCGTGAAGAAGACTTGAAATAGGTCCATATAGTTATTTTCCTTGAGACATGCCTCAAACGGCCGGCCAAAACGTTGGAAACTGGTTTTTTTTTTTGTTGTTGTTGTTGTTGTGTGTGTGTGTGTGTGTGTGTGTGTGTGTGTGTTTAAATATTTTTTTTCAATTTGTTTTTCAAATAAGTTCTACACTTGTTTTTACCTTACACCCGTTGATAATGCCACCATTCAATAAGTTAGAAATTAAATACTTTGCTAAATAAAAGTTAGCAACAGAAAGTGCTCTAACAATCGGGTTCACTTCAATAACAACTCATGAAAATTTCACTGTCTTAGCTGGGCAAGCCTTCCTTTTAAAAGGAAATTTTATGTTGTTTTACCTGAAATATGAAATAATTTATATAACAGTGACAGAAAATGTCAGAGACTTCTCGTTTCATTTTCCTCTTTAGTTCAAAACTGAGGTTGTGGTATCCAACTAATAGCAACATGTTGATGTTTAGCCCGTGCAGACCCTGATCAGACTGCTCGTGGAAACAGCCTGACCTGGGTCTACACTGTTGCTTGGATGGTTAGACCCACAGTGTCCCAATAATAAGGATAAATACAGTATATGATGTGTTGTATGCAAATACTAGTCTCAAGTCCAGTCAGACCGGTCAGTCAGGTGAGACCAGACTGATTCGCCTTAAATTTGAACACAATGTCAGGAGAAAACATACCTTGTGCAATCAAGTCCATTGTGTGACTTTGGATTTCAATTGAAAGTTTGTACAGAAGAGTACACCAGGATCAGACTGTACAAAATATCAGACTTGTGAAGTCTTTGCTGATTGACACAGAGCATACTGCACTTTTTCCTAGAATTTCATGGTAATGCTAACTACAGAGCAGTTTGTAACAACAGTGCAGGGGAAGTACAAGATACCAGCTGTTTATTACGAGTTTTCGGCCCTCATAGGAGCACACATGGTGGTACAGAATGAGCAACCAAACAAATCAAGGACAGAATTCCAAATGACAGAATGTGATCGAAAAAAGAGATAGAGTCACATCTAACAGCTGATACAAGTACCATATGTATGATACAATTTGGATAAACACAGACTAGCCCTCAAGCAGCCTCAGTGATATGATATATTAACTACTTTAAGAACTACATGTGTACCCAAGATGTAGATTATTCACTTCCTAGGCATGTCAGTGCAGTGGTACCATCATAGAGACCAATAGCAGGTAGACTGGTGCGTGCCCCATCTATATAGTGCCCACCAAACACAAAGAAATGAAGCAATCCAGGGCATACTGCATGTACCCCCTAGAGGAAGTAACTTGATTTTCTCAGTGGAACAAAATTTGTATGATGGTACATTGTTTGCCTGACCTATAACTCTTCCCAAGTATTAAGAAAAACAATAGAAATGGTCTCTGTCAGTTGCAGAAATGCATGAGATGACCTGTTTCAAATATCAAAGTGATATCTTGTACCATTTTGGTATTACATTTATTCCTGTGATTTTACATATGCATATAACTATTTCACTTAAACTGGCCAGATTGTCCAGGGTTACATTATAGAAAAAGAGTACCTTAATTGGAAGTTAGAAACCAAGTTTCACTGAAATCAATCTATGGTGTCAGAAGACATATCATGGTTATCGGCACGTGCAGACCCATGTCTTTTGACCGATACACTGTTTCTAGAACTCACTCTTGTGATCATACTTAAAGCATTATGTTTTCTTTAAGTAGCTCTGTTTTTATTTTCCAATGCATCATTCACCATCAGCCTACAAGAGCACAAGATTGGCTCAAAACTAACTCGAACACGCAGCCCGAAAAAGCTAAAGATAAGCAAATTTAGGGGATACCGAGCCGTTTCTCTTATTTCTCCACAAAACTGATGATTCTGCTGAGAACTACAATATATGTTGTGGTGGAGGGGCATGAAAAAAAAGTTCTTACCATGAAAAAGATCTGTTCTTGTAAACCAAAACATGTCTTGCCGGGAATTCTGCTCTCGTACGTAGCAGGTGACCTTTTCAAACTTTTATTGTTTTACCTGAAATATGAAATAATTTGATTAACAGTGACATACAATGTCAGAGACTTCTTGTTTCATTTTCCTCTTTAGCAACATGTTGACGTTTGGACTGTGCAGATCCTGATCAGATTGCTCATGGAAGCAGCCTGACCTGGGTCTACATTGTTGCTTGGATGGGTTAGACCCACAGTGTCCCAATAATAAGGGTAAATACAGTATATGATGTGTTGTATGCAAATACTAGTCTAAGACCAACAGCTTAAGTCCAGTCAGAGGAGAGACCAGGCTGACCGATCAGTCAGTCTGGAGTGAGTGAATGAGTTTGTCATCTCAGCCAAGTCAGTCAATCGGGCCACTCCCAGAGAGGGAGTGGGATGGGAGAGAGAGAGAGAGAGAGAGAGAGAGAGAGAGAGAGAGATAGACGAGAATAAAAGCTAAAGCGAGTGAACATGGGCTTACGTATACCCCCAGCCAGCGCTACCGCCTAATAATACTAAACTTTAAACACAAAATGTTAAAAGTTAAAACATAATACAAATTTTTTAAGTCAGTGACCTTGTCTTTGGTCAGCAGAAGCGCAACTAATCTGCTGCACGCTAGAAGTAAACAGAGTAACGTGTCAAAAGATTCCACTGATGTATTTCTGAATTATATGAAAGCAGTATATTGATGCAGCTGTTTAGGTATGTGACCTTGACCTTATGTCAGCAGCAACATCCAGATGATGTGAACTGTTGCAACCTTGAGGTAAACAGTCACATATCAAAAGGTCCTATCCAAGAAGATGGGAATAATAAGCAAAGAATATGGACTTTACACAAAATGGAAAAGCGTAAGTCTGTGACCTTGACGTTAAGTCAAGGCATGTTTGGAGGAAGTATAGATTTTTTTAGACCAGCACCTATCATCATACCAAATATAATTCAAACCCAACAAAGAATTCGGATGACATGGGATCATAAAACCTTTAACACAATAATAGCTAACGTCTAAGTCCATGACCTTGACCTCTACGTCACAGGCATGTGTAAGATGGTACAAAAGAATACTTTGGCGATGTTATCCAAACTTAACAAAGCGTTTGGCTGATATAGGATCTTAAAACTTTAACACAAAACTTTAACATGAAATGTCCAAGTCCTTTAGGTCACAGACATTGGTGGGAATGGTACAGAATAAAACTTTGGACCAATATCTATCATCATGCCAAACAGCAACCCAACTCAACAAAGAGTTTTAATTATATAGAGATCTCAAAAACTTTAACGCAAAACTTTAACACGAAAAGTTCAAGTCCGTGACCTTGACCTGTAGGTCACATGCACTGGTTGAGGTGGTAAAGAATAAAAGTATCGTCATGCCAAATGTTAACCCGATCTAACATAGGGTTTGGATAAATTAAGATCTAAAAAAAAACATATTTAACGCAAATGTAAACTCGCGAACGGACAGACACACGGACGAGCAGAGGGACGAACGGACATCGGACGAAAGCTACATACCTCTCGTCATACTCGGTATGCGGGGGTATAGATATCCAAACAACCCGCACCTACTGCAAGCACAATAGGCACCTGCCCTATTTTTATCCAAATAAGTAGGACCCATCGGCACTGGAAGTTATAACAAGCACCATCGCCCGACCACCACCCCCTTTTTTGTTCACAGCGTTGTTCCTATATACAATGACAAAGTCTAAAAAGAGGCATAACTCCTGAACGAAAAGACCTATTGAGGAAGAAAAATACGGGTCCGCTTACTTTTCATGAACATGCCACGTATGAGCCGCGACACGAGAAAACCAACAATGTGGTTGTGCGCACAGCGCAGACTCAGATCAGCCTGGGCACTCGCCCAGTTCGACCAGACGCTTCGTTAAGTGATCAAATGGTAGCTGAGAGTCTAGGCTACCCCCATGCGGACAGCGAAGACTCTGATTAGACTGGGCGGATGCCCAGGCTGATATGAAACTGCGCTGGGCGCACAACCACATTGTCGGTTTTGTCGTCGCGGCTCATATATCCTAGCATGAGGGTTCTTGAGTTTCCCAGCTGCCAAAAAAGCTTTACGGACGGACAGACAAACGGACGGACAGGCCAAAAACAATATGCCCCCCTCGACTTCGTCGAAATTAGGGGCATAAAAATGATCGAATGCGTATCAGTATTTTCCCCGTCGGGAGTGTCGCCGAGTTTTGATATCATGACCCCAGCTCAAGTGGGTTTTCAGATATTTTGTTCACAGGATTGAGTCTAGCAAAAATTTCTAAGTCGGAAAAGGGGCAAAATCAGTCAAAAATACGAATTTGGCTTAGGTTATCATTTCTTTATTACAAAACAGCAGGTCAAACAACATGACCCTAGCTCAAGCGGTTCTTCAGATATTTTCATCTCGCAGAAAAGGCGTTACGGTGTCAAAACGTTAGAAAAAAATTCCGTAGAGTTTACGGTAGAATAACTGGCAACCAGCTGCCAGTCCATTTCCCGTAATTTTTACGGGCGCCCGTAAAAGTTTACAGTAATTATAAGGCAGAGTAAAATAGAACAGGTGTTGTTTTGGTCGTATTGCCCTTCGACACTATAAAGGTAAACATAAAAGTACCATATTGTAATTTCCAAAAATGTTCTACAGACAAACGCCCGTAAATATAACGGGAATTGGACAGGCAGCTGGTTTCCAGTTATGCTGCCGTAAAATCTATGGAATGTTTTAAGGAGCAATATGACTTCAATGGTGGTACGCCACCTATTTTCTAGGGTGAAAAGTCCTCTCTAACAGTTTCATTTTAACACTTAAAGCGCTCATTAACGTAAATAGTTGAATTTGCAATCAGCGTAGATCAAGATGAGCCGTCTCAGCCTGATCTACACTCGTTGCCCTCTATACTGTAAAAAAATCCGTAGATTTTACGGTAGATTAACTGGAAAACAGCTTCCAGTCCATTTCCCGTTATTTTTACGGGCGCCCGTAAAAATTGTCAGGAATTATCAAGAATATAACAGGTGTTATTTCAGTCCTATTGCCCTTCAACACTAAAAAAGGTATTTCGAGTGCGGCCAGTAAACATAACACTGTCATATCGTAATTTCCAATAATGTTCTTCAAGCAAACGTCCGTAAAAGTAACGGGAAATGGACTGGCAGCTGGTTGCCAGTTATTCTACCGTCAAATCTACGGAAATTTTTTACAGTGTAGTGTTTGAAATCACAATAAGACATAACTTGGACGAAACATTTTTTTTTTTTTTATCTTTAAAATAGATAAATGCGCCAAATAGATACAGATGGAACGGAATACACCCAGCAGACATATGACGTCGTCCTGACATCATCGATGAGACGTAATGACGTCACATTGACGTCAGTATGACGTCATTTCGACGTCGTGTGTCCGCTGGGTACGTACCGTAGGCCCTGATTAGACTGTTTGGCTCTGAATTGTTTGTTTCAATATTTAAAATTTTGAACGTAGGCACTTATTGTTGGCAAACATTTTACTGAATTTGAGCACGACGCATTTGTTGCACCAGTCGCTTGCAACAATGGCTCCCCTAGGGCTGGTAATCAGTTAGGACTTTGACTTTTGTTTTAGCGGAGTCCTGCAGAAAGCCGGCGCGTGAAAATGATATTTTGTTAAATCCTTCAAAAATATTCTGTTCGGCTATTCAGTGACTATAATTGCTATACACTTCCGGTTCTGCAAAAGAAGGCTTTTGTGGGGGAGGGGGTGCATACCTGATTACTTTGGAAACTGTAGAACTATATTAATTTCTCCCAAAGCCGCGGAGCAAAATGATAAAAGGCAGCATGGTAAATCACTGCAGAGAGCAAGAGACTCCCTCCCACGCCCTCTCTCCCCTCCCCCTCCCCCCCCCCCCCCCCCCATCACACACACACAGCTGCCATGAGTGATGTTCTAGACTAACAGAAATCTTTAATAGGATCTGGAGAAAGGAGAGGACTCAGTCGCTGATTATTACACTCCCTAAAAAGGGCAACCTACAGCTTTACCAGAACTACAAAACCATCAGCCTCGTTAGTCATTCAAGCAAAGTCATGCTGAAAGTCATCTCGAACAGGCTTAAACCCCAAGCCGAAAAGATAATCGCTGAGGAACAGGCTGGGTTCAGAGCAGGAAGGAGCACCACAAAACAGATCTTTAACCTTAGAATCCTGTGTGAAAAGTATCTCCAACATCAGCAAAATCTGTACCATGTCTTCATTGACTTCAAAATGCCTTTGCCAGGGTCTGGCATGCAGGCTTATGGGCCACAATGCGGAAGTACAATATCAGTGCAAATCTAGTTCGTACCATTTACGACAAGGCAACAAGTGCAGTCCTGATGAATGGCAGCATAGGAGAAGGGCTCAGAACAACAGTTGGAGTAAGGCAAGGATGTCTTCTGTCACCCACCCTCTTCGATAATTTTTTTGGAACGGATCATGTCTGATGCTCTGGATGAACATTTGTATAGGCGGTAGAAATATTACCAATCTGCGGTTTGCCGGTTATATAGATGCTCTTGCTGAGGAAGAGCAGGAGTTATATGCCCTAGTTGACAGTCTCGACAAAATCTGCACAAGGTATAAGATGGTGCTGAGAGACCAAACTGATGGCAGGTATGGCAAGATGTCATCCGGAGGGAGATCAAAGTAAGAGGGCGGAAACTTGGTACTGTAACAAGCTTCAAGTAACTTGGAGCAGTGGTCTCAGATGATGTCATTTCCATATTTCTGTATGCCTGTGAATCGTGGACCTTGACAGCAGAGTAAGAGGAGACAAGAACGCAGGCCTTTGAGATGACAAGTTACCGAAGGTTACTGAATATTTCGTACGAGGACCATATAACCAATGGAGAAGTTCGCAGAAAGATCCAAGCAGCCGTTGGAGAATTTGATGAACTCCTGACCCTGGTCAAGAAACGGAAACTAAAGTGGTTTGACTGTGTCTCAAGGGCTTCTGGTTTAGCAAAGACGATTCTGCAGGGCACAGTGAAAGGAAAAAGAAGAAGAGGTAGACAGAAGAAGAGGTGGGAAGACAATATCAAAGAGTAGACAGGAATGGACTTTGCCAGCTCAACTAGGGCAGCTGAAAACAGGACAAAGTGGAAAGGGGTCGTTTCTATGTCATCTGTGGTGCCCCAATGACCTTGTAGGATTAGGGGATATAATAGAATAGAAAGGAAAAAATGTTCACCGTTGAGCAAACTTGAATTTCAGCCAAAACGGCCAATGTGCACGAAAAACGCAAAATTTTAAGTCCATGGCATATAAGTTATTGACCCATATATGAGCCGCGACACGACAAAACCAACAATGTGGTTGTGCGCACACCGCAGACTAAGATCAGCCTGGGCACCAGCCAAGTCTGAGCAGAGTCTTTCCTAAGCGCTTGAAGGGTAGCTAAGGGTCTAAGCTACCATCATGCGGACAGCGAAGACTCTGATCAGACTGAGCGGATGCCCAGGCTGATCTGAGTCTGCGCTGGGCGCACAACCACTTTGTTGGTTTTGTCGTGTCGCGGCTCAATTATATTGTTGCAAGCACAATAAGTCAATACATCAAGAACAGCATTAATGTATTCAAGATATGACAGTGATCACTGGACCTTGAAATGTAGATCACCGACCCAAACTCATGGAATGAACCAAATGTTTCCAGTTTATGAAAGCAAAATCCACAAAATAACCTTCAAAATATACGGCAAAATCTCTGGACAAGATGACCATGGATGTATATTCCAATAAATGGTTGTGTTACACTAAGCCAACATATTAAAGCTTTATATTATTCATCGACTAGACTTCAAGATCTAAGGGAATGTCTACGCTGCCCTATATATCGACCCCGACCCGAGGCATGAGCCCTTGGAAGTAAATCTGACCACTGGGGTAAACTTACATAACACATTGAGATCAGGGTTCCATTACACACATTCTTTCATTGTCAGCCTGTCATCATCTTGGTGTGACTGAAATACTGCTGAAAATGCCGTAAAATCTCTTCACCTATTCATCTATTACATTCATATACTGTAATACAAAGTGACACGACATAAAGCAGTATGCTCACTTTGGTTCGAGGTTATAAAACATGCTCGGAAGCAGCCAATCAGTGTACTTTATTTTGAGTTTGAGAATGTACTCAAGTTTTATAACCTCTGGGCTTTGTTTTCCTTCTGTAACTGTAAAGGAAAATTTTGTTCTTTATTCGTACTGCAAATAAATAAAATTTGTCGTAGTTTAAACAAAAAAAAATAAATAAATATATAAATAAATAGAAATAAATAAAATAATAATAATGAAAAGAAATCATTGTCTCATTGACAACTGATGATCTTATCAAAACTGGGACATTTAAAGGTCCCATCGCTCTATCAGTTATGAAAAATTATATCGAGAAGAATTGCTGCAAGATTCTCACTACAGTTCCGTCTGTGAATATGACCGTGATCAAATGAATCGGCCTTGAATTTCACATAAACAAGTTTTGAAAATTGTTTGGATCATTTTAGTTGGCAACAAAAATGAGCTACTTTCGATAACATGAATTGGTAAAAATACAATGTACAGGCGTGTATTCCCATTCATTATCCCGCTTATGTTTATATAGCATCCCTTGTAGACAGAGAACCAGAACTGGAAATGTTATTTTGCTGGGCGATTTAGTATTTTTCAAAAACTAGTTCCCTTTACTTTTAGCTCAAAATATACGCATCAACCTACATTTTTTTTTCACAAAACGTGACGACTGGACTGTTTTCATAATAATTTGTTTTTAGATGTTTTAACCACTGATAGGCCCATGGAGACTAGAGCCGTGTTCATGTGCACTTTTTGCACCAGGGTGCAAATCTGCACCCAGGTTTGCACCCCCTTGTGTAGCGTTCATATGCCAATAAATTGTGTCCATATGTACCTGGATTTGACTTTAAACTTAACATAAGTTACCACGTTTTGAGGAGAAGTTCGCTGTGTTAAGATGTTTAGGACAGAGCAGAGAAAAGGCCATTTGGGAGAAACCGCGTAGTCAAGAGTGGTGGACGACTATAATTGTGCTTGGGACTTACACTGATGATCAGTGGCGGAACGATTTCCGCATGCCAAAGGCCTCTTTTGACAATCTGTGTGACAGACTGCACTGGCAGCTCCAACGGGGTGCGCGGGTACACGTTCTTCAGTTCAGCAGCAAGTGACAGTAACTATATTATTTAGCTGGGACTTCAGAGTATACAGTGGACTCGACAGTATCGGATCATCGACAGTATCGGATCTCTCGTAGGTAATCATCCATTTTTCTCACAAATGAAGCAAATATTTTTTACCAGTATATTACAATCATCAAGTTCGACCAATCGCAAAGTGCAGGGTGAATATTGGATCGAAATCTGCGGCTGAGAAACAAATCAGAGTTGTTGAAAAGCTTGGCCCCTCTTCAGTGACGCTTGCATTTTGCCTGTTGCTCGTTCCCCCCATAAACAGATTTCGGTTATTTATACTATTTTATCATTAGGCGATTTAAACCAATTTTACTTTGTAATGTGTCATCGAATCCCTAAAATTGCAGGCATTCATAATTTTTGTGACATCCCAGTACTTGATGAACAAAAGACTTGTAAAGTGAGGCACCGATGTGCGACAGTAACGGATCATTATATAATTTGAACTGAAATACAGGCCTCAGCTTGAAAACTGCATGTTGAATGTATGGTCTGATGCTTCTTCTTTCTTTATTTCCTCTTTCGAGAGCAACACATAACAAAACATACATACAATACATACAATACAAACATATAATAGAGATTCATGTCTTGTTAAAAACATGTTTTCCATAGCCCCTTTTCATCCTCTGTGTCTGAAAGCCTTGCCGAAACGAAATGCAAGAATAACAAACTAGAAATGAAAGACGGCTATGAGAGAATAGTATGAGCCTTATTTCCTTTCATTTAGTCCAACGCTAGACCAAATAGAAGGAAAAGGTATATAAACTATAGCCGTAACTGCAACGTTAGTACATTGTCCAATCATATGCTAAATGTACAAAATCGCACATGTTTATACAATTATCAAGTATTGTAGTGAAAGCTGAATCAAGCAGTGTAGTAAGAGCTGACTGCGCAGTTAACGAACTTTGCACAAAGTTTTATAAATGTAAAATAATCTTTCTGTTCTGGAAATTCGTTTTCTAGTATGGTCAGACGTTTACCAAGTAAAACATGTAAAAACTCTTCATTGTCGAGACTACATAGAACTACACTACAGTTTGGTGTTAAGGTATCAACTAAGTAGTCCCACAGTGAAGTACGAATATTTAAAGTGGCTGTGCATGACGTAACAATATGATTTAATGGATCTTTATAGTCCCGGTTACATCTCAGACATAGCTGTGTTTCTTGCTTAGGTATTAGTATTAAACATTTGACTATAAAGTGCATTAGTTTAAGTTCAGCAGTATTAGTTACTGTTTGCCATATAATGCTGGGTCGTATGACATCATGGACTTCTTTAAATCGTACAAAATCATCGTCAGTATTTAGTGTTTGTTTGAAAGTCATTGTCTGAAATCTAAATAATGTATTTTTCACAATCTTTTTCCAAGCAGAGGCGTTTGGAAATGTATGATTTAAAGAATATTCATGAATAAAATTCAGAAGATTGTACTTTTGCAAGATTACCATAATATCTGGTATAAATCCTAGTGGAGTTCTATCTGTGATGTTCTGTAGATAGGTAAATAGACGTCGTAAGAAAATTTGTTTTGTGAGCGAATTTTCAGGCATAACGATCAGTTTATGTAGAAAATACAGCTTTCGCTTGTCTATCTCATGAGATAACTTTGGAAGGCCTAGAAGGCTTTCACACATATAAGATCGTGTTTGATTGGGTAGGCACTGTATTTTCTTGACGCAATAATGCTGGAGTTTTTCAATTTCTTGTACATCTGAAGTGGTCATTTGTGACCAGGTTTCGCAGCCGTATAGTGCGGTTGGAATCACGATTGACCTGTACAGTTTGGTAAGAGTCAAAGGATTGAGTTTAGGCGAATCTGAGGATAAATCTAGTCCAACTAAACGATGGAGGGCAGCTCTCCCTTTTCTAGGTGCATTTTCCACTTTTAGACGGCACTTCATATTATTAGAAATAGGAATTCCGACATGTGTAGAACACTGTACTACTGTTAAAGTTTCAGTCTTTACTGTCCAAATATAATTGGTATTAATGGCACGCCTATTTGTGGAAATAATCATTACCGAGCTTTTATTGCAATTGATTCTGAATTTCCACATGTCTGCATAATCAACTACCATGTTGATCATCAGCTGAAGGTTAAGTGGATATCTAGAGATGAGAGAGATGTCGTCCACTAAAGTTGGGTTATTTGTTGGGACATCACAGATAGATACACCAAGGCTTGACTTGTCCAGTTCTTCGATAAGGTCATTAATGAATACTAGATACAAAAATGACGATAAGACGCCACCTTGTCTTATGCCTTGTTTTATACTGAATGGCGTAGACTGACAACCATTTATTGAGACGACACCTTTTATGTTGTTATATGCATGTACAATTATGTCTGTATAAGTTGACGATATGCTTAAGATTTTTAGTTTGTGAAATAACCCACAATGCCATACAGTGTCGAAGGCTTTTTGGATGTCAAGAAAAGCTACAAAGGCTTTTTCACCAGTTTCTACAGTATTATAGATTGATTCATGTATGTTGAATGCTACTGTGCTGGATCCCATTTGCTTCTGATATCCCTGTTGTTGTTTATTGGGAAACTCTGGATGTTTAAAGTGAACTTCATTTAAAATGTTTTCATGAATGACCTTTTCGAACAGCTTATACATAGATGGGAGAAGGGAAATCGCTCTATAACTATCTGGGTTAACTTTGGATTTCGTTCCTCCCTTATATATGGGTATTATTATTCCAGTCTTCCATGCCGAAGGTATATAATTATAGGTGAGCATGGCAGTATATAAATTTGATAGGCACTGAAACAGTGTTCTACCGCCATAAGAAATATGCTCGTTCTGTACCTTGTCAATGCCAGGAGCTTTTCTCTTCTTCAGAGTTTTAAGTTGTTTTATAATATCTTCAGCTGAGATGGATTGAGTAAAATCATTTGACGTGTATGTCAGATCGACAGGGTAGGTGTCAGAGTCATTATTAGATGAATATAAGTTAGAAAAATAGCTTGCAAACGCGTTCGCAATATCTCGAGGAGTTTTTGATATGTTACCGTTATACTGGAGTTCGTTGCAAGAGTTTCTTTTTCTGCCTTTTTTGGCATTTAATAATCGCCAGAATAAGCGTATGTCATGGTCGGCGGACTCGTCAATTTCGTTTAATTGTTTGTTATCGAACTCGAATATAGCTGCTTGCTGAGTGTTTCGAAAACTAGATTTTGCACGTTTGTATTCAGCATATGATGTATGCTGCATACCCCTTGGTTTTCCGTCATGAATCCAAAGCTGACGCTTTTGGGTTGCATTAGAATGGGCTGCCTTTACGTCTGAATTCCAATATGGTTTTGTGAAAGATTTAAATTTTGAATGAGGAATATTGCGGAGAGCACATGTTTGCAAAGCTTGTGTTATAGCTTGAGAGTATTGGTCTATGTCGGCGGCGGACGCCGGCTTTAGGTTTACAAGTTGTGATAATTCAGTGTGCACGTCCAACTGATATGCAAGCAACATATCGCAAGTAGCTTTATGCCACGCTGGTAGTGAGAAATTATTCTCTTCGAAGAAATGTTTCACTGGCATTGACAGTGTACAGAATATAAGCAGGTGATCAGAAGCGATATCTATATCATTAGAACTAATAACCTCACAATGTTCAACATTATTGTATAATGTTTCATTAGTTAGAATAAAGTCAATAGTACTACAGTTTGTAGTGTATGTGTAGTCTAGTCCGCTGCATTTTTGGCTTTTATTAAGAGGGACAATATTATTAGACTGAACGAAGTTCGTTAATAGTCGAGTTTTCACTCGTTGTACATGACTTACTGGCGTTTCAGCATAACGAGCATTAAAGTCACCCAACACTATAACTTCCCCTTGTTCGTTGTATAAATTCCATATGTCCCAAAGTGAAGTAATGTATTGTGTATAGGATTCTATATCTTGATCAAACGGGAGATACACCCCGAAAATATACACAGGTGTGGTAGTTAAAGTACTTAATTTAATTCCAACTATTCTGTCCTGTTCACATTCAGGTAAGTATGTAACGGAAAACAGTAGTGACCTTTTTACCATGAGAGAAACATAATTGTTTGTTGCCACAGAAACCTCTTGGTTCTGCGGAAATGCAGTATAACTTTCGTGAAGTGTATCCAAGAAGAGGCTGTTGGCAACCGACAATTTATGTTCACTTATTACAGCAATATCCACATTTAACAAATCTAGTGTTTTACTGAGGCATAGGGCCGACGACATTATACCTCTAACATTCCAAGTGAATAGCCTAAGAGATGTAGCCATAATTAATATTGTGTATGATATGTAAAGTAAACTATACGATTTAATGCAATACATTTTTGTTCTATCCATTGTTTGTTTAATCTGTTAGTCAATCCAATTATCGTTATAATTGTTATCATCGTAATAATAGCTGTCGTAGTCGTCGTAGGTATTTGGTTCATAACGACTATAACCATATGTAACACGTCTGTTACTGTTCCGAAGATTTGCTTCGACATGTAAGGATTGTCCACCATTTTCATTATAGTCAGTTTCAGAAGTTTCAGCATCTTTACTGTTCTGTTTGTAATGCCTTTTGTTGTTCGAGCTTCGCTTTTGTCGCAGTTGATATTTTGACAGCCATTTATTTACGACAACTCCATCAGGCCATGGAATTTCACCAGACTCTAGTATTTCTGTCTGATCAGATGGAATATTAATGCGAGCAGCTAATTCACCATTGCGGGTTTTAAACATATAAACCATCGTGGCAGTTAAGTGCTGTTCTTCTAAGAATTCAATTAGACCACTATATGTGGAGCTTTTGTCTATATGACCTATATAGTACCTAATTGTATGTTTGCGACTTACACCTTTAAATGTTTTATCTTCACTGCCTTTGTTTTGGGTCGAATCGTTGTAACTGTTAATATTGTTATTACGACGCGGTTTGTAGGATTCCGATTATACGGATGTATATTCCAATAAATGGTTGTGTTACACTAAGCCAACATATTAAAGCTTTATATTATTCATCGACTAGACTTCAAGATCTAAGGGAATGTCTACGCTGCCCTATATATCGACCCCGACCCGAGGCATGAGCCCTTGGAAGTAAATCTGACCACTGGGGTAAACTTACATAACACATTGAGATCAGGGTTCCATTACACACATTCTTTCATTGTCAGCCTGTCATCATCTTGATGTGACTGAAATACTGCTGAAAATGCCGTAAAATCTCTTCACCTATTCATCTATTACATTCATATACTGTAATACAAAGTGACACGACATAAAGCAGTATGCTCACTTTGGTTCGAGGTTATAAAACATGCTCGGAAGCAGCCAATCAGTGTACTTTATTTTGAGTTTGAGAATGTACTCAAGTTTTATAACCTCTGGGCTTTGTTTTCCTTCTGTAACTGTAAAGGAAAATTTTGTTCTTTATTCGTACTGCAAATAAATAAAATTTGTCGTAGTTTAAACAAAAAAAAATAAATAAATATATAAATAAATAGAAATAAATAAAATAATAATAATGAAAAGAAATCATTGTCTCATTGACAACTGATGATCTTATCAAAACTGGGACATTTAAAGGTCCCATCGCTCTATCAGTTATGAAAAATTATATCGAGAAGAATTGCTGCAAGATTCTCACTACAGTTCCGTCTGTGAATATGACCGTGATCAAATGAATCGGCCTTGAATTTCACATAAACAAGTTTTGAAAATTGTTTGGATCATTTTAGTTGGCAACAAAAATGAGCTACTTTCGATAACATGAATTGGTAAAAATACAATGTACAGGCGTGTATTCCCATTCATTATCCCGCTTATGTTTATATAGCATCCCTTGTAGACAGAGAACCAGAACTGGAAATGTTATTTTGCTGGGCGATTTAGTATTTTTCAAAAACTAGTTCCCTTTACTTTTAGCTCAAAATATACGCATCAACCTACTTTTTTTTTTCACAAAACGTGACGACTGGACTGTTTTCATAATAATTTGTTTTTAGATGTTTTAACCACTGATAGGCCCATGGAGACTAGAGCCGTGTTCATGTGCACTTTTTGCACCAGGGTGCAAATCTGCACCCAGGTTTGCACCCCCTTGTGTAGCGTTCATATGCCAATAAATTGTGTCCATATGTACCTGGATTTGACTTTAAACTTAACATAAGTTACCACGTTTTGAGGAGAAGTTCGCTGTGTTAAGATGTTTAGGACAGAGCAGAGAAAAGGCCATTTGGGAGAAACCGCGTAGTCAAGAGTGGTGGACGACTATAATTGTGCTTGGGACTTACACTGATGATCAGTGGCGGAACGATTTCCGCATGCCAAAGGCCTCTTTTGACAATCTGTGTGACAGACTGCACGGGCAGCTCCAACGGGGTGCGCGGGTACACGTTCTTCAGTTCAGCAGCAAGTGACAGTAACTATATTATTTAGCTGGGACTTCAGAGTATACAGTGGACTCGACAGTATCGGATCATCGACAGTATCGGATCTCTCGTAGGTAATCATCCATTTTTCTCACAAATGAAGCAAATATTTTTTACCAGTATATTACAATCATCAAGTTCGACCAATCGCAAAGTGCAGGGTGAATATTGGATCGAAATCTGCGGCTGAGAAACAAATCAGAGTTGTTGAAAAGCTTGGCCCCTCTTCAGTGACGCTTGCATTTTGCCTGTTGCTCGTTCCCCCCATAAACAGATTTCGGTTATTTATACTATTTTATCATTAGGCGATTTAAACCAATTTTACTTTGTAATGTGTCATCGAATCCCTAAAATTGCAGGCATTCATAATTTTTGTGACATCCCAGTACTTGATGAACAAAAGACTTGTAAAGTGAGGCACCGATGTGCGACAGTAACGGATCATTATATAATTTGAACTGAAATACAGGCCTCAGCTTGAAAACTGCATGTTGAATGTATGGTCTGATGCTGAAAACAAGTCATAAATCAACTACATGAGTGGCTGCCGAGTCTTCTTTCAAAGAATATCCGTATAAAACTGAGACAACATCCTTTTTGTAAAATATTCCCCATCCCACGCCCCACTTTCTAGCATATGATAATGAAGCTTATGCATAGAACAACTAAGCGTTGCTAAACATTCTGAAGAAATATTCGAGGTCAGCTCGCATGTGTGTTGTGAACCCAGTAATGACTGGCGTTCATCGGATGGACATCTGTACACTGTGTAGACTCAGATTAATGCCGGGGAACTCGCTGAATGACCATGTAGTGTTTTACACTGAATGCACTGAATTATCTTTAAGGCGGAAAATCACCGTAATCTGTTGATCCCGCTTCGACACTACGTTCTTATCATGGTCTACACTTTGCAAAGGCATTTTTTATCTTTACCGTTTGAGTAGTTCCATGCTATGGGGCACAGGGGATTACTGAGTTAAAATTTTTGGCATGCTTATATTTTTGTATACATTTAACGTTTAACAGACAGATCCATTACTGGTGAAGGGCCACAGAAAAATATCGTTGAAAGGCCGTAAAATTTTTCTCTGAGAAAATAATAGGTCCAACTGTTTATGAAGCAAAATTATTAAGGCTAAGAAGGTTGTCAGAATGCCTCGGAAAAACTCTCCTATAAAATAACATCATATGATCCGATACTGTCGTAAGACCCTCCTGTATGCCTCGATAGGTTATCTGCCCTTAAATGAATAAATTTCGTAATATTTTGACATGAATAGATAGAAGGAATATTTCGCAATTGTTATGTGTCATACATGTAACATACATACTTTTAGCATTCACATACAACAAAACAGAAGTTTTATTGAACTTGATCCGATACTGTCGAGTCCACTACAGGACGATAGGGAATCTTTTCGGGATTGCCAAGTCCACTGTGTGTGAATGTGTGAAATGGGTTTGATCGGCAATCGTGGACAAGCTATTCACAGCCTACGTTAAGTTTCCGGAGGGAAATGAGTCTCTTCCACCTTTTTTCAGGTTGTCACGAGCTGTTCGATAATTTGTTTTAAGAGTGTTCATCCTCTGTTTACACTGTGTAGCAGATAATTAACTTGGAAATATTCTTATAAATGACTGTATCGGACACCGCAGCTTCGTCAATTTTGTTTTGCACCGTAACATCGTTGCA
Source organism: Ctena decussata (assembly GCA_963989385.1). Classification (NCBI taxonomy): domain Eukaryota; kingdom Metazoa; phylum Mollusca; class Bivalvia; order Lucinida; family Lucinidae; genus Ctena; species Ctena decussata. The sequence goes on along the minus strand of OZ022514.1, from coordinate 22,780,390 downwards.
GATGCCCAACAGGGCATCTGTTGTCTTGTCGTCCCAGCCGCTTCCACATTTACGACGTTGACGGGTGGACATCTTGCTTAAGAATGACCAAAATCGTAGTCTCAGTAATTTATGCATATCTATTTTGATAACAGTCTGGTTTTTGTATGTATCGGACCAGTCATTTGGAAAAATCCTAGATCAAAATGTTTTCTAATGAACACAATTTGCGTTCATGTGCACAATTTGCACCCGGGGGCAAATTTGCACCGGGGTGCAAATAAAATTGCACCACCTCGAAAGTGGATTATTATAATAAGTTATAATATATAATTATTTGACGCTTTGGAACTGTGACTTAAATTCAATAAGATTGTTCGTGCCATCTTTTACTTTGTCATCTTGGATAAAATTAAATACCCAAATTTGATTGGTCAAAATATTTTTAGTATAAAAAGGAGGTTTTTAGCGCCAAACTTCACAGTTGAAAAATTTCTTGCAGCAAGGGCGTCTTTGTTAAATTTGAAATAGGGTCAAATTTGCACCCGGGGCCAAGTTTGCACCCGGATGCTTTTTCTTGAAACACCGTTCGCGTGGCCAAAAATACACCCGGGGTGCAAATTTGCACCCCGTGTATATTTTTTCACCCGGGTGCAAAAAGTGCACATGAACACGGCTTAAGATCATTATAAAAATCGAACATTTTGATTTTCCAATGCAGAAATGCGTCTAAAAAAAGCAAATAAAATGAAGAAAAAAAATGGTAGACTCTGATCAGACTGATCTGGGTCTGCTCTGTTTTCAAAGCCAACACGACCCTTACATGTACGACCGTAAAAACTCTAAGTATATGGACAGAAAACATCTGAAAACAGTGCACACCTAGATTATCAAACTGCTCTTAAAGGAGCAGTTTGAATAGGGTTTACATTGTTTGTATGAGCAGTCTAGGTTCGAGGTTATAAAACTTGAGAATAATCTCAAACTCAAAATAAGGCACACTGATCGGCTGCTTCCGAGCATATGCTCGGAAGCAGCCAATCAGTGTGCTTTATTTTAAGTTTGAGAATGTACTCAAGTTTTATAACCTCTGGGCCTGGTCTGGGTCTACACTGTTTTCTTTTGGACGTTTTACTGCGCTGTAAGCCAAACTGTTCTATTTTAAGAAGTTAATTTCTGGTGTCCTCGCTCTCTTAAAAGCGCCGAAAAGCAGACGACAAAAGTTATTACAAAAGTTACGTCCGCAAAATTCAAAATATACTTTGTTCAAGCTATTAAAAAACTGGAGGGCAAAAAAGTGTAGATCTAGATATGGCGGCTCAATATTATAAGCAGCGCCATCAGTATCTACGCTCATTGCAAATTCTGCTATTTTCATCACTGGCGCTTATATTATATACTCATACTAGACCTATAGACTGATACACAACTGTTCTTTTTCAGTGGCGTTCGTCCTACTAAATTGTATTATACTAGGGCAAGGGCCTACTGTACTTGCAGTGGGTGCGGGTGCTGGCTGTTTGGACATTTTTTTTCTCCCCTATCATATCTCTTCTTTCTAGTTTGAAATATTGTCTTCAAGGGCCATTAAACCCAAAAGCAACCAGCCAATCAAGCACAACTGTTCTCTCCAAGTTATCCATTCTACATGTAGCTGTGGTGTCACTATATACTGAAGCTGGCACAAAAAATTCTAAAAAAAAGCTAGTTGGTTGTTTTGGGAACAACGCCTTAATGAGATAGTATTTCAGTTTCGAGGCGTCTTCAAGAGAGAGAGAGAGAGAGAGAGAGAGAGAGAGAGAGAGAGAGAGAGAGAGAGATGGGATTAATGGATGACTTGCGAATTTACGTCCTTTTTAACAGTGTTTACTTCTATCTTTCCTATCATACTCTCTCTCTTCCTCATGCAGCAACCCCCCGTGCTATAGTAGTCAAGTGTGACGGCAGCGCGTATGATGTAGATGTAGATGTTTCAGTCATATCAGGACAATAGGAGGGTGATAATGAAAGGATGTGTGCAACGGACCCCCGTTTACGATTGAAAAGATCCCCGCTTACAGCGGGACTCGAACCCGGGATAGTTAGACCGATTCCGGGACATCTCGGCCCATAACAATCTCGGCCCATTACAAACTCGGCCCATAGCAAACTCGGCCCATGGGTATAGAACGGTATCGTTTCGTAGCTTTCACAAAGGCCTTTTTCATTTAAAGGCATGCCAGACAACACTTAGATATATATGACATGTATAATAATTACTAGGTTTAGAAAACAAGAGCCATCCAAAGGGAATAGGCACATAAGAAAGTCGGTCCATTACAAACTCGGCAAATATGTACAATGTATTTAAATAATCTAGCAGGCGTATTATCTTCAATATACTTGCTATTAGTTGCTAAACAATAACTATAATATCTAGATAGAAGATAAAATTAGAAAAAAAAAGATTCATTTGTTTTCATTTTTTAATGCTGACTCATATAGATTTCCTTTTATCATTTCTCCATGGTCTTATACCAGAGGCATGTATAGAAAACAATTCTAGGGGGGGGGGATATTTTACTTTAAACTCAGGCCACAAAACTGTTTCTGAGACGATTATCAAAGTTACATCTGAAATCATGCATGTGTTTCCCATAGGGATGGCTGATTTGGAAATTTGACTTGACTCGTTCCTTCATCCCAGCCCCCTCCCCCCTCCCCCTCTCCATCCACTCACACTAACAACTTTGGGATTTTTTCTCTACTTAAATAATCAACTTTCAGGAGTCCCTGTGAATATTTATGCACACATTTTCTACGATATTTTTATCGATGATATGTAACTCAAAGACCAAGTTTGCTATAGGACGAGTTTGTATACATGAGCCGACTTTTTTTACGCCATATAATTTTAGATAACCTCTTAGACCAGCTTAGAGAATGCAGATTCGAGTCTGTATGAACATCATATTTCAAAATGAAATTGATTAAATAAATTAGTGAGAAACACCATAAAGCAAGGCGCAGTACTGTAAATATATGGGCCGAGCCTGGTATGGGCCGAGTTTGTGTAGGCCGACTTTGTTATGGGCCGAGTTTGCAATGGGCCGAGTTTGCTATGGGCCGAGATGTCCAGTTACCGTTAGACCAGCAGGCTAGCCTACTGAGCTGCCGGGGCTCCAGGATAGATTAGACCAGCCCCATCCCGCACCTGCTGCAACCACAGCCAGCCCTTACCCTGCTATTATCCTAAATAAGTACACGCTCCAGCGCTGAAAGATACACAGCGCCATTGTCCTTCCCCCCCCCCCCCCCCCACACACACACACACAAAAGTGAGTTGACTAGGTAAAAGGACTGCAAAGTTCGCAAAGATTTTATGGTAGAAAAAAAAATTACTGCGATTCCTAAATAGAAACGGCTCGATATAGACCGAATACTGCCTGAAGGGATGGATGGATGACTCGCGATTTTACGTCATTTTCAATAGTATTTCAGTCATATCAGGAAGATGCAAGGATGATCATAAAGGCAATGGATGGATGGATGACATGCAATTTTACGTCCTTTTCAACAGTATTTCAACAGTATTTCAGTCATATCAGGACGATGGGACTGTGATAATGAAAGGCTGTGTGCAATGGAACCCCGTTCACGGTGGGGGGAATATTCTAGCCTCAAGCGGGGCTCGCACTCGATATCAATGGGCCGGCACTTAACCCACTGAGCTACCGGGGCTCCCTGTTTGAAAGAACCGTTAAGCCCAAAACAACCAACCAACCAACCTAAAAAGAAAGGTACTACTTACAGAGTCAAATATGTTGAAATGAACAAGAATTCAGCAGGGAAAGTCAGTGTAAAAATCCATAGTCCACCCTTTTTTATCAGTTCTAGCGCCAAATCTACGGTCAAACACAAAAATACATGCATGAAAAGAACTCACGCACATGACCAATGAAAATGCACAGAACTATCCAATCAAGTTTTGGCAAATTTAACAATAGCATGGCCTTAAGCGTTTCTTCCACACACTGATTTTAGCTCGACTGAACAAAGTTCAGGAAGAGATCCCGACGTCGGTGTTGGCATTGGCGGCGGCGGCATTAGCATAATGTGTAAAGTTTTACATTCAAGTTTTTATGTAATGGACAAGAGCTATCCTGTACGCAGACAGATTCTACGGCCCTTTCAAAAATATTTCACTTATAAATGTCGAGTTGATCATAAAGCAGAAGTGGGCGAAAACCGGAGCTCCCCGGGAAAACACCTGACCATCCATAAGCAGGACTTGTAGCTTTTTCACTTGTGCGCGCCGGGCCTTGAACCCATAGCGGTGAGACACATTTAAAATATACCAGAGCAAAATAAGCAGGCTCTTGCGTAGACGCCCGCCATCTCAGCACTTAACGTTGAATCAACATTGAATCAACGTTGATTCAAAATCATGATGTTGAATCAACCTTGATCCAATTTTGATTCAACGTTGCATGCCTACTGGGCGGCTAATGAAACAAATTACCAACTTAACGCAAAACGTTTTATACAAAAATCATCTGACAAACGGACGGACAAATTGAGAGAAGGTTAAGCGGAAGGAAAGACAAAACGTAATGAATGTCGGACCCCGGGACATTTAGATCCTGCACGTTTCGCCCCTAATGAAAGGTCAATCACGTACATGTAGCAACTATTTTTGTAACTGAATTAAGTTCATTAACAATTCCATCTATTTCTTACTGAAATAAAATTATGACTTGAATCTTACAATAGTCTGTAACTTTTAGCTTTTAAATTTGTCCTATCTTGCTCTTTATTTTTTATTTTCCTTTCCTTTTCCTTTTCTTGGTGCGACGCTTCTGCGCACCTGCCCGAAAGTCAGGGGGGTTTGATAAATATTTCTCCGTTGTTTGACACAAATCGCTAAAAACGAAAATTTGCAAACGTATAGATCCAGGTAAGCCGCCTCATCCGGATCTAACATAGATACAGATGAGCCGTCTCACCTGGATCTACACTGTTTGTCCTTTAGCCTTTGGATCCGCAGTATGATATAGCTTGGACGAGGCATTTTTTTTTAAATAATTTCGTGTCCGTAAATTTTGTTGTTTTCCAAATGGTCAAGATTTGCTTCTGGTGTTGCACAGGCTGGTCAGATGCACAGCACAAGCAGTACACCGCGTATGCAGTCTATCTACCGGAAGACAGCTTTAATCCAGCCATAATTGATTTGACCGCTAAAATTTTAGGCTGCACTTTCTATTTTAGTTGGTTGTTTAGGGTTTAACGGCTCTCTGAGACAGTACTTCAGTCTATATTGAGCCATCTCCCAGAAAGAGAGAGAGAGAGAGAGAGAGAGAGAGAGAGAGAGAGAGAGAGAGATAATAGGCGAGAGAAAAATACCCAAACAACCCACACCTACTGTAAGCACAGTAGGCCCTTGCACTACTATTATCTAGATTAATAGGACGCCCCTGGGCTTTTACGGCTCAGACAGTATAGAGAGGCGCGGTAGCCGAGTGGTTAGAGTGGCTCGGTTATTGTGCAGAAAGTCGCCGGAAGGTCGTGAGTTTGCGGCTCACCGTCGCCATTCGACGACTAGAAAACTCTCTCTGTCAAACCAGCAGTAAATGGGTACCTTTTTTCGAATTAGGGAAGGATAAGGAAAGGAGAGAGATGGGCTCCGCCTTTCATCAGCTGTGCCCAAGATACAGTGGGTTTCTATCCCCCACTGCCCCTACGGCTATTAGGCTATGGGAAACCTTTACCTTTACCTTTTTCAGACAGTATTTCAGTCTATATCGAGCCATCTCCCAGAGAGAGGGAGAGAGAAAGAGATATGATAGGCGAGAGAATACCCAAACAACCAAAACCCACACCTACCGTAAGCACAGTAGGCCCTTGCTCTACTATTATCTAAATTTATAGGACGCCCCCTGGGTTTTAATGGCTCTTTGAGACAGTATTTCAGTCTATATCGAGCCGTCTCCCAGAGAGAGGGAGAGAGATAGAGTTATATAGGCGAGAGGAAAAATACCCAAACTACCCCCACCCACACCTACTGTAAGCACAGTGAGCCCATGCCCAACTATTATCTAAATTAATAACACACCCGCTTACGGTTATACAGGACCGTCATTCGACCGCAGCCACTCACTTTAGAGATACAGTCAACTCTCGATATCTCAGGGTCGAAATTCATCTCAAACTACTGATATCTCAAATTAAATTTTCTGGTCGCAGATAATTTACTTTGAGATATGAGTAGTTTGAGATAATAGGAGTTGAAATGTGAATAAAGATAGGAAATAAGACCAAACTATATTCTTGAAATAAGAGAATACTTTGAGATATCAGTGTTGGAGATATCGAGAGTTGACCGCACTTGTTCAAGTTTGACCCGCTTTTTATCTTTCAACCTGCTTCTTTTGGACTGAAATGGTCAACTTGCATACGCGTAGAATATTATACAGTTATAAATAGTTTATATAGTTTATGTCTGTGTTAGCGGTTCGGGTTCGAACCGCAACCGTATATAGGGGTATTATTTTCATTTGGGCATGAAGCGTTGACTCAACATCGAGTCAACGTTGATTCAACGTGGTGACGTTGAACCAGCGTTGACTGCGTGTTGATGAAACGATATGCGCCTGTTAGGGTATCACTTTTACATCGCTTTGATACGAGCATAATATTGCTGAAATGACCGTGAATCAATAAATGTTTTGTCGATGTTGTATTAGATAAGAACGGTTCCATTTTACTACAATACTGACTTGCATTAAGTTATAAAATGGGTACGTACCTTTAGACGAAATATTCTTCTTTTTTTTCTTCTTCTAATCCTTTTTATTAACGATGTCAAATCACAAGATTCCATTCATGTAGTCGATATGCCCCAACTGCTCACAGTTTGCACGTGCAAATAGTGCGTTTCTTTAATTAGTAGTTTTGAAAATAGAACATTCACGTGCACTTTCCCGCCGATAACTGTAACTTTCGTTAATAGTGCTACGAAACAAATGGAGGCACATCTCAGATAATAAAATAACGGGAAAAATGTTAAGGAAAACCGTCCTAGTCTCGTAACTATTTGAAAGTTTGTATATTAAACGTATTTAATAATGGTCTAAATGATTAGAAGGAATAAGTTAATGTAACTTATTCCCATTTGTCAAATTCACCGCCCCTTTTCCCTTCACATTATATTTTTTTTTCAATAGTGTTTAACTTAGCCCACGAAACACACAGCGTCGAAACGACGTTGTATCGATGTCGATATCACCGACAGCGATGCGACGTCGTTCCGACGCTGTTTGCCGGCTGGGGGCTATGGTGCCGTCTTGCAATGTTTCACTTTTTCTATAATTTTTTTCTTCTTCTTCTTTTTATATTACATAAAATGAGTTGCTACCATGTTACATGTCTTTATATGTATAATATGTTATATCCTCTTGTGTCACATCGACCTGAGTGTAATAAAGGACGTCATGTTATGTTATGTTATGTTGTAGTGTGTTCTCTGCTCTTAAAGGAACCTGTAAGATTTTAATCTGTCTCCATCTATTTCATGTTTTAGTGATTTCTGGTGAACGTTTCCACTTTTATTGTATTTTGCATAGAAGTTACTCCTTGCCTTGAGGAGCAGTCTGATCTGGCTCCGAACTGTTTGTCAATGCCTATCTGTCCCAATACTTATAATTTTACGGTATTCAGACTAAAACGCCGGGCCGCGTAGCGCAGTCGGTAGCGCGAATGACTCAAGAGCCAGAGGTCCAGGATTCGATACCCGGTCCGGCCACATACTCCGCTGAATCAAGAAGGACAGTTGTCAGCTACTAGTTACTGGTTAAGCGCTTAGGAGGTCTAAGCCTGCCCAGGAACAGTGTGGTTATGGTAACTGACCGTCCCGACATGACCATCGCTGTTTACCGTGGGCGTAAAGGAACAAAAACCCTGTTTTGGGCACATATGCAAGACATAATAATTAAGTCCAAAAAGGGGATAATTAAGTCAGAAATTTACAGAATTGGCACAAAAGCTCATCAGTAACCTTTGAATCCCAGCGGGCACTTGACGTCGAAATGATGTCGTACTGACGTCGGTGCGACGTCGTACTGACGTCGGTGCGACGTCGCACCGACGTCAGTACGACGTTATTTTGACGTCATGTGCCTGGTGGGATTATGACACAATAGTCTCAAGGAGTTCTCGAGGTATTTTGCTCCCAAGGTTTATCTGACAATTTGATTTAATTTGAAAAGAGTCATAATTCTGTCAAAATTTTTACAAAATTTGCTCAAACGTTTTAATCAGATAACCCTTGCTTTATTTGAAAACAGAATGCCAAATATCACGAACCTAGTTCAAGTGGGTCACTTTCGTATTAATGATATTATGCATTTCTTACTTTTTTGTCAAATTATTTGAATATTATAACATATTCTGAAAGCATGGTCTATTACCTGCACGAATGTGTTTTCATTTTTATAAACCGTCAGTATTAACTTGCTTCCCTTGCCGTTTTAATTACAAGTCTATCTTGACATGTACACTGTCCATGCACATTCATTGGAATTTTCAAAAGAATTGCGAATTTTTTCCATTTTCAGTGCGTATTTCTGATAATTTCGAGCTATCCGGATTTTTTTATAGACTCGACCGTCTTAGCAAATCTAGGTCTATAGCCTATTTAGTTTCAAAGAATGTGTTGAGGCGTTTATACGGCATATGAACACTTCTGGGCTCCGACTCCGCCCAGAAGTGTTTATATGCCGTATAAACGCCTCAACACTTTCTTTGAAATTAAGTACAGACCTAGAATTGCTAAGATAGCTTTGTCGAGTCGACGCGAATGATAATTTGATTATGGAAAGCCGTTTGGACATAATTTGCAAAAAGAAACAATGATTGCAACATGTTTGACTCGGTCAAAGAGCTATACAGTGCACTATAAAAGGTGATGTGTCGTCCGATTGATATTGAAGACTTTCTGATGCAAGAGCTGTCGAGTTTTACCTTTGATTGTATAGTTTCTAACAGTTTCTAAGAAATCTTCTAGCATTTTCCAATATTTGACATTGCCGTTAAAAAGGTCAAGGTCAACCCAAGGTCATCATTTGAACAATGTTGATATACTCAAGTACCCAATGCTACACACCAAGTTTTAAGGCCATCGGTCAATTGGTTCTGGAGAAGAAGACTTTTACAGGTTTTTACCATATATGAGCGCGGCGACCATATTGTTCATGTGACCCAGACCATTTTAACAAATTTTCATTCTCTTAACCCAGGGTAAGGTGGGGCAAACGCCCATGCGGGGTAAAACGCGCATGCCTTTTAATATCCATATGGTTTAGGGAGTAAAGTGTTATTGAATTAAATATGTCAGAGTGTAGGACTCATTATCAACAGAACTTCGAAGAGGCACATCTACTTGTAGCTTTTTATCATGAATTTGAAGATTTTGTGCAGTTTTCTGTAAATCGGGGTGACTGGATATTTTCTTGCAGTTCATCTTGCTGAGAGAGCTTAATACTACAAACATATCAATACATGGTTACAAACTCTCAAACTCAACTCAGCTTTATTAATCTCAGGTCACAAAGTGACATATGAGTAACATATACAACAAAATAATAAAAGGCAATGGCGTAGAGATACAGCATAACATATAAGAGTGGATTCAATAGCTGAAAATGGTATGTCAGGTGGAGAAAGCAATGCTTCACTTAACATTTCAATAGATAATTCATATTAGAGTGGCAGTGCCGTAGCAGATCCATGCCTTGGGACGCCTTGTCCTATCAATCAATACAGTGGGCCTTTTTCTCAGGAAATCTTGAATAAGCAGAACATGCCACGGGCAGACATCCCAGATGACCAGTCTGTCCCGGGCCGGCTCCGCACAATGAGACATCAATACCTAACTGCATGGACTCTTACGCCACATAAAGGGAGAGTATTCTTCATTACTGTTTTAGTTATTGTTCAAGAGTTTTTTCCCGTAAGCTTCACGCGATGCTATAAAAGCTTTTTCTATGCAAAACATCTCGCTTCCAGGCCTAAGTCACAGCTTGGGGTATATTATCATATACACCAAACTGAGCCTCCAGCCTGAAAAAGAGTATGACACAAGCTCATGTGAATTCGTAAATGAAAATTTACAAACAGGTTGGTGGTGCACATACAAACTGTCCCTATTACCCTTGGTAAATAGTCAATATGTCAGAAACCAACCAAACTAGGACGGTAACCAGTTGCCGATTATGCGCAGTAAGCGATATCGCCACGTGAGTTGCTAAGGAAGCGTATAGAGGCTACATTCGCCCAAAACGATTTCGGCCTAGAGTATTGACTTTAATGTCAACCTCTGTGCAATTTGAGTGTTTGTTAATTGGCCTAGGATAACCAATCCCATTTCCTAGTCAGATGTGACATTAATCCACTTTCCCCTTTGTTACCATAGTTTAATAGGGTATGAACAACGAAAAGTATAGCAAAATGACACATTATAAGCGTCATGCTTTAATACTGTCAGATCTGCGATGGGAAGAAATTGCACCTTTCTCAGTTCTTAAATTAGTAATTATTGATTATTATAAAAATACGATTGCTAAATTTGCATATTGATTTTTTGGAATTAATCACGTTTATTACCTTCGTCGAAAAACCGATGCATGTCTAATGCGATTAATTCCGTGAAATGTCTCTGTTCTATTACGGTCCGTTTCGTTCCGTTCCGCAAAATACCAATAGTCATACAAAATTCACTAATATTCAATTTCCCGGTGGGGGAAAAGGGACTATGGGGGAAAAGTGGCTCTATGAGGTCCGGACAATCCACTATATAGTCGTCCTTCCTATAGCCATTTTTCCGGGGGGAAAGGGGGAAAAACCACTCTCTGACAGTAACAACTCGTTTTTAAGTTTCAACAGTTAGGGCAACAGTCATACGGAAGTCATCAGAGAAAGATGGATAGATAACTTGCGATTTTACGTCCTTTTCAATAGTACCTCGGTCATATCTAAGCATCCGTCCAGCTTGTTCAGACTCTTTATTCTGTGCTCAGATGGTAGCTAAGGGTCTGACCTATCTCCATGCGGACAGCGAAGACTCTGATCAGACTGGGCGAATGCCCAGGCTGATATGAGTCTGCGCCGGGCGCACAGCCACACCGTTGGTTTTGTTGTGTCGCGGTTCATAGATGTAGTATAATCCTGAAACATTTTCAGAGAAGGGCATAATAAGTAAATGAAAATTGAAAAATATAAAGTATATACTGTCAGAGAGTAGCTTTTCCCCCCTAGTAGATTTTCCCCCCGGAAAAATGACTATGATTTTTCCATAGTAGAATTTCCCACCGGAAAAATGGCTATATAGTAGAATTTCCCCCCGGAAATATGACTATATAGCCAATTTTCCCCGGGGAAAATCTACTATACGTGTTTTTGCATAGCCGTTTTTCCCCTCTATAGTGGATTTTCCCCCTGGTAACATGATTGCAGGAAAACACGCTACATAGTGGAATTTGCTCCTTCTCCAACTATAATAGTCAGGTTCATAACTGAAACAGAAAGGGTATCTGTCCGTAAAATATCGATGGATAGTAGATGCTAGAACCGCATGCATGTGTCCACCAGTCTGTCTTATTATCATTTTGGGGCAAACGGGTAGTCATTTTGCTTTTCCATGTTAGCCAAAGACGGATACGAGTGTACGTGGTTTTGTGCATAAATTTGTATAATTTTGTGTTGATACAAGCGTTCATCTGTGTGTGCGCGCAGCAGAGTGCCTGGAATATTGTTCGTCTTTCATGCAGGAGTCGCGGGCTCGACTCCCATTGGGGAACACGTCCCATTATGGTTTTCAATGTAATCATAAACTCCCTACTAAATCAAACATGACTAGACAAAGCATCCGTTCGTACATCTTCCTGTAAGCTTGCATGCGTATGTGTCTGCGATGGGAAGAAATCGCAGCTCGTTCGTTCCTTAAATTAGTAATTATTGATTATTATAAGAATATGGTTTCTAAATTTGCATATTGATTTTTTTAATTAATCACGTTAATTACCTCCCTTGAAGAACTGATACATTTCTTATGCGATTGATTCCGTAAAATGTCTCTGTTCCATTCCGTTCCGTTTCGTTCCGTTCGCAAAATACCAATAGCCATACCAAATTCACTAATAGCCAATTTCCCGGTGGGGGAAAAAGGACTATGGGGGAAAAGTGGCTCTATGAGGTCCGGACAATTCACTATATAGCCGTCCTTCCTATAGCCATTTTTCCGGGGGGAAAGGGGGAAAAACCACTCTCTGACATATACAAATGAATGGATTTGTTACACAAATGAATGGATTTGTAACCCTTAGCTACCATCTGAGCACAGAATGAAGAGTCTGAACAAACTGGACGGATGCTTAGACTGATCTGAGCCTGCACGGGGCGCACAACCAAATTGTTGGTTTCGTCTTGTCGCGGCTCATATTACGTAATACAAATAGGATTCAGAAAGAAGTCATATAACTTTTGTGCATCTGTATTCGCATTTTAGGGGGTCTCTGAAAAGAATACCGGCAGCGGTTTTCTCTCACCTTCATATAAAAAGGTAAAGGTCTCCCTTAGCCTAATTGGCCGTAGGGGCAGTGGCGGTTAGAGGCCCACTGTGTATTGGGCACAGCATATGAAAGCGGAGCCCATCCCTCTCCCTTCGCTACCTTATCATTTCCTGATTCGAAACCCAGACGCGATCTCACGACGTCCGGCGACTTTCAGCACCATATCATAGTCGCTCTAACCACTAGCTCAAACACGGCGCCTCTCTACTTTCAAATAATGTACCGACAAAAGGGAAGCCATTCTAAAATGTTCATTTGCCTCCCTTTTCAAACAGAGTCATGTCGAAGAGGAAAGAATTTGCCCCTTTAGGAGCAATTCTTCCCTTTAAGATTAGACCTCATTCAACTCTAGTCCTCTAGGATATGAAACCGAAAGTCAAATACGGAAATATTGAGGATAAATTTAGATCGTAAGCTGACGTTATGTTCTCCGCCTTATCTTGATTTTTGAAATTTAAAGACTTATAATGCCTGTTTGAACAATTTGAACAATTTCATGGGCGGGAGATTGAAGGACAAAGAACTGTCGTAAAGACTCCAACATTAACTCTGTCAATCAACTGTCAATTAAATAGTCTGAGCAACTGTTATGAGTTGGATTTTGGTCATTTGTTATGACACGTCGGCGATACAATAAGAGATAACGAAATAAGTCATCGCCTCAGACACTCCAGGACTCGAAGAAGTACCGTAGTCGTTTGGCTGAAGACATTGCCGAAGCCGAGGCCGAAGCCGTAGCCGAGGCTGATACCGAGTCCGATATTTCTGACTTATATAGTGGTGCGGTCAATAACAATGTCATCACTAAATCAAGAACTGCCTAGTGAATCCAACATTGGATAGTTTTTCACAGTCTGATCTTGTATCTGCGAACGTTGACATGTCGCAGGCTCCTAGTACTTCAAATACTGAACAGTCCATCCTACAGCCGAATGCACAATCAGATATTCCCCCGTCACAGATGGCCACACAGATGGCTACACAGATGGCTACTCCTCTCCAACTGCCACAGCTTCTGAGTCAACCCATGATGAATGCTAATATGGGCCCACACAAGGGTGCTATGTACATGCCAACTACCTCGCCTATGAACATGAACTTCCCACAACAGATGTTAAACTTTGCAAGTCAAATGCAACCTGTACCCCAGAGATCAATGCTGTCAGACGAAGATGTACTGAGACTAGCTTTGCAAATAAAGACTCTTCTTAAGGAGGACATCGAAAAGTTGGTTGAACCTCGCATAGAACCCCTCAAAAATCAACTAGCTGCAGCCAACACGTCAATAGCAGAGCTCCAGGAAAAGGTAAAATATTTGGCGAGACAGCAAGACGACCTCGAGCAGTACTCGCGTAAGTCATGTTTAAGGGTGTCGGGCGTCACTGAAACTGCTAATGAAGATATTAACTAAGTTGTGTTAGAACTGGCAAATCATGTGGAGGCTGACAGCAGCCAAAGCGATATCGTTGTAGCTCATCGTTTGGGTGTAGAAAGTGGTAACGATTCGGGTGCAGCGAGAGGTGTGGTCGGCAGGAAAAAATGTCGCGACATTATAGTTAAGTTTTCAAATTATGATGCAAGGTATATAGACTGTTGAAAGCCAGGGTCAAATTACGCGATGCGCATTCGAAGGTCTTCACTAATGAAGAATTAACGCGAACTCGCAGAATGCTGGCATACGAAAGCCGACAACTCAAAAAGAAAGACTTGATAAAAAAAACCTGGGTGTATAAAGGAAATGTATACGTTCTAGATAACAGTACTTCACTTTCCCCAGCAAACAGCTGTTAAAGTCTGATAAGCACACATATCAAATACACCTAATTACTTCCATGATTTGGAAGTAAATAAAGGGGAGAGTGATGGACTGATAAGTCTGATAATAAACTCTGTGTATGGTGCCTTGATGACCTCAGTCCCTACCAACCCAAAGTATAAGTGTCCTACACGGCTACTGACAACTTATAAACAATTATCACGATATCTGAAGAAATCTTGTTTCACTGTTTTGGAAATGTAAAGTGTGTTTACGTGTGAAATTCTCATCATCTTTTTTGGTATCCTAATACTTTCTATTGAACATAAGATGACCGAAATACTATTGAAGGGTCGTCAGCTCTGATGGAATAATCTCTAAAACGCCGAAATGGCTTCGAACTGGCGTGGATGCAGCGTCACATCGCTGGATCAACGTCAGATTGACGTTATTTTGACGCTGAGAGTTTGCTGTATTAGATTATAGCTACGGACGGGGTAAGGGTTGGTGAGACCTTGAAGACGACTTCCTGTGTCTTCATTGGGCATTTTGTGGTCCCTCATTGGAGCGGCCTCCTTGAGGCATTTCTAGTGAGTGACCACAATTGCATTTTGGGGTTGACCGCATTGAGGGTGTCTTATTTGGAGTAACTCCCCGTCCCGACCCTCACCTCTTAGCTCTGGATGCTCGGATATGATATATTCAACAAATTTCAATCCATTGTCATGAAATGTTAATTGTATCTTACCATTTGCTTTTTGTATCCTAATACTCTCTGTTTAACATGAAAGGACCGAAATAGTGTCAAAGAATCGCTAACCCTGATGGAATAATTTCTAATAAACTGCTTCGAGCTGGCATATAAGCAGCGTCATAGGGTTGGACCGACGTCAGAGTGACGTTGGTTCGACGTTGATGTCTGATATATTACATCATAGCTAAAGATGAGGTTGGGCTTAGTGAGATCTCGAAGACGATTTATGTTTCTTCGTTGGGCATTTTGTGGTCCCTCATGAGAGGTAGCTCTTGTGAGTAATGACAATGTGCACCTTGGGACTCAACGTCTGAATGACGCTGCTTCGCCGTTTGAGTGTTTGATGTAAAATGACAGCTACAGACGAGGTTGGGTTTTGTGAGACCTCGAAGACGACTTTTTATCTCTTCGTTGGGCATTTTGTGGTCCCTCACTGGAGCTGTCTCGTTGAGGCGGCTCTTGTGAGTAACCACAAACTGCACATTGGAGCTGAACGCATTGAGGGTAATTCCTGAGCCTGGGCTCCCCCGCCCGATCCTCATCTCTCAGTATCTGGAGCCCTGCAAATTATTGTGACACACTTATTAACCCTTGCTGACTAATCTTATTGCCCGACTACGTTTTGAATGCTTACAGCACAGAATTAGCATAACGGTCTTTCTACTAGTATAGTAACTCATTCATAAATGACTCGTGAATAAATTCTCAACAAAAATAATACACAGTTCCGAGAATAGCCGCTAAACTCCGCCTTCTTAGTTACTGTTACTACGCCTCACAAGCTTTACACTAAGATGGCGGAAAACAAATGATAAATGCAAGTGTCTGCTAAATGTTGGCGATCTATGGCGCAGAATCAGCCTCCTCATGACCTGCACATGGCAGTTGCACAGGGACCAACCGTAACGCCGGAAAAGCGGTCGAAACGCCGGATTTGCGGTATTTTCACGCCGGATTGCGGTATTTTTCGTAGGATTCGCCGCCATTTTTGTCGACAGTTTCCGAGGTGGGTTGAAAAAAATTTATTTATAACGTAAGGAGATTTTGTGTGAGCATTAGAACTAGGCTATCCGGATCTACAAAGATGCCTTTAATCGCCAGATCTTCTGTTGGTACATAGATATTGTTGAAATATGCAATCAGTCAAGGAGAAAATTGTTTTGCATGTTCGGCCTAACGCTCAGACAACATTTGAAGCAAGAGGGTTCGTACTTTTTTTCAGTTTCCTTAAGTTTTGACTAACTGGTGGATGAATTTGCATTTTTTAATATAACTACATAGTAAACAGCCGATTGCTCATGATTTTTTGTCCGAGGAAGCACAGATCGAAACACAATATGGGAAATTCAAAGTAACGCCATATAAAGTGGTAACTTCTGGTTTCTCATTTGGCCAGTAAACACATTTAAAAGAGTAAAATGCAGGTAAAATTCTTATGTTAATACAATTTAGCCTTAAGAAAGGCCGCTCCTGACCACCCACAAGTAGAACTTGACTAGTCCCACATGTGACCCGAGCTGGCGGTAAGATTACCATTTTATCACTCGGCCAATGAGGCCGCCATATATTGTAAGCTCCAGTGAGGTCAGCTTAGTGGTTATCTGTTTGATAAAAAGCTGTTCACTTACTTGCCACATTTGCAATGAGGCGTTTGGTGTCATTTTTGTGTTATTATTCCTTTACTGAATGCCACAATATAAGTTTGAAAGGTAATTATGTCGGTGACAAATAAAAGTCATTTCACTTTACTTATATAGTTATCAGCTGGAAAAATGGGCTAGCATAAGCTTTGGTATACTGTTGTGGGATTCGCAGAGGGTACCTATTTCCCTAGTTTCCTGACAGACTAAGACTGTTTACACCAAAATAAATATCTTAATTTCTGATGTCCGTTGTTGTCCAAAAATGACCATGTCTCATATACATGTACCAAGTTGTACTCCCTAAAATATCCTTGTTCCAAGACTCCTTCCAAAATTATTTGGAGACCTCACTCTTAGCTGATGGTTCTCACGATCGCGGTAGCATTGTGCGTCTGGATACTTCAAGTGACCGATATATCTGATTTGACAATCGAGTTGCACACTTGTGAACATTCTGATTGAAACTATGTCCTTCATGTGCAACCGTATTTCTGTATCACTTTTGAGCTTTTACACAGAAATGTGTTATATATTATAACCTCAAAAGCCAATGTTCCTTTTGCAGCTCTATTAAAATCGTGTCTTCATAATAGCATTTCTGTCAACATGTTCTCTGAAGTTATATTTTGGGTCGTTGGTGGCTGTATGTCGCGATGGTGCTAGGTAGCTTCTAGTGCAGGGCCGTGCTACTGAATTGGAATATAGAAGGACAAGGGGTTGTTGTGCTTGCGGCAGATGTGGGAAGGGTGGGCCAGGTTTTTAATGGGTGCGTCTTCTTCTTTACGTCAATCCTATCTTTCATTTTCTAATGCATAATCTCTTGGGAGACCGACTGTTCTTGACTGAAATATTGTGGTTTCCGTCGTTATCACCCAACGGTAGTTGTCAGATACTACTAGCGCGAGCTTTTTTGGTACTGGTTAACCGCTTAAAAGGTTTAAGCCTGCCCAGGAACGGTGTTGACGAATGACCTACTGGATCAACACGACCTAAGCTGTCGACTGAGTAGTAACACCTGACAAACCGTACAAACAAAAGTTTTGGGTCGCAGATAGTTAGTAGCAGAACAGGAACCGAACAAGGCACCAAGATGAAAAGAAAAGAAGGCTATGTAGCTATATTTTATGGCTATCTTCATAGTATATGTGCTGAATCAATGTTTAAACATTGTAATGACCTAATATGGCGAAGAAAGAGCTGACTGTCTTGCATTCAAGGCTTATTTTATGTTTAGTGACTCGTATTTCATTTTAAATGTTATGTTTCCTGTCGGTGCAATTTGGATTGGTTTACTGATTGACTGACTGATTGATGGATTAATACTTGCCAGCCAAAAGACACTGCTGAAGCTAACTCTGCAAATAAAGGTTTCACAACATTAGCATATACCGTATAATGGAAAAATTTCGCGTCGTCAAATTTTCGCGGATTTGCCCCAAAACATAAGGATTAATTTTCGCGGATGTGAATATCCACGAAAATAAAAATTGTTTTTGTCCTGTAAAATATTGGCTTGACTGAAAAGTCAAGACGTAAAAGGAGTGAGAAACGTAAAAAAAATGTAATCACTTTACACTGAACATATTTGTTTAGATAGAATCGGCTCCTTTTGGGTGGATACCAGTCCTTATTTCACACAAAAAAAAACGTAAGATAAACATTTGTACAAATCAATGTTTAGTTCACAGAAACAGTCAACTGAAATGTGCGAGCAATTGAATGGCTATTGTTCAGGATAAAAGTAAACGGAACTCACAGTCGGTTAAAAGTAATTCAATTGAACTTGCACAATCAGTGACAAGTGACCATTAATCAAGTGAAAAAAGTGACAGCATGTTCAAATTATAATTACCTGCTGATTACCAGCTAACGTAATTGCGCCGAAAATAATAGCTCTATATCTACCTACTTTTAAGGTTTTGTGAGGCGCTTTAAATACGGCAAACCATATGTTTGGACGATTCAAATTTCTTATTACTATTTTGTAGAAACATGGAAAATATTTTGCGGAGTCCGACCGCGAAATTCCGCGAAAATTAGGCGACGAGAAAATTTTCCATTATACGTTAGTCTTATGCAGCAATGAAAAATCTCTGGCATGTCTACTTAACTAGAGACTGTGTTTGTGAAAGACTATGCCTTCAACCTTAAGCGTGAACTAAAGGAGCAAAGCTTTACAATGTCTAAATCTGAAAAGGGACACAGTGCTATTAATTTTATGAAAATTTCTCAGAAATTAATCAGATTATCTACATACTGATTCCAAGCTGTATGCCACATGTCACAATCCCATCTCAAATGGTTCTCTAGATGTTTTGTTAAAATTTTGTTTAATCTAAATATGTAAGTCCAAAAGTAAAAAAAACACAAGAATATTTTCTTCACCTTTACCAAAATATATGACACATCTCGGACTAATAATATACAAACAAACAAAAACAAAAAAAACAGCTTCCTAAAAGTTGAGAAATTATCAAATTCAAGCAAGGGGCATCTCTCCATCATTTTCAAACGAAATTTGCCCAAATGTTAATAAATTCTTCTACATCTGATATTAAAGCTAAATGTTAACATCCTTTCGCAAAGGATTATTCAGATATTGTGCTAATAAGATTTCGATTTTATTTTGATAAAGGGAGGTAACCCTAAAAGTACAAGTTCGACGGCTGAAAAAAATGGGCTTTCACTTTTTTCATGACCTAAACATATATACATTGTAAATTTCAACTTCTACAGCCAGTGGTTCTTGAGCCCATATCTGCATAGGCGACCATCAGGATTAATTAACACATTTATTTATCTTTGCCAAAACTTTTTGTACATCAAGGACTACTTGTTTCCCAAAACTGGGCAAACTGGTTCAGAAGTCGGAAAAATTGCAAATTTGAATACTGAAGGGCCTAACTCAGTCGTTTTCAACCAAATTTGCCCAAAGATTAATCAGATCTTGTACATCTCACCCCAAAACTGTATACTAAATATCATAATCCTAGCTTTAATACTTCTTTAGATATTATGGTAACGCGACTTTATCTTAATTTGAAGAAAGGGGAGGTAACTATAATAAAAGTACAAATCTGACAGAGGAAAACAACATGGGTCCCCTCAGTTTTCATGACATATTGGTATATGGAATTGCGAAACCCTAGGCACAATGGTTCTTGAGACTAGTAGCTACATCAGTACTGATTGTCAGGGAAATAACTTTCAATTTCCTAGGCGCAATGGTTCTCCAGCCCAGTAGCTGCATCAGGCGTTAAGGACGAGAGGAAGAACTGACGAACAGATAAGGCGACACCAACTTGCCCTTTCAACTTCTTTGAAGTTCTGGGCATAAAAAACGGAAATAAGAAATGCAAGGGGATTTAACCTGGGGTAAACCGGGTTCAGAGCAGAAAGCAGTACCACAGAACAGCTCTTCAACCTTAGAATCTTGTGTGAAAAGTATCTTAAAAAATCAATAAAATCTGTACCATGTCTTCATTAATTTCAAAAAGCCTCTGTAAGAGTATGGCATGCAGCCTCATGGGCCACAATGCGAAAGTACAATATCAGCGCAAATCTAGTTTGCACCGTTGAGCAGCTCTGCGTAAAGGCTACAAGTGCATCCCTGATGAATGGCAGCGCGAAAGAATGATTCAGAACAACAGTTAGAGTAAGGCAAGGATGTCCTTTGTCACCCACCCTGTTCAACATTTTTTCGCGAACTCATCGTGTCTGATGCTCAGGAAGAACATGACGAAAGGTTAGCAAAGGCGGCAGAAATATTACGTATCTACAGTTTGCAGATGACAAAGACGCTCTAGCTGTGGTAGAGCAGGAACTAGAAGCCCCAGTTGAAAGTCTCGCCAACCGTGCAAAAGGTTTAAGATGGAGATCAGTGCTGAGAAGACTAAACTGATGACAAACAGCGCCAATGACATCCAGAGGGAGATCAAGATAAAAGGACAGAAGCTGGGTACTGTAACACGCTTCATATACCTTAGAGCAGTTGTCTCAGATGATGGGTCTAAACAGGAAGTTCTCTCAAGGATTGAACAGGCCACTTCAGCTTTTATAAAGCTGAAGACAATTAGAAGAAATATCGGCCTATCTCTTGGATCAAAGGTAAAACTTATGCGCTCCCTTGTAATTTCCATATTTCTGTATGCCTGTGAATAGTGGATCTTGACAGCAGAGTCAGAGAAATGCAGGCCTTTGAAATGGGATGCTACCGAAGATTACTAAACATTTCGTACAAGGCCCATATAACCCATGAAGAGGTTCGCAGAAAGATCAAAGCGGCCATTGAAGAATATAATGAACTTCTGGCCCTGGTCAAGAAACGGAAACCAAGGTGGTTTGTACACGTCTCAAGGTCTTCTGGTTTAGCAAAGACGTTTCTACAGGGCGCAATGAAAGAAGAATAGGTAGACAGAAGAAGAGGTACTGACAATGATATTAAAGAGTGGACAACAATGGATTTCGCCAGCTCAGCTAGGGCAGCTGAAAACAGGACAAGGTGGAAAGGGATAGTTTTGAAGTCATCTGTGATGCCCAAACGACCTTGTAAGGTAAAGGGATAGAATAGAATAGAACCAGATATTTGTAGTTATTCACAGCTTGGTGAATATATTTCCGTCACCTGGCCTTTCAACCTAAAAGGAATATGAAACATGCCAGAAGAAGACATGTCTTAAAATAAAAACTGGCGAAAACAAAAATACTCCTGGAAATTTCTACAAAGAAAATATTGAAAAATTCTTGGTGTCTCTCATGGAATGCTGAAGGGAGCAGTCTTGCGCCTAAACTGCATTAACATAAGTATTTTACCTGTGTTTAACCTTTCAGATAAGTTTGTCTGTGAAAATACTGGCCAAATGAGAAACCTGAAGTTACCACATTATCCGGCGTTACTTTGAATTTCGCATATTGTGTCTCAGTCTATGCCTCCTCAGGCAAAAGATCCTATGCAATCGGCTATTTAAGATGTAGTTTTATTTATAAATGCAAATTCATCCACCATTTGGTCAAGAATTTAAGGACACTGAAGAAAGTACGACCCCTCTGGCTTCAAATGCCGTCTGAGCGTTTGGCCGAACATGCAAAACAATTTTCTCCTTGACTGATTGCATATTTCAACAATATCTATGTACCAACAGAAGATCTGGCGATTAAAGGCATCTATGTAGATCCGGATAGGCTAGTTCTAATGCTCACACAAAATCTCCTTACGTTATAAATAAATAGTTTTTTCAACCCACCTCGGAAACTGTCAACAAAAATGGCGGCGAATCCTACGAAAAATACCGCAATCCGGCGTGAAAACACCGCAAATCCTGCGTTTCGACCACTTTTCCGGCGTTACGGTTGGTTCCTGTGAGTTGGCACATCATGCATTTCCGATGCGTTCTGTTCTTGCAAAGCAGGGTAAGTTTATTACATGTAAAAGTGGTGTTAGTTTGTTTTCTTCAAACAGGTATACATCCCTTCCTTAACTGTAGGGTAAAATCACGGACTTATGTCAACTATTGACCACGTGCGATTTGTTTGTGAGACTATGTCACGTGCTAAGTTGTCGTTGCATTGGCCAGGTATATGCTATCACGTGATTCTGAGTGACATTCGGGGTGTGGCTCGGAACTGTGTATTGGCTTGTGCATGCACATGAGGATCATGACTCCATTTGTTTGTTGACTAGTCTATATCTGCCATAAATGTCCTTCGTGCTCGACTCGGTTCCAAATATGTAAATGACAGCCTATGCTCGCACATGGGGATCATGAATCCATTTTTGTCTTTTTTTCTGACTGGTCTAGATCTTCCATAAGTGCCCTTCGCTCTCGACTCGGCTCTAAATAAGTGATCGCACCGGACTTGATGGTCTATAATAATCTAAGACCGCGCCATTATAAATGGTCCAAATGAAATTTCATTCCCTGTCGTAGCCCCTCCTTGAGACCCCCTCGCTGAGGCACCTCTCAGAGGTATGTTCTAACGACAGTGTCACATCATTGTGACCGTCCCCGTTCTGTTATTTACTATTTTGGCCGTGATGAGTTGATGAGTGAGGCGCCAACGAGGGAACCTTTTACTGTGTGTCAGTCATGATTGTAACGGGATTAAACAAGCCGGCTCAAAAAGGTCTTCATGATGTTCATGCACAAGCTATATCAATTGTTGTATCGATTTGTACACAGACTGGTCTAGCTCTCCGTAATCCTCAGACGTCACAAGTACTGGTCTAGCTCTCCGTAATCCTCAGACGTCACAAGTACCCTGTTCTTTTGATTCGGCTCAAATTGCTAAGTAACAACACGGAGCTGGCCGCTCGGCTGGTTGTTTCGGTTTTGATAGGTCTCTTGTACGCTCCATGCCAGTCCGATTATCAGAGTAGACTGGCATGGAGCATATAAGGGATTATTCGTTCCAGGCCTACGTGTGGGGTGGACAAGTGAGTGTCAGAATGACGAGGTTTGTGCACTGTGTCTATTTAGAGTCTGCATGCGCCGGAGGAATGCTGAGGCAGATTGTCTGTGCGGTCTGGGTGTCCTACATGGTACACTTGCGGTCTGTAGATCTGTATGCTTCTTATACTGTGATGCTGTTTTGCAGTCAGTCCTGTTTTAAGGGGTCACCGGTTTTAGGTAGCCATTTTTTCAAGATTCTTGGGCCGATGTGCGGTGAGAGTTAACCTCTCTTGGGAATTGTCCGTGTTAGAAGCCATCTTTATGTCCTCTTCGGAGACCCTTTAAGACAGGTTTGATTGTATGCATGTAAGAATATGTACAAGCGTCTATGACAGGTAGCAAATAAACATGTTTATTTGCTACCTGTCTATGACTATTCCATTTATGTTGGTTATGTAATTTTAGTAAATCCTTGTAGAAAGTGTTATTTGCGTGGTTTTGTTTCTCATGTTGATAATGGTATATTCTTATTGGCGAGAGCAATTAAGTTAATGTGAATAAAGGACCTTTGGGATCATTTCCAGTTTACAATTAACATTTCATTTTCATAGTTGCATAGGTTACTGAATTTTCTCAGGCGATGTGGTCTCTCATTGGAGGAACCTTCTGGAGATGATTCTGATGTGGCTATGGCATGCCACATTGTGTGGAGATTGGGAGAGACTTTTCACGATCTCTCCCCGTCGGACACATAGCGTTAAATCACCATTGCGTCAACATTGATTCAACGTCTTGACGTTGAATCAGCGTTGAATCACTGATGATGCGCCAGTGGAGATCCTGTCTATAGCGTTACGTTAATTTATCATGTTCATGTTTATTATCAAACGTATATTTTACCTGTGTATATATGTATATACTCCATATCTGATACTATAATATTCAAATGATTATGATCTTATTGTCTGTTACTGTGTATATGCAGATTCACGAGTAAACCGAGACAAGCTAAAAATAGGCAAATAATGGATTTCCTAGATCTACGCATTAGATGTCTTTCGGACTTGGTATGTTAAAACTTCTTACAAGTTGTTCCCTGAGGGCATACAACACGGATCAGCATTGAATCAGCGTTGACTGAATGCCACGACGCTGAATCAACGTTGACAGGAGATTGTGTGCCCGATGGCTTCTTTTTGTTTGATGTGTTTGAGCACTGTCACTCGTATTGACCATAGACGCCTATATGGGCCGATCGTGGTCTTCGCTTTTTATTTTGTAATGTACTAGGGTAAATAAAATGCTCATGCATACAGGGAAGTTTGACCATAATGGTAGATCAGGCGGCTGATCCCGATCTTCGCTGTCTTACCAGCTTAGGGTTTTCTTTTTGAGTGACACGTCTCATACATGTAGCAGACCAAGCATATACAGTCGCTCAGACACTCAAATGTCCCGTCAGTGTCGAGATGTCAGTACGTTAGATATGGTATGGCTAAAACAGAGACTTCTTTGCTATTTTCTGCTTTCGGACCAGATATTGTCAGGGTCACTGACGAGGCTTTATTAGCCGAAACTGCGTAGTCTGGCCCATGTTCCTATTTCTGTATGTATTCTCTGCTCTTGAAGGAACTTTTTAAGATTTTAATTCTATGTGCATGTGAGGGCTTCGTTCCCATTTTACATAAATCGGATTAGTACACTTGACGGAGTAATTGGGTGTCTTGGTGGCTGTATTACTCAGTGTGTAGTTACGGCATATAGAAAATCTCTTTTCTGTCTCTTTCTACTACTCCACGGGGAAAGCTTTTTGTCCACTATTTGCACGTGAAGGCATGTAGTTCCTGCTGCAATTTACAGGCCTATGTTGGCAACCTTGAAATTGCTTCATTGTCTTATTGACTCTATTACGTAATGCCTGATGAAATTAGTATTTATCGGTTGCGTATAGGTCTTAACTATAGTCGTCAGATTAAAGTTAAAGATTTGGACTATCTATCTAATTTTGAATTGCTTATTATTCTATCTTTATTGATGTTATGTAACGACATTGAAAAAAATCCTGGACCCTCTTCCGAATCTTCTCCAGACATATCATTCTCATCTAGCGACACATCTACCCTTTTCTCCGACATAAATACCAAAACAAGTTTTCCGTTGTTCATTATAACGTACAAAGCTTGTTAAATAAAACGGATATTCTTGAGTCCAGAACTGTCTAACTTTGACGTAATAGGCATAACGGAATCCTGGTTGCACGGCGCGATCTCTGATGATGAAATTAAATTGGAAGATTATACATTTTTCAGACGACAGCGCATGTATGCGTTTACGTTAAAAATAATCTGCACACGAGACGTAGGAATGACCTTAAAATGCAAAATTTAGAATGTGTTTGGGTGGAAATCACAACTCATTACAAAAAAATTCTCATTGGTACTTTTTACCGACCTCCAAATTCACCTCAAAATACGATGGCAAATATAGAAAACTCCATAGGTTTAGCTTTAGACACTAATATTCAAGATATTCGCATAACAGGTGACTTTAATTTAGATATCTTAAAGCAATTTCCTGGCAGAATAATAAACAATATTACCCAATACTTTGGCCTTGACCAACTGATTAGCGAGCCTACTCACTTCACTGAGACATCGTCATCGGTTATAGATCTGATTTTACATCAAATAAAAATAATATTTGGCTTAGTGGAATCGGTGATCCTTTCTTGGAACAGAATATAAGATATCACTGTCCGGTATACTGCATATTTAATTTCAATAGATCTAATTCAGAAGTTTTCACAAGAAATATTTGGCTATACAATAAAGGTAACTATGAAGCTCTTTCTGCTGAACTTAACGAAACAAATTGGAACAACTTAATAGATGACGACATATATATTTATGCACAGAATATTACTGACCAAATAATCAAAGTAGCAAAACGTCATGTACCAAATAAGATTATAAAAGTTAGACAATCAGACCCTCCGTGGCTTAACAATACAATAAAGAAAATGATGAGGAAAAGAAACGTTTATTCAATAAGTTTAAAAGTACCCGTAACGACATCGATTTTCATAACTATAAGCGGCTTAGGAACAAGGTAACAAATGAAATTAGGAAGTCCAAGAAAGAACAAATAGATAAACTCGCTGAAAATCTTCAAAACAACACTAACACTTCTAAAGATTGGTGGAAAACACTCAAAACATACATAAAACTTACTCAAACAACAGTGATACCACCGCTAGAAAAAGACGATGGCATATATTCTGATAGCAA
Organism: Ctena decussata; assembly: GCA_963989385.1. Classification (NCBI taxonomy): domain Eukaryota; kingdom Metazoa; phylum Mollusca; class Bivalvia; order Lucinida; family Lucinidae; genus Ctena; species Ctena decussata. Next base: position 22,753,980 of record OZ022514.1, on the reverse strand, counting down.
AGATAAGGCCGATATCATTAATACATGTTTTGCTAATCAGTCATTGTTAGATGATAGTAATGCTTCTCTACCTAAGTCACAACAATCAGAGCATTAGGACAGACAGGGCAGTGTTACGAATACAAATACAAACAGTAATAGGGCACATATAAAATTTGCGTTCAACTTGATAAACATTCAAGGGCTGATTACAAAACGTAACAACAAACTACAATTAGATGAGCTCAAACATGTTTTCAGTACAAACGATATCATTTGTATAACAGAAACCTGGGGATCGGACAATTTTAACTTTGACTATGAAGGGTTTGAACACCATGAATTGAACAGAACTGAACAGAAACAGACTTGCACTTAGTCTAGAAACTCCGGTGGTATAATTGTGTATATAAGAAACTGTTTCATCCCATACGTTAGCCTAGAGATGAAATGTAATGATACACATATATGGCTTAAGATAAAAGGTGATCTCTTTAATTTTAAAGATGACTTGTTCTTATGTATATGCTACGTCCCTCCGTCAAACTCAAGTAGACTAGGTCTAATTGATATAAATGTGTACGATGAGTCACTTGATAATTTGGTACATTTTCAGAATACATGTAATAATAAATGTAATTTTATGAAAGTCGGTGATTTAAACAGTAGGATAGGTAACCAGTGTGACTATGTTACTGAGGACCTCGATGATTATATGCATGTATTGTCTGATGATTATGTGCAGGACCAAAGCATACCACGAAAATCACAGGATTCTACTACTAACTCTAATGGGTATATGCTACTGGATTTTTTAAAGCAGTCTGGTCTTAGAGTAGCAAATGGAAGGGTTTGCGAAGATAAACATATTGGTGCAATGACTTTTGTTGGCAAAAGGGGCAGTAGCATTGTTGATTATTGTATTGTAAATATTGAGCTACTCCAAGAATTTTCATCCTTTTACATACATGGCCCAAATATTCTGTCGGATCATTGCCTAATAGAGTTCTCACTTTCAGCTAAACTCCTATCTGAAAATATTGAAAAGGATAAATATCATAATTTTATAAATACAATTTATAAATGGGATAAAAATCTTAAAGATAATTATATAGCCTCGTTGTCTTCTGAATGCTTTAAAGATTCGTTATCTCATCTGACTAATACGCTACGAAATTCAGAATCTAAAGAGGGTGTTGATGCTTCAATATCATCATTTGCTGATGTATTGCACAATGTATGTTCTCCTTTGTTTGGTAAGGTAGTTTTTTAGTCAGATAAATAAATACAGATAGAAAATGTGAACAAGAGAATAGTGCAAGAAATTTAGATGAATCGTGCAATGATAAAAGAAAAGATCTTTATAGAAAGTTAAATATATTTAGGAAAAGTAAAAGCGAAATTAATAAACAAAATTTGATAAAAGCTAGAACTGAGTATAGAAATACAATAAGAAAGTATAATCTTGAACAAGATAGGGTAAAAACTGCAAAACTATTAAAGCGGATGAAGACATTCTTCAATGATAGATTTGTAAACGAGGAGGCGCAAGTAATGTTTGAAGAATTAAATGTTGAAATTACAAGCACTGAAATTCAAAAAGCAATTTCTCAATTGAAACAAAATCGTAGTGGTAGCCCAGATGGACTTCTAAATGAGTTCTTTATTCACGGTGCTAAGCAATTATTTCCATATTTGTATGAACTTTTTAATACAATTTTAAAAATTGGCTATTTTCCAGAACAATGGAGTGAAGGTTATATAGTTCCTATACATAAAAAGGGCAAACCAGATGACGTTAATAATTTTAGGGGTGTCACATTATTAAGTACATTAGGTAAGTTATTCACTGGAGTTCTAAATAACATATTAACGCAATTGGCTGAAGAATACTCAATTTATATAGAAGCTCAGGCAGGGTTTGGGGCAAACATGAGCACAACGGATAATATTTTTGTTTTACATGGATTAATCAATCATTTTATAAACTGTGGCAATAAGCTATATTGTGCATTTGTAGATTTCACCAAAGCTTTTGATTATGTAAATCGGGATGTTATATGGTATAAATTAATTAAAATAGGAGTAAGGGGAAAATTCTGAATGTTATTAAGTCAATGTATGAACATGTCAAATCGAGGGTAAAACTTAATAATGTTGTAAGTGAAGGTTTTGAATCTATGTTAGGCGTTAGACAAGGTGAGTGTCTGTCTCCATTTTTATTTGCTATGTATTTAAATGATTTAGAGGAAGTGTATATTCAAAAAGGGTGTGAGGGAATTGAAATAGGTATGGTTAAGTTGTTCTTACTCTTATACGCAGTTGATATAATACTGTTGGCAGCAACAGCTGAAAAATTGCAATTAAGTTTGGATATATTATATTATTATAGTAAATTATGGAAATTAAAAGTGAATACGGATAAAACAAAAATTTTAATATTTAGAAAAGGAGGAATACTATCTAGAAATCTTCCTTTTTATTATGATAATATTCAGTTAGAAATAGTTAATAAATTTTCCTACTTAGGTGTAGTTTTCCGGAGCCTTTTTGTCATTTGCTTGGTCCACCGGGGCTCAACTGGTGACCTTCTTTTGCTTCAGATTTCCATTGGGTTGTTTGGCAGGCCAGGGATCTCCACCTGTCAGACGGCCCGTTGTATCTGTTGAGCCCTCGTCTTTGCTTCTTCATGGTATTGAAATTTGATTTATGTGTTTACCGTGATGATTCATTGACGAGTTAGAGGGTTACCATGCGAACCGAACAACCAACTAAATGTTTTGTACCACTTCAGAAACTGAGGGTGAGGTTGGGCCCGTAAAATCGATTTAAGCCCCCGAGTAATTCATTACTGACCGTTCCAAGGCGGTAGTTCTGTTGTGGTTCTCTGTTGCCTGTTTTTGGTGTTAGAGTTTCTGTGATGTTTTACCTTATGTATGTTCTTATTATTTTTGGTTCGGTTTGGGTTGCTGAGTGGCCACCTTTTGGGAACAAGCTGCTCACTCGGTTGGCCATATGTTCTCTGTATCTTGATTATTTGTAATCTTAGTTGTTTCCAACTATGGTTTGAGGGCTGGATTTGGATTTTGATTGTTTCAGTTCCTGGTCTTTGCATACTTCTTACTTTCACAACCGGTGGATCTTTTTCAGAATGTCAGTCTAAGTTAGCTGGTCAAGCCCAGAAAGCCATAGTCAAACTTAATAGTTATCTTTATAAATTCACTAACATTACTCAACGACATCGTTTAGAGTTATTTGATAAACTAGTTACGCCAATTTTAAATTATAGCTGTGAGGTTTGGGGATTTTCTAGAGCAGATAAGATTGAAAGAGTGCATATGCAGTTTTGTAAACAATTATTAGGGGTTAAATCTTCAACACAAAACGATTTTATCTACGGAGAATTTGGAGATTATTTAGCATTATAAAATACTGGTTTAAGATAATAAATGCAGACGACAGGGGATATATTAAACATATATATAAACAAGTGCTAACAGATTTAAATCAAAATCCTAATATAAAAATTGGGCTGGTCTCGTTAAGCTCACTCTATCTAATTTTGGATTTATCATGTATGGGAGGCACAAGGAGTAGGTGATATAAAGATAATTTTGAAAATTTTTAAACAGAGGCTCCAGGATAATTTCGTACAGGAATGGCATCAAAGGCTAAATGAATCGAGTAGAGCAATATTTTATAGGGAAATTGCAAGTTTTGATTTTAAAAAGTATTTGGATGTAGTAAATATAAGAAAATTTAGGATAGCCTTAAGCAAACTTAGGACCTCCTCCCATAGATTAAAAATAGAAGTAGGTAGATGGGCAAAACCTCAAAGTATTCCACGAGAAAATAGGAAATGTAAAATATGTGATAGATTAGAGGACGAGTTCCATTTTATTATTGAATGTTCATTATATAGGGAGTTTAGAAGGAGTTATATAAAACAGTATTATATAAGAGGTAATAGTATGTTTAAATCAATACAGTTGCTAAAATCTAACAATAAAACAGATATCAGGAATTCGGCATGTTATACGTTCAAAAGTTTTAAAAGGCATAACGAAGTAGTACTAAATGATATAATAGATTAGTTTGATCTGAATATAGATATGTAATAAAGTTTATGGGTAATGTAATATCATATATGAAATACTGGATTTCTTTAAGAACTAAGCTATACCAAATAAAGGTCTGTGTCTCACAGCCATTGTGAACTAATAATCTGCATTTGTGTACTGTAGCAGTATATATAATATATGAATATACATGTTCTTATTTATGTATATGTAAATACTTAGCTTGAAAAGTTCCTTTTTCAAGAACGTTCGTCACACTTTCCTTTTCCCATGTCTTTTATTTCGTTTCGGAAAGGCTTGGGATCGGAGAACGCGAGTACGTGTATTACAGATTTACAGGTGCTGTATGGTGACCTTATTTCAATGTCACCATTCGACATCTGTAAGCTCTGTTTACATCTTTATATAATCAAATAATGGTTATCTTTGTATGCCACGTAGTTACACTGTCCGCTTGACATAATAAGTATTGTAATATGTTGTATTTGCTCAAGAGTCTTATGGCTTGCTGTAAATACATTATTTCATGTTTTGTAAGGTTTATGGAGGATGGCCTCGAGCCTCCATGGACCTATTACGAGGCTAATAAAGTTTCTTCTTCTTCTTCTGATACAATTCCTGAACCCCAGTCAGTCATCGAACCCATAACATTTACACCTAGTGAAGTAGAATCCGTTCTAAAATCTCTCAAAACAGGAAAGGCTGCTGGACCTGACACAATAAACAATAGATTACTGATAGAGCTTGCACAACCTCTTGCATCTCCTCTTTGTGACCTTTTCAATTTCTCTCTTCTTTCAGGAAAGGTCCCCGATATATGGAAACTAGCTAATATCACACCTATTCACAAAAAGAATGACCTAAGTGACGTTTCAAATTACAGACCCATTTCTCTCTTAAGTACTATAGGTAAAGTCATTGAAAAACTAGTTCACAAACATGTTTTCAACTTTTTTCGAGATCACGAAAATACTTACAGCCTTACAGTCTGGTTTTTGTTGAAGGTGATTCCACTGTTAATCAACTTGTGGATATCTATAATACTTTTTGTAAAGCATTTGATGATGGAAAGGAAGTCCGAGCGATATTTTTCGATATAAGTAAGGCTTTCGATAGAGTATGGCACAAGGGTCTTTTATACAAACTTTAAACTGTCGGAATAACTGGGTCTCTTTTACAGTGGTTTACCGACTATTTGCATAATAGATAGCAAATGGTTGTCCTACCTGGCGGAGTTTCTGATTGGACGACAATTTCCGCGGGCGTCCCTCAAGGTTCTATTCTTGGTGCTCGTCTGTTTCTAGTCTATATAAATGATATAGTTGAGGACATCAACTCATTCATTAGACTATTTGCAGATGATACCTCACTTTATGCTATTGTTGAAAATCCTCTTGTATCAGCTGAAATACTTAATTCCGATATCGCTAAGGTACACACATGGACAACAAAATGGTTACTTACTTTTAATCCCCTTAAAACAGAGGAAATGATCTTCTCAAGGAAATTAAACAAACCACAACATCCGCTTATACACATGAAACAACAGCCAATTGCACAAGTAAGCTCTCATAATCATCTAGGACTCACCTTTTCTGAAGACTTATCATGGAACGAGCACTTTGAATATATCAAATCTAAGGCTTGGAGTCGTATAAACATCATGCGTAAGCTTAAGTTTCAGCTCGACAGAAAATCTCTCCAAACAATTTATTTCTCTTTCATTAGGCCTCTTTTGGAGTATGCAGATGTTGTCTGGGACAACTGCTTCCAGTATGAAGCAAATGAGTTGGAAAAAAATTCAATATGAGGCCGCCAGAATTGTTACTGGTGCGACTAAAGTGGTATCAATTAATAATTTGTTAAAAGAAACAGGGTGGGAATTACTTTCAAGAAGAAAAAAACATACTCACACTTTTCTACAAAATGAATAATGGCTTATGTCCCAATTATTTGACCTCAGTGGTCCCTCCAACTGTCGGTAACAACACCACTTACAGTCTTCGAAACGCTACAAACATCCAAACCATTCATGCTAAATCGCAGCTTTACTATAACTCATTTCTCCCGTCCGTTATTCGAGACTGGAATGATCTACCAATGGACACTCGTAACGCAAGCAGTTTAAATTCTTTCAAGTATAAATTAAACACTGACGTAAAACTTCCGCCCGTATATTTTAATGATGGTATTCGCCACGGTCAGATATACCATTCTCGGCTCAGAACCGGCTGTAGCTCTCTGAACTGTCATCTCTATGAAAAACATATAATTGATAGTCCGCTATGCAATTGTAGTCAGGTCGAAGACACAAAACATTATTTACTTCAGTGTAATTGATATGCAGATCTTAGAAGAGATATGCTTAACACTATATCTACTTTTTGTCCACCAACTATCAATACATTACTTCGGAGTAACTCTGAGCTTTCACGCGAATCAAATAAAGAAATTTTCTTAACTGTTCAGAAGTTTATATTGAAAACTAAGCGCTTTGAAATACAGTAAGTTAATATTCATTCTGTACTATACATAATTAGAATACATGGTGTGGTTAAATCGCAATATTACACAGGGCACAATTTTGAATCGACACTGAGCCGACGTTGATTCAACGTCACGACGTTGATCTAACGTCACGACATTGAACCAGCGTTGGCTTGGGGGTTATTAGGTCTTGCGTGCCTGCTGTGGCTGGTATTTTCAAATTGAAGTGAATCCGTCATGTGTCTGTGCAAACCTTTAGCTTTTAAGAGTCATTCTCTGTAAGCACCAAAATCTGGTGAAAATGACATGTCTCAGATTTTCACGAAACTCAGTGTCTTTTTTGCTTATGTCAAGTGATGAACAAAAATAAAAGTTTTTCTTCGATCAAACTATCCGTTGCCATGGCAACCAGGATTTTCTGTTTTTCAGCCTAATCTGGTGATTTTTCAAATGAAAAATGCAAGATTTGACTCCAATTGTTCTGGTAGTAATTCACAACAAACGGTATTGATACTTACATTTTACAAAAGAACCATGTAAGTGCTGCTTACAAATACAGAAAAGTTTCTTCATATTGCTATGGTCAAGCAGTCAGTGACCTTGACTTCCACCTTGTAAGGCGTCTATTTAAAAACATCAAAAATCAGCAAATTTTACAGACGTTTTACTAAAAAATGCGGCTATAGATTTTTTTCTTTCTCTTGGTGCAGAGAGTACAAAGCCTAGTTGTTGAAATATCAAAAAATTGGAGATGGCATATTTTTTAGATTGAAAATATTTTTCTTTGAATTTAGTCACCGTCAGAGAAATCAGAAGGAACTTTCATAATTGAAATTCTGAGATAAAATACAATATCTTGAACATTTTTAAGAAATATGAGCCAAAATACAAGTTGACGCATGATTAACAACTGAAGAAAACTACAAAGAGAGTTTTCACCCTCAAAAATACGTTAGTACCTTACAATTTGGGGTTAAATTACCCCACCCACTTTCTTTCAATGCAAAACCAAATTAAAAGTTGCATGCTACAATGAATATATCTCAGTCTTTGCTGATTTTGAATGGCCTAGGGGGCTTCTACAAGCTCATTATTTCTGTCGTCTTTCATTTTATCATAATGTTTCAACAGTGATTGGGGGAGGGGGGGGCTGGATGGGGGACATATTTTTGGGGGGGTGCGGATCCCATCAGCATCTGCGTAGCCCTTGCCTGCACTCTATGTCCTGTAAGAATAAATGGATTATGACCATACTTGCATGCATACATAATTGGGTAGGGGTAAAGAACTGATTAGATCTTGTTGACCTTGACCCTATTTTCAAGGTCACAGAAGGTCAAAGAATGATGAAAAATGGCTTTTCTGCACCGTATCCATGGTATCTCCGAAATGAATAAATTGATTTTTACCAGACTCGCACAAATATATCATTGTGAAATGGAAAAGAACTGGCTAGATTTTGCTGACCTTGACCTTATTTTCAAGGTCACGGGAGGTCACTGAGTGCTGGAAAAAATGGCTTGTCAGCACAATATCTTCTAAATGGATGGATGGATTTAAAGCAAACCTGCACAGATATATCACTCTGAAATGAAAAAGAACTGATTAGATTTTGGTGACCTTGACCCTACTTTCAAGGTAACAGGAGGTCAGAAATGTTGAAAATGGCTTGTCTGAACCATATCTCCTGAATGGATGGATGGATTTTAACCAAACTTGCATTAACTTTTCACTGGGAGATGGGAAAGAAACTGATAAGATTTTGGTAACCTAGACCTCATTTTCAAGGTCACAGGAGGTTGTAGCGTGTTGAAATATGGCTTGTCTGCATGATAACTCCTAACGGGATTGATGGATTATGACGAAACATACCGTTAGATAAGTTTATAATCGGGAGTACTGATTAAATGGTGCTGACCTGGACCCAAATTTCAAGATTTACAAGAGATTCTTACTTTGCAATATTTAGGGAAAATGATACAGCTGAGAAAGGATAGGAGGGGGTTCATCTGTTTTTATAAAAGAAACATTTCTAGTTTATTTTATTTATCACGTGGTAACCATGGCAACCAATACTCTATCACTAGACTGTTTTTGTTGGAAACGAATATTTAAAATGGATGGATGGATAACTTGCGATTTTACGTCCTTTTCAACAGTATTTCAGTCATATCAGAATGATGGGACGGTGATAATGTGTGCAATGGAACCCCGTTTACGGTAGGAAAAATTCTCACCTCAAGCGGGTTTCGAACCTGGTCCGCTACTTCAGTTGGCCAGCGCTTAACCCACTGAGCTACCGGGGCTCCTGGATATTTAAAAACATTCAAATTTAGTTGAAAAGTGTGATTGTGATTTTCTATCTATGTATTCACTTTCTATTTTCCAAATAAGTCTCATCTTGGACAATAATTCGGTATATTTTAGTTGCTATGGATACAATCAGATGTTCCATCAAAACAGCAATTGACAATCTGAGTGCATCTGGTAGCAAGCAAATAAAGATCATAAAATGAACAGAAATACATTTAAAGATCATAAAATGAACAGAAATACATTTAGATACAGGCCAACTTCGTTATGTCAAACTTGCTTATCTCGAAAACCCTGCTTGTGTCGAAGTGATCTCCCATTCCCGAACATTCCCCCCTATATACTATTGCATTTCGACCTCTGTTGTGTCGAACTCGCTTATAACGAAAACACTGCTATATCGAAGTGATTTTTGATTCCCCTCCGACACTTTCCATGTGTTTTACCACTGTTTGTGTCGAAGTCAAAATGTGTATTAACGATGGAAAGATTGTGTAGACGTTTTGCGGTAATGAAAAACCTGCATATTTTTGTCTTAAAGCAAATTGGTACAAACATCTAAAAATAACAATGAAAAAGAACGATTTACCGAACAATTGTCTTTAATTGATCGCAGTTCAATCAATTATCCCAAATAAACAATAATTATCCAATGATCGCGTGAAACGATGCAGACATTGTTTTGTTAATCAGCTGTTTTTTGTGTGTAAGTTAATTGACCTTGAACCGCTATACGTCACAGGTAAGGTGCGTTCGATAGGAACCAAAGTTCGGTCAATTAGGCGCCTTTGAAATTTAATTGATTGAACAGTTTTGAGCGGCGCTCTTTGATGCGGGCTATTAGTAACAATCCCGTTTTCAGTAGAAACAGTTTTTTTTTTATGGACGGACGCTCGGCGCCCCGTTACTGCGGCTATTGATTCGTTCCGCAACGTCGATATGAGAATTGAAATACTACTACTAGAAACAGTTTTACTACGTTCGTGCTGCACACGTTTTGTAGAAATACTGACTCTACGAAAGTTAAGATATTGTACATGTATAGAACAAAAATTTTGGTGAGGTCACAATTTGCCTATCTCGAACTTCGGAAAACTCGAAGTGGGTTCTCCATTCCCTTGGAATTCGAGATATCGAAGTTGGCCTGTATTTCATAATGGAGAAGAAAATTTGCTTATATATTTATCATATTGATTAACATATTTATGTCCCCCCCCCCCCCCAACATTAGGAGGTGGGGGGGGGAGGGGGAGGAAAGGGAAGGCGGGTATGTTGTTTTGGTGCAGATCCCGTCTGCATTGGTGTCGGTGTCTGTGTGTCAGTATAACTTCATGTCTGCACTCTATCACCTGAAGGGTTAAATGTATTTTCACCAAACTTGCAAAGATACCTCTTTGGGTGGGGAAAAAGAGCTGATTAGATTTTGGTGACGTTGACCCCATTTCAAGGTCATAGGAGGTATCTGAATGGCTTGTTGGCGCCATATGTCCTGAACAGGTGAATAGATTTAGATCAAACTTGCACAAATATATCACAGGGAAGTGGAAAAGAACTGAAAAAAGTTGGTGACCTTGACCATGTTTTCAGGTCACAGGCGGTAAAAACAGTGAAAATGGGTTGTATGCACCATATCTCTGAAGGGATTTATGAATTTTGATCAAACTTGCACAAGTATATCATAAGGAGGTGGGGAAACACTGTTAGACTTTGGTGACGTTGACCTTATATTCAAAGTCACATGAGGACTTACAGTGTTACAAATGGTTTGCTTGCACCATATCTCCGGAATGAACAGATCGAGTGTGACCAAACTTGCACAGACACACCATTGGAACATGGGAAAGAATTTATTAGATGGTTGTCCTGGGACAACTTGTCGAGCCCACTGTTTGCTATAGTGACCTATAAGTATGTCAAGACTAAATACTTCATTTACTTATTAGAAAGAAGTCAAACAAGTATATATCATGATACAGCATATTTCTTTTCTTTTTTATGCCCCCGCCACGAAGTGGGGAGGGGCATATAGTTTTGCCCTTGTCCTTCCGTACGTACATACATACGTACATACGTACGTCCGTCACACTTTGTAGTACTGTTCTTGTCTCCGCAACTCCTCCTACAGTATTCGATGCAGGGAGTTGAAACTTGGAACGAAGTTCAGACATGCATTGAACATGTGCATAAAGGAAACAGAACTTTGATTTAGATCTTTATTGCAGAATTATGTCCTCTTGAATCATAAACATATTTTGACCATATTTCACATCTGAGTACTGTTCTTGTCTCCGCAACTCCTCCTACAGTATTTGATATAGGGAGTTGAAACTTGCAACACAGTTCAGACATGCAGTGAACATGTGCATAAAGGAAACAGAACTTTGATTAAGGTCTTGGTTGCAGAATTATGTCCCCTTGAATAATATACATATTATAACCATATTTCACATTTGAGTACTGTTCTTGTCTCCGCAACTCCTCCTACAGTATTTAATGTAGGGATTTGAAACTTGCAACACAGTTCAGACATTCATTGAACATGTGCATAAAGGAAACAGAACTTTGATTAAGGTCTTTATTGCAGAATTATGTCCCCCTTGAATAACATAAATATTTTGACCATATTTCACATTTGTAGTACTGTTCTTGTCTCTGCAACTCCTCCAATTGTATTTGATGTAGGGATTTGAAACTTGTAACACAGTTCAGACATGCATTGAACATGTGCATAAAGGAAACAGAACTTTCAGTCAGGTCTTTATTGCAGAATTATGTCCCCTTGAATAACATACATATTTTGACCATATTTCCATAGCTTAAATACAATCTTACCTTTTATCGTCGCTCTAGCGGCCTCATTTATTAACAGATTTTGGTATTACATCACAGCTTTATTGGGTATGACAGTACCTTGAACAACTTTGCGTTTCAGGTTTGTAGGATGAAGGTCAAGGTCACAGTTGCTATTTTCAGAAAAACTAGGGCATTGCTCCAGCGCTTTCACTTATAGATCGATTTTGATGTAACTTCACATAAATGTTAAGTATAACAATATCTTGAATAAATTACTGTTTCAGCACCGCAGGTCCAAGGTCAAGGTCACAGTTGCTATTTTTAGAAAAAATTTTTATCATTCCTCTACTCCTCTATTCATTGACAATTTTGATGTAACTTCACTCAAGTGTTTAATGTGACAATATCTTGGACAAGTTCGTGATCCAGAATTTCAGGGTAAAGGTCAAGGTCATATTTGCTATTTTAGAAAATATGCTGTCATCCCTCTGGAATGATTTTGGCGTAACTTGACACAAATATTTAGCTTGACAATATCTGGGACAAATTTACGTTTCATCATTGTAGGTCCAAGGTCAAGGTCACAGATGCTATTATAGGTACATGTAAATCTTTGTCATGGTTCTAGCACCTTTATTTATTAACTGATTTTGATAGAACTTCACACATATATTAAGTATGACAATATCTTGGACAAGTTAACCTTTCAGGGTTGTAGTTCCAGGGTCAAGGTCACAGTTGCTTTTTTTTAAGAAAAACTCAGTCATCCCTCTAGCACCTTTATTTATTGACAGATTTTGATGTAACTTCACACAAATATGTTTTAACACATTACTTTTCTAGTGAGGCATATGGCGGGGGCATTCATCACCTTTAGTGATTGTCTAGTTTTTTCTTATGAAGGAAAACAAGTGGAACTATGGCCATGACAAGCACACATTATGACCATTTTATTATTTGACCTTGAAGTGTGACCTTGACCTTAGACCAACCTGAACAAACATTTCTACTTGTCAAGGAGAACAATTGTGCCAAATTATTTTGAAATTCATGCATAACTGTATAAATTATATGGCACGGACAGGCTCTGTTTTTTGACATTTTTGTATCATTTGACCTTCAAGTGTGACCTTGACCTTGGACCTACCATAATAAATTCCACATGCCACTTCTACTCATCAAGGAGAACAATTGTGCCAAACTGTTTTGAAATTCATCCATAAATGTAGAAGTAATGGCCAGGACAAGCCCTATTTATGACTATTTTTATCATTTGACCTCCAAGTGTAACCTTGACCTTGGATATACCTGCAGATGTTTCAAATTGTACTTGAACTCATCAAGGAGAACAATTGTGCCGTTTTTTTTTTTAATCCATGCATAAATGTAGCTGTTATGGCCCGGACAAGCTCAATTTATGACAATTTTTATCATTTGACCTTTGAATGTGACCTTGACCTTGGCCCTACCTGACCAAATGTTCCAAATAGCACTTCTACTTATAAAGGAGAACAATTGTGCCAAATTACTTTGAAATCCATCTATAAATGTAGAAGTAATGGCTCGGACAAACTCAATATATGACCATTTTACCATTTGACCTTTAAGTGTGATCTTGACCTTGGACCTACCTGAACGAATGTTTCAAATGGCACTTCTACTCATCAAGGAGAACAACTGTGCACAATTATTTTGAAATCTATCCATAAATATAGAAGTATTAAAGGTCCCAGGAAGTCATAGAAAGCCGCTAAATGGATTGTTTTACCTTTATTATGTTTTGGAGGTCAGAGGTGGTCTTAAAATGGTTAAAAAATGGCTTATCTATACCCTATATTACAAAGCATTTGTTAGAATTATGCTAAACTAGCCCTAAATCATCATTTGGAGAAGATTCATAACTATTATTAGGGCCTTGCCAGACGAAGTATTTGTAATTTTTTGGTACAGTAATCGTGTCCGCTCCATAACTCTGAAACTCTTTGTGATACTTTCATGAAACTTGGTACAAATGTAAAACAGCATCAGACAATACATGTTCGCAGAGAGAAAGAACCACAACTCCACCTTCATTGTTTACTGAAATATGCCCCTTTGTAATTTTTTGGTACGGAAATCGTGTCCGCTCCATAACTTTGAAACTGTTTGAGATATTTTCATGAAACTTGGTACAAATGTAAAGCATTATCAGACGATGTGCAGAGAAAAAGAAGTGTAACTCGTTTTTTACTGAATGATGCCCCTTTGTAATTTTCAGTACGGAAATCTTGTCCGCTCTATAACTTTAAAACTCTCAAAGATATTTTCATGAAACTATGTACAAATACAAAACATTGTTAGACAATGTGCAGAGAATAAGAACCACAACTCTATCTACTTTTGTACTGAATTATTTTCCTTTGTAATTTAAAGTATAGAAAATTTATCTGCTATCAGCTTTTAAACCATCAAAGATATTTTCTTGGAATTTTTTACAAATATAAAGCATTATCAGACAATGTGCAGAGAATTAAAGCTGTAACTTCATCTACATTTTCTACAGAATTATGCCCTTTTGTAATTTTCAGTATAGAAATCATTCCACTCTCTAACTTTAAAACTGTAGAAGATATTTTCTTATAAATTGATACAAATGTAAAGCATCATCAAACAATTTGTAGAGAAAAAGAACCATAACTACACCTTCATTTATGTTAAACAGAATTATATCCCTTCGTAATTTTGAGTATTGAGACCTTGTCCAATCTATAACTTTCAAGCCTTTGAAGATATTTTCACAAAACTTGGTACAAATATAAAGCATCCTCAGAATTTCTGAAGGTGTTCAGAGTGCAAGAATGGTAACTCCAGTTTCCTGCTTTACAGAGTTGTTGCCTTTGTTTTAATCAGTCATGATTTTGATTTTTTGCCCGTATCTTAATTATTCTACCAGAGGCTTAATTCCAAACATGAAGCATTAACATGGCAACTGTAAGCTGTTATTGTATTTTCTGATCGGGGACATACGACTTAAATTCCACCAACAGTCTCATAAAGGCGGGGCCCTGTTAGTTACCATGTTTCTAGTTAGGTTTTGGTGACTTTGACCCTATTTTTAAGGGTCATTTGTTGATTTGACCTGAAAAACGAAGATGTATCTTGAACCAGTAGATTCGTTTTTACCAAACTTGCAAAGATCAACCTTTTAGGCATTACAAAAACTTAGAATTTGGTGACCTTGATGCCATTTTCAAAGTCACAGGAGTATTTTGTCGAACCTGTTTGTCGTAAGCGAGGCAGTCGACAAAACTTCAGTTTGGTATATATGCATGCGTGCCTCCATCCAGAACTTTTACAAAAACAAAGGACAGTAGACAAGAAAGCTTATGCAGACCAGACATGTGATGAGCAACTTTAAAAAAAAAGTGTACCAGGTGCTATTTTATCATCAAAACTCATAGTATGTAACTTATGAATTTGTTGTATAACTAAATGAGGTGGGTGGGGTAACTGACCCCCTAGATATACAGATTAAACATATTAATGAATGGAAAAATATAAACATTGTATGTGTGGTTTATTTCGTCTCCAATGTATGTATCTATCTCTTTTTATGCTCAGTTGCTGTTCTTTCTCTACATTGTACTACATACACTTAGATTGCCTAATTTCTTTGTGGAAGGAATGAGTGGTTTTTGTCATAGCAACTATAAAAATACTGATTTATCGTATATTATTTAACAAAATCAACTCTTAAAAATGCGTATGCATATCTAAAAAGACAATAACAAGGAATATGTTTCATCAGCATTGAAACTATTTCCTGTAAATATCTGTGTAAATGAACACTGACCCATAATAGAATATCAGTTACCATGGTTACCAAATGATAAACAATGTAAAAACAATGACAGCAAACATGTGGTGATCTTTTAAAAATGTTTCAGTTTACTCACAATTATGGAAACTTAAGATATATTATCCATGGCATGTAACTTTTGCATTCATTTTATATTCAGTGGAAGTGGGTGGGGTAATTGCACCCCAAACTGTAAATTTTAAACATACTTCTGAATGGGAAAAGTATTTATGTAACTTCCCTCTACTGTATTCAATGTATTTATTTGTATTTCTGCTCATATTTGCTTAACATTCTTCAGATATTATCTCTTATAACAGATTTTCTGCTATGACAGTTTCTTCTGATTTTCCTGACGGTGACTAAATTCAAAGAAAATTATTTTCAATTTAAAAAATATACCATCTCCAATTTTTTGATATATGGAGAGCTAGGTGTTATACTCTCTGTACCAAGAGAATGAAAAAAATCTATAGCCGCATTTTCTAACAAAGTGCTTTCAAAATTGGCCAATTTTTGATATTTTTAAAGAGATGCTTTACTAGATAGAAGTCAAGGTCACCTACTCCTTGACCATAGCAATATAAAGAAAAAAATTCTATGCGTACACAGCACTTACATGGGTCTCTTAAAAGACATGAGTGTCAATAACATTTGTTGAGAAATACTGTCAATACAACGGGTGTCAAATCTGGCATTTTTTATAGGAAAAATCACCAAATTAGGCCAAAAAAGAGAAAATCCTCGTTGCCATGGAAACGGACAGTTTGATTGGAGAAAAAATTGTATTTTTGTTCATCACTTGACATAAGCAAAAAAGACACTAAGTTTCATCAAAATCTGAGATATGTCATTTTCACCCCCTATTGCAATTTTTTGGTGCTTACAGAGAATGACTCTTAAGCAATTAGAATGTTTTTGATTCCTATGTGCCTTTGCATTTCTTAAGAAGTGGTAATTGACGGCAAACTCAAAGTTCCATTCCACGTGGAGCTCTCCTTTGCACATATTTTGCTCTGTTTCACACTTGTTGTCCTTTTCTCTGAATCTTTTCTATTTGCCTTTTCTAAATGTCTATGCTTCAGTTTCAAATAAAATATTGTTTAAACCAAAGTCAAATATAGTTATACCCCTTTGTACAAACATTTGCCAATCTTTACATGAAAAACATTCTGATTTTAATTCTTATTCGTGTTTACCTACTGTTATATAGTTTAAAGCACAGGCGCCTGACGAAAGGCTTTTTAGCCCTTGCTCGTCTGTTGTTTTTATGCCCCCGTGACGATAGTCAGGGAGTTTACCCTTGTCCGTCTGTCTGTCCGTCGTGCCTAAAAAGTTTGTATAATCAACTCCTTCTACAATTTTTAAGCAACCAGTCTGAAACATTGCACAAATGCTGCAGACATATTAAAGATGTGCACCTCCCTTTTTGAAGGAAAAAAAAAGTTTTTTGACAAAATTATGGCCTTTATGGACTTAGAATTTTACAGGTTCTGGCTAATACAGAATGGCAAGTTTGTATAATTAACTCCTCCTACTGTTTGTATGCTGTCAATTTGAAACTTTGCACAGATGTTCCAGGCACATTGAAGATGTGCACCTCCCTTTTTGAAGAGAAAAAAAAATCTTTTTTGACCTTTGGACTTTGAAATTTCACTTTCTGGCCAATACAGAATGGTAAGATTGTATAATCAACTCCTCCCACAGTTTTTATGCTATCAGTTTGAAACCCTGCACACATGTTCCAGGAATATTGAAGTTGCGCATGTGCTGTTTTGGAGCGGAAAAAAATATTTTTTTTTTCGCTAAAATTATGACCTTTTCAAAAAATTTCAGGTTTTGGTTAATACAGTATGACAAGATTGTATACTCAGCGTCAGTGAAAACGCACCAGTTTGGAGCTTATGGCACATTATGTTCGTTAAATGTTAAGTTTTATGTAATAGAAATTTAATAAATGTCTATCTTCTGGAATTCAGACCAGTATTTACAAATTAAGTTTCGTTCTTCAATCGATGTTATCAAGCGTAACGTCAATACTGACGTGTATAAAAACTGTCGATATCAAATGACACATTTATAGCGTAATACATCCATATTTCCTGTTCTGCCAGACACTTGCTTGCAAAAGCAATTTTTATTGGAAAGACTCTTGACATAAAACCACATTTCCTCCATGGAATTATGACGCGGTGTAGCAAATAAGGAAAACGTTTTACATTTAACTTAGCTCGTGCTGGATAAGGGTTGACACTTGCCCCACAAAACTTCTGAAATTCAGTTTCTACTACCGATCACAGCACCTTTGGCTGAAAGAAAGTAACATATTTACCGTTAGTTACTTTTGTCTGTTCATTGTTTGATGAATGTGACAATATAGTGACGTTCGAATCCAAGTCACTTCGTCTCAGTCGGCGGTCTGGATTTCTTTTCTATGGCGATTTGAGAGGCTATCTATTCTCTAGCAAAATCCATCATTTAGGAATTTCTGCCATGTGACATTATGCTGGAATTCCGTTTTTCTTGATTTCGTAGCATACGTTACGTCAAACACTTACAGCGTACCTTTATGCAAAACGACATCATAGGCGTGATAAGATGGTTCTTTATGATAACTTTACCCTGTTGACATAGTATGATCATTGAATTTTAGAAAAAATATGACATTATTAGACTGGTGCGTTTTCATTGACGCTGAGTATATAATCAACTCCTTTCAACAGATTTCTAGCAATCAAAAAGTTTGAAAGTTTGACTGACATATCTGTACATCACAGATGCCTTTGTGAAGAGAAAAAATTCATTTTTGACAAAATTATGGTCTTTTTAAACTTAAAAAAATTACAGGTTTTGGTTAATATAGGATGGCAAGTTTATATAATCAAACCCTTCCAGAGGGGTAATGGAAGAAGAGGGGGAGGGGTAGACACGCACAGCTCGGGGGTATCATCTGTGTCTTACAGACACAATTTTATACGTGTAGTTGTTTTTTTTTCTGTCAGAATTAAAAAAATGATGTAGGTCTACAGGGTGTTAAGAAAGTTAAAAGACATTACAATATTGCTTATAACTTCAGAAGTAACATTCATTAAATCTTAAAACTTTAAAGGGTCCACAATGTAACAACTTTTACAACCGTACTTTACCGTAATAAAATAAGCAGTTCATAGCCAAGGTATCAAAGTGGCCTGCTATTTATTATGGACTTTACGCATATAGACGTGGCATATTAAACAGTTATTTATTCCTATACCTAAGTAAATCATCGTTTTAAAACTATCTGAAATGATAGAGACTAATCCAAACAGTATGTTATTATTTTTTTTTATTTACTGTTTTTATTTTCAAAAATTCCAATTTGCATACATGATACAGTTGAACAACCTAATATCATAAATGGATATCTATAGTTTCAGATGACTGTTTCCGCATAAACTGGCTTATACAATGGGTAAATTTAGATGCTCATGACAGAAAAGGGGTCCAACTGACACTTATTTCAATATAATTTGCTTCGGCAATTTAATTTAAATGAGATTCTCCTACATATAGTTCAGATGGGGTCAACTCTTAAAAGCAAGAATTTGTTCCCTAGAAGCAACTTTTTTCCTCTAAGAGCAAACCCCATTTTCATGCAGTCAACTCCCTAGGGGAAAATTCTTCCCTTTTAGAGCAGCCCCAATTTAAGAAGGGCTTTGTAGCCCAAAGATACAAAAATGTTGTCATTGAATTTGTAAAAAAGTAAAAAAATATAAAGGCTCGCACTTTAGCCTACACGCACAGAAATACATGTAGTTCTCTAATTCTTACTAAACAATGTACTTGCATATAGACGTGGCATATTAAACAGTTATTTATTCCTATACCTCAGTAAATCATCATTTTAAAACTAACTGAAATGATAGAGACTAAACCAAACAGTAACTTGTAAGTAATCGTAGACAACATGCCCATTTTGACAGACGAGTCACTGACATGAAAAAGCAGATGAGGAATTAATATTTTGCAAAGGGGGTGGGGGTAATGAATTGACATCTGAAACGAAACTTGAAATCAAATGTTGACATAAATTCTTCGGGTGGCTGGGGCCAGGCATATTTGTGCAAATATCCCTGGCTTTTGGCCTATTTTCTACGCCACCTTTTTGCAAACAAGAAAAAGTCTTGTTAACTTGTTGTTTTATGCATTGTTTTATAACATGTTTGTTTATGTACATGTAAATATGTTAGTTTCATATTCAATTATCACTTTCCGTCATTTAAAATAAATGACAGTTTCAATTCAAACATACTCTTGTTTTGCATTATTCTTCCTCGCAAAAACTAGCTTCAGTGTCACCGTCCTGGATATGTCATAAATTCATTTATATGATGGAGTGTGTCTTAGAGATAAGGGAGACAAGAATAAAATTTCGAAATATTTATGGTGAATCTGTAAATTTATATATATTTGAAATTTTAACCAGCAAAAAGTTAAATTATGTAAATGTGTTGATAAAATAGCATTTCTATGGCAATAATGCATTTACATGACAAGAAAAAATGGTTAATAACAGGGGTTATTACCATTTATAAAATATCTCAAGAGTTTCCTAGATAATTTCACAATTTTACCCAGTTTGTTTCAAAACAAAAAGGTTTTAGTGCAAAATTCGATGAAAAATAAATTTGAAGTTAAATCTAAAATGTAATTAGTTAAGAGTGATTTTGCAAAAATATATGAAAAGAAAAATCAGATCAAATGTTTATTCTTGATGTGAGAACAAATCTAATAACAAGAGACTAAACAAATCTGCAAAATGCCTCTGTGTTTACAAATACTATTAAAGATTCTATCCCTACCCCCTAAAATTTAAAGTTTCAACTGAGAATGGGGGTACCCCTTCGATTTACTCAGAATTCCGTAGTAAACCGTCGGAAAATAATAAAAACTAAACGAAACATAAACTAGGCCACAGTACCAATACTCATGTTTGGAATTACCTCGTAAGAACAGGAGATTAGAAATTCTGTCTACGCATGTCAAATAACCGCAAGTTTATACAAGAATTTCACATGGCCAAAGACTGCGAGTTCTATTTCGCACTCAAATATTTCTGATTATTTTATGTACACGTTGCCTGTGAACGTGTGTAACCTAATGCTAATTTTGACCATGTTATCGAAAGCCAAGTTTGAACATTGCAGCTGCTATCCTATGCAGCGAGTGTTCCTGCAAGGTATAAAAATTAAATTCATACGCTGAAATTTTGAATTTTCCCCAAGAAGAAATGTTTTGATCCAGAACAATATATGATGTAATCATTCAGCGCTTAACGGTATATACATTACCATTTACTTCATTAACTTACTTAATAAGCACGCACATGGTTGATTTAACGTCAGAAATCCAAGTTCCTTGATGTCATTGTGACTTATTTCGTTATTGTACGATTATTGCAAGACGTCATAACTAACGCAACGTTTGAGGTTGGTAGTATGAAAATGCCATATACATTCCTTACAGATCATTCGTTAACATCGCTCTTGAGAGAGAACATTAACTATTCGGCTCTTTGAAAACCTACACGTTCATCAATTTAGCCTAATGTCAAATTAATATTTTAGTATCGAGGAGAAATTTTAGAGAGAGTCTCCTCTAAATCAATTGTTTATCCCCAAGGTGAAAATCCCCTTTATACACACTCAACTTATTATTGTCAGTTTTGACAAATGAATATAGTCAGTGTATTTAAGGTAAATAGGTAAACTTTAAGAGGGGGAGGGGTCGTATCTCTGTCATGGGAGTTAATTCCGAAAGGAAAGAATCCCAATCTAGGAGTTCGTCTTCATGGAAGGCAAACAGGAAGTCAGAAAAGTTGTTCCCCTTTACCAAAAAAACAAAACAAAACACTTGACGGTACACATACCGGGGCTCCCATCAAGTACATATTTGAGCTTTAATCTTTGTTCTGAAATTAGAAAACATTAACTCGAAACCCGAAATTTGAAAAAATAAACTCGAACTCAGCAACACCTTACTCAGAACTCAAAAATTTTAACTCGAGAAGAATCCTTACTCGAAACTGGAAAACACTTATTTGAAGCTCGAACTTTTGAAATTGTTTTCAGTTTTTGCAGTTAAACAGGCTGATTTGAGCATTTGTTTTCAAACATGGCTGTATGTCCAGTTCCACGTGAAAACACTCATTCGTATGATCAGTATTTTTTATAGCATGCCTTCCCGGGCATGAGTCCTTATAAATTTCATGCAAATTGACCGGAAAGCATGTCATATGAACACTAAGAAACAGAGGAACACGCCACATTCTGCACAGGGACATCATTCCACATACTGCACATCGACATTTTGACATTCTCTGGCTTTTATTGGGTCTATTCAGTATCAGATCATATATTTGTATCCCTTTCTCACTTATTACAAGTTAAATGTTTGGCAGCTTACGAAAATGAACGTTTGAAAAGACATATTTGCTGACATTTAAAAGCAACTTCCTGGTGTTTCCAGTACATTTACAGCGACCAAGCAAATGCTGCATGCGTCAGTTTTGTTAAAACACCAGTAAATTTGTAACCAACAAGTCGATTTAGACGTTAAGAAACTAATGTGTTCCGTACATTTTTCTTGTCGAGCAAATATGCACGTTTAAAGGTAGAAAAGATATTAGTTACTCACCAAACCTTCGCTTTATCCTGAAAAACACACACTCCTGATACGTCACAACCACTATTCTACAATTGTGCGACTATACTCGGTGGAAAAAGAAAAGAAAAGATAGACGAGAGAAAAAATGTCCAAAAAACCTCACCCGCACCTACTGCATGCACAGTAGGCCCTTGCCGTACAATGTTCCAAATCAGTAGGACGCCCTGGCACTGGAAGTTACACACAGCACCATCGCACCACCCGACCACCCCCTACAAACAAATAAAAAACAGAGTTATTCAGTATACAACTACCTTAAATGCAAAAATTGCGCAAAGGTTCTGGCCACAGAGCAAATAATATGTGTCAGAACATTTTGAGGTTTTATGATGTTCCACTGTCACATCATGGTAATCACGGAATAAAAAAGAGTTAGTGAGCCGCGACACGACAAAACCAACAATGTGGTTGTGCGCCCAGCGCAGACTCAGATCAGCCTGGGCATCCGCCCAGTCTGATCAGAGTCTTCACTGTCCGCATGGAGGTAGCTTAGCCCCTTAGCTAGCCTTTAAGCGCTTAGCAAAGAGTCTGATCAGACTTGGCGGATGCCCATGCTGATCTGTGTCTGGGCTGGGCGCACTACCACATTGTTGGTTTTCTCGTGTCGCGGCTCATTTGTTTGAGAAAATCTGACGTTTCTGTTTGAATAATTTCAGTTTGTAATGTCATTGATAAAATGGCGTAGCATGGCATATACTGTTTGCAGTATACAAAAACGTCATAGATAATGTTACCAGCAACTAAGGAATTACTAACTTGTGCTTAGTACCTTGACAGAATGACGTTTCGATGATGTCATTTTGACATTAATCTGACCTCTTAGCAGCTATGGTAACAGATCTTTAACGTCATTAGTATTGTTGCATGGCAAACAATGTATGCCATGCTCCGCCATTTTCAGTGACAGAAAAGCTGAAATTCTTTCAAATGAAACTTCAGATTTTCTCAAACAAATAATTATTCTCTTACTTGAAATTATTTTAATACTACATCCGAGTTCGTGTCTGCGTTATGCCGACATACCTTGTGAAATTAAATAATTACCAAATAAGAAGGCGAAAGCAAGTAGTTAATGTCTTTGAATTAAAATAGAGAAAACCATGTTAGTAGCTCTATCTATTATCAGGTGAAACCAGAAACAAAAATTGGAAGGGCGAGATTTGCCGAGCCCTTCTACCGTGTTCCTGGTTTAGCCTGACAAACTGGAAATCAAAAGCCTCTGACATGACCATCATGCATCATTAGGAGCTGTTGAGGCGTAGAGAACTTCAGACAAATATAAAAAAAAAACGCATTTTGTCCGAACTTGCTGACGTCGCACTATGCTTTATGACGTGATTCGATGACGTCATTTGACGAATCAGACGTTGTTATCACGTCCAACGTAACTCAGTAGCAAACCGTCTTCAGAGATCGCTCCTAAAGGCACTGCCTGATACCATTCGCTCAGGCACAGTTTTAAAGTGATATGAGCCTCGACACGAGAAAACCAACAAAGTGGTTGTGCGCCCAGCTCAGGCACAGTTTTAAAGTGATATGAGCCTCGACACGAGAAAACCAACAAAGTGGTTGTGCGCCCAGCGCAGACTCAGATCAGCCTGGGCATCCGCCCAGTCTGATCAGAGTCTTCGCTGTCCGCATGAATGTAGCTTAGACCCTTAGCTACCCTTTAAGTGCTTAGAAAAGAGTCTGATCAGACTGAGCAGATGCCCAGGCTGATCTGAGTCTGCGCTGGGCGCACAACCACTTTGTTGGTTTTCTCGTGTCGCGGCTCATATTACGTAACATTATGTTGTCATACCTCTGCTATCACGTGGAATTTTACAACAGATGCATGATCAAAGTGGTTATCGCCTACTATTAAATGTAAGTATTCAAGCTGGATCACCAACATATTCAACAGGACAATATTGCGAAAAGTGGGTCCCAAGTGACCAAGTTAACGTCAGCGTCATGAACATAAGACCTGACGACTGTGTTTATCAAAAGAAGACACGAGCTATTCTGACGTTAATGTTTCTTTCGCACAAGTCATGAACGGTAAAACACTGATATTTGGCGGTTAGTGAATTTTAGCGATTTTGGCAGATAAGGCAAACAGCGCTAAATATTTGCTGTTTACGAAATTTCGATAAAACGCAGAGCCTAATACAGGCTAAGATAAATATAAAGTATAATGATGGTGTTTTTTGGTATAAAGGTCAGTCAAGACCATTTGCTAGGCTTGCCGACCCAGTCCGACGTCGACGTGGTTCAGGCCGACCTGATAATCTTGGTATCAAGGATATCTATTTACGGGTGGTCGGGTGGTGCGATGGTGCTGCGTGTAACTTCCAGTGCCGGGGCGTGCTACTGATTTTGGACAATAGTAGGGCAAGGGCCTATTGTGCTTGCAGTAGGTGCGGGTGGGGGTGTTTAGACATTTTTTCTCTCGTCTGTCATTTCTCTCTTTTTTGCTCCCTCTCTCTGGAAGACGGCCCGATATAGACTGAAATACTGTCTCAAAGGGCCATGAGCCGGGCCGGGTAGCGCAATTGGTAGGGCACCTGACTCGTAAGTCAGAGGTCCTGGGTTCGAATCCCGGTCTGGCCACATACTTTCGTTTCTCCTTCCGCTGATTCAAGAAGGGCAGTTGTCAGTTACTGGCGAAAGTATGTGCACTTAGTACTGGTTAACCGCTTAGGAGGTCTAAGCCTGCCCAGGAATAGTGTGATTAGGTTAACTGACCGTCCCGACATGACCTTAGTTGTTTACCGTGGACGTTAAGCATCAAATTAACCAACCAAAAAATCAAAGGGTCATGAAACCCAAATTAATCAATCAATCAATCATTGGATTTCTATTTATCTTTCATCTTTAGAAATTTTTACTGCATAAAGAGAGTAAAATAAATGAATAGCACCTGCAGTTTTTTACTTTTTTTGGCGTCACAAATGCGTTAAGGCGTAAGTCGGTGACGTCATTTAACCAACCTACACGAGGCGATTCTAATAAATGCCTTAATTGTGGCATTTATCAGGATCGCCTCGTGTAGGTCATTCTAATAAATATGAGGCGATTCAAACAAATGTCACAAAGTGCATGTATAGTTTAATAGAAAGGTAACAACAATGGTTACAAACTGACATCATTTTCTTTTTTATCTGGAGCCATGGTATATCATGTACGCCAAAATTAATCTACGCAAATATGTCAGTTTCCTTAAACCGCGAAATTTTCATACCGCTCATGTTAAGTGTTTTACATATCTATATGGTGACAATTAAATTATTTAATTGTAGTTTTATACACAAATATTGTTAGCAGGAAGATTCTTTCAGCATGAGTAATTTCTCCTATCAAGAAATCGGTTCCCAATCATATTGCAGTATTTTATCTTCAATCGCTTTTGCAGCCCCGTGGTGCTAATAAATATGCATGAGCTCAGGTAGAGAGTGCTGCTATTGGCTGCTTCAGTGATACTCTAGTCTATTTTTATTGGCAAGAAGAATTCTCAGTTTTCTCCGGGACCTTCTGAGCGAAAGGTTTTGGAAATTTTCTTGCGTGACCCGCCTGTGTATCCAACCCCATGTTGCAGGTTGATCAAACATTTCCAGTACGATATTTCGGTTTACTGTGTATAGGTTATTGGACTCCATTAATCCAGGCTTTCAGGACTGAGAAAGATTTGAATTGCAATTTCTGTAAATTCTCGTCAGCATAGACATTTGGAACAGATGTCCAGTTCTAAGACTGATTTTAAAATGTCCAGCTGAGGAAGATGTATCACATGGCGTCGCTGTTACTCAGTGGATAACGTTGTGTCATAAAAATCGTATGATCACACGCGTAATAGTACTTTGGGGCGTAAATGTAACGTCATAGACAATGTTCGTGTCTAAAATACGTTTTCTTATTGAAACAATGTTTAAAGGCGATAAACTTCCATTTTATAGGGTCATATGATAAACAGAATCTTATACTCGTGGTCATTTCATATGAAATTTATGAAACTCGCCGAAGGCTCATAAATTTCATATGAAATGGCCACTCGTGTAAGATCCTCCATTTACAAGTATCACACGTATGTCTCCCATCAAAGGCGATGGGGGACAAACCGATGTTAAAACAGATGCAATGGGCATCGGCACTAGAGTGTATATAGAGGATCTTACATGAGGGCTCATGTATTATTGAATTTATTGAACAAATTGGGGGAAAAAAAAGATACGAGGCTATGCCGAACATTTTATCGGTTTTCCCCAGCGAGTTTACTAAATTCAATTATACAGGAGCACGAATGCAAGCAAGATTATATTTATCATATGATACTGAAATGTCATTTTATTAGCAAATTTTGCACTAAAACGTCACGATTTTCCCATTGACGTTTTCATGGACGTCAACGCATGACGTTACGACGTAAGTTGCAGTTTAATCCACCAGTTGATTATCGTTTTTAATGCATGGCTTTATTTAGGAATTGAAATTTGATTATTCAGCGTTTATCGTGTGATGAAGCCAGTGGGCGGAGCTAAAATTCCATGAAGAATTAAGCTCCTTGAAGAATTAAGCGACAACCACTGGCTTCTTCACACGACGAACGCTTAAAAATTAATTTTTAGTCTTTTTACACTTTATTTTTTTACCCTTTCACTGGTAATTCTACATAGAATATGCAAAATATGGGTCGAAGTAAAGTTAGTAACGACGTGTTTGGCCATTACGTTGAGCAGCCATCGCCATAACATGGACCGATCAAGAAGTTTGGTTCCCTCAGCTTGACGACAATGTCATATGATCAATTGTCATTCATTGGTGTATGAAGCCAGTCGTTCTGAAAGGTTCACCTATGGGAAATCAGTGGAAAGTGTAAATATAACACTTTCAGATGCGATGTCTTATGATGGAGTCTTGTTGAGTAAAGTTCAAAAACAGGCAATGATCAGGAACTAACAGACTATATCCCGACCTCGAAGCCAAAAGGTCAAGAAGTATATACATAAATGAATAACAATTCACGGAAGGCACATAGGGCTAACCGAACGAACAGCTCTTTCCAAAACAGGGGTTTACTCAGCTACTGACAAAACAATGTGAGCGAAAGCACGGACCTGAATAACAAGGACAAGTACAGTAACAGTTAAGAATTTGGTTGGCTGGTTGTTTGGGTTTAATGGCTCTGAGACAGTATTTCGGTCTATATCGAGCCGTCTCCCCGACAGTGGGAGAAAGAAAAGAAGAAAGAAAGAGTAGAGAAAAATGCCCAAACAACCCCCACAAGCACCCACTGCAAGCACAGTAGGCACTTGCCCTACTATTTTCCCATCTAGTAGGACGCCCTGGCACTGAAAGTTACCTTGCACCTCGTCCTACCGCAACCAACCCCAACAGTAAGGCGCCACACCTGAAATACCGCATTGGAATGATCAGTAATAAATAACTAGAGAGAGTGGGGCTGGGGCTTAGGTAAAAATAGATGTTGATGCTGTTTTTGACTAGGGTAGCTGAATGACCACCTGCTCTTTCGGTTTATCGTGCGTGTCTTTCGTGAACTTGTGTCAATTTTTCCGTGTGTGTTTTTCTTTCTCTATTGGTTTGAGAGCGGGATGTGGGATTTGATTGTATTAATTCCTGAGCATTGCCTATTTTTTTATTTTGCACTCTTTATAGGATCCAACCTGTCGCCTGTCTAGGAAAGAGCTTTTTGTTACGTATCCGTGTTTCATGAACTGTCGACAATTTCAATATGCATATATTTTTCCTTTTTTTTTTTTTTTTTTTTTTTGAGGGATAAGGGATCTGATTGTATCAGTTCCTAAATATCATTGTTTATATTTTTTACTATGCATACAATGGTACGGCACAGGCCGGCTGTGCTTGCAGCAGGTGTGGGATGGGATTTTATATGTTTATTTATTTATCTTTTTTTTTTTTTAAAGCCAACAATCATATCAACTCCTTTTCTTATTCATACATAGACTTAAACACTGTCTCAAGGAGCTGTTAAACCCAAAACAACCAACTAACCAAATTACCCATGCGTACCATCGGCAAGATTTTGGGTGGTTTCGTAGTTTTTGTATTGCAACACACCTTGAGCCCATTAGTATCAAAACATAATACCTGAGACTAAGAGATGCTTTCGAGGGTTTTTCCTTTAGTTCCAGTTCTCTAAACGATGATTAAACAACGTTCCGTTGACACGAACGTTGTCAATGACATTACATGTACGTGCCTAAGTGTTATTACCCGTGTAGTCACACGATTTTTATGACACGACCGTTATCCAATGAAGAACAGTGACGTTATATTATGATAAATACAATAACAAACGTTTCATTGGTTTCGAAGTATTGAATTGTAAGGTTAACATCTTAAGCTCATTTATTAAAGATGACGGAATTCTCTGCATTTCGCCACTATTTCAGGAAATTCATGAAAATTCATAACTGTAAGCTTGTTCTGTTAATCTGATATATTCTGACAGCTCGCAATCCTTATGTCAACAAACCCAGCAGCATTTAATAGTGTTTAGTTTATTCAGCCTCTATCCTATATCTACATGCTTAAAAGAGAATAAACAATGTAGAAATAATCCAATTGAACATTGGTTGAAGTGAGTGTTAGTAGAATGATATGTTTGTATGATTTTCATTGTTGTGATTTACACACAAAGATTTATAAAGCTTCATTAGATCTGATATCTTTGTTAAACAAGAGACAAGTTATCCTATCTGCAGAGAAGGTAAGAACTTTTAACTCTTTGTTTCCTTTTGAAAGCTGTGTTGGATCAGTGCTCCAGATAAGAAAGGGCAAGAGGGATAATTAAGGGATAATTATCGTAATTTTTCCTTAAAACATATGTTGGGACCCGGCATTAGAACCATCTCGGCAAGACGGTTCTAATGAGGGGCAACGACATATGTTTTTGCATGAAAAATAAGAAAAATCATCTCTGAATTATCCCAGTTACCCCTTCTTACTGGAGCTCTGATGAAATAAGTATTTCATGCTAATTTGGATTTTTTTAAAAAAAGAAGCGCATACTGACTGTGCGATTACATTGAGAACTGTCTTATCTGGGTGATCTTTATCAGAGTCTGATGAGAAGAAAAAAGTTATTCCTAAATTATCACTGAGCACCTCTTTATTTTGTTGCTGTTTTCCTGAGTTCATCAAAACCGTATGTACAGTACTCATTAGGACATTAAGTCATTTCCATCAAGTATATTGTTCTTTTGAGGGATGTTTTTCGGAACTATTGGTGTTCAGTGCAGATTCTGATTACACCGTTCTATGTTTTATCTGTGCAGTCTGATGTGGATCTGCCTTGCCTGCTCAAGCACCTCTGTCCATATAATTAGGGTAGATACTGTATATATCAATTCCATTATAATGACATTCAGTGAGGCAATGAAGCTCTTCAAACAGTATAGATTTGATCAGCTGCAACACGGCTAGGGGATCTAAATGAAAGACTGTTGATTTTCTGATCTTTTCGGAAAAGATTTATTTTTTTGCACGTTTTCAAGTGCCTAATGTTTGAAAGTCATGTGTGTAAGGCTCATTGTGAAATATGGCGAAGAAAGTGTCCTTCCTTTTATTTTATTTTATATATTTATTTTGGAGGGGTGGGTCCGGCTACATAAATGTTTTACTGTTTGACTTAGAATGTGCCACAATATAAAGATTAAACAAAGAAATGTGTGCTTTCAAGACATTCCACAGTATTTTATACAACTGGTTTAACAGTCGGGTATGTATTTTATGAGTCTTTGTCTTGAACTTTGCAGGCTTCTTAGTACTGTGTTACTAGTAGATTACTAAAATGGCACCAGGGGTGACTCTTCTCAGGCCTTTGCAGCTAGAAGTAGACGAACACGGGGAAGGCTACTGGGTGAAGTTCGACTCCTTTATAGAGCTACTAAAAATCAAGCATGACCAAGGAGATTCTATAGTTGCAATTAAACCTAGCAATGTTCGCAAAGAGATTAATGGCCACAGAAATCGATTTAAGGTTATATGGGGAAAAGAATACGTCAGCTACCATTCAGTTGTGAAATACATGTTTCACCATAGTGATCAACTGATCTTCTGTAGAAGAGTTTGTGACCAAATTATCCATTGCTCTTTGGAAAGCAGTGACACTGTGTCAAATATTTATGAAATATACAAGGCCGTATCACATAAGCAGCTTCATAGTAAGCACATTGAGTCTCACCTGGAAAGGGAAGTCTGTGGTCTTGAGAATGACATTCCAACACTTTACAAGCACTACAAAATACACTTCAAGAAAGAGGAATGGATGCGTGTTGTTGAATTTGAATTTCACTTTAATCAAAGATATGAAGCTGTGTTGGACAAAACAACCTTTGAAGAACAGATCAAACTTAGGTGGGAGTTTCTGCAAGAGCTTCAACAAACAAGCGCACTATCTTCTGTACTAGAGACTCAAGCAAAGTTCACCATCACACAACGTACTAAAAGAATGCAAATGTACAGAGACGGCAAACTGCCTGAAATGGTATCATCTTTAAGACATAACCTTTGTTTATTGGATAGTGAACTGACCAAATTTGTTCAGAATCCCTCAATTACAGACATCATTACAGTTGACTGTACAAAAAGATGCACACATGATAGTTCATTACATGTTTTCATAGTTATAAGTACGAAAAATGAGGATGTAACTAACATAGATATTCCCATAACAATACAATCAGTTCGATGTTATTTGGAGAAGTACCACAGTTCCAGATGTGATGAAATAATATTTATATCTCAGGAAGATGCCACAAAATATATCTCAGAAGAAGGTGTACATCATAGGTTCCATTTAAGAGATGATTATTTTGTTGGATCAGTGAGTGGGCTATATGTTTGGACATCTAACTGTAACCAGGAACGGCGGACGGACACAGGTTTGTTACCTGATGAAGAAAGTAAATGCTCCACATGTTTTGAAAGTTCAGGTGAAATTCCCCTTAGTTTGGAAAAGTTTAACATCATAAGAGAATGGAATAGAAGTGTCCCAATTCACGCACAGCTTCTTTTAGAAGCATATATTAACAAAGAGTATGCTCGAAGATGTGAGAATAAAGAAAAGTACATCAAGGACAAGATAAAAAATCTTTATCAGTTGTATGATTCTCTTTTACATTTTCATAACTTAAGATACATGTATATAGGTGTATACCAAGAGAAAAACACTGAGGAACTAGTACTGAACCATAAGATTTTGGATACAGTCTTCAGAATAACATCAGAGAGTGGAGCAACTGTCAGTTTAAGGCTTGCTGATCAACTAATTAAAAAGAAAGCCCATTTTGAAATATGTTACTACAACACATATTTAAGACGCTATAGTCTTGAATACCAATCAAGTTTTGGAATAAAAACAGGATGCCTTAATATGCGAGACAGTATCTTGACAATAATGCTGGACAATTTAGTAAAGTTAAGATACCATGACGACCCGTATCCAGGAGAAAGTAGGTCACAGCAGCTCTGTACCTTGCCTATCACAGTGAAAGGCATTCCACCGGATAGCTCCATAGTAGATCAGTGGCATAATGCAGAGAATTGTGATGGCGAAATAACATGTCGGTGCAAGACGACCACCCCCATCACCAAAGACAACTATGAAGCATTCTTTATAGAATTATTACCCACCGAAAAAGACAGACTTCAGCGTTTCCAGCGACTATATACATGGGGATTTTGTGGCTTATGGAAGCATGTTACAGCCAGTAAGTTAACTTTTATTTCAACATACATACATATACATTCACCCAAAAGCTTTGGTATTAGATGAGTGTTCACCAAATCATCATTTCAAAAATAGAATATAAGCAATTAAACAAATCTGAATATAGTATTATATTTCAATAACAGTTATTATAGTGATCAGAACATATCATTTTAAAACAATAATGACCAATTTAATTTGAAAGTATCCACAGCATTGAAGCCTGCTTATAAAAATTTATTTGTTATGTTTTGTTTGTTTGTTAAATACCGCATTTCTTCTAATCAACCCCCCCCCCCCCCCCCCCACACACACACACACACACACACACACCTTGCTTATAAATCTAATAAATGACCATAATCTTTTTCTGGAAAATGACGCCAATTCCATCACTCCATCACTAATTGTTACTTATTAGCAAAATTTTGTCTGAAGAATGTCTTGTCTTTTATAGGACTTGATCATTGTAACACCCCAGGAATGTTTTTGGAAGAAATACAGTAGTACTAATGAATACTTTTACCCAAAATAATTGCGTACATATTCAAAAGATTTCCAATATGATTTTACAGGTACTTTGTGGAAATCTGCTATGGATAGACATGCAACACAAGTTAACGACGACACTGTTATTTTAGAAGAATCTTTTGTGTCTTTAACATTGTCTGATGGAGAAGCAGAAGAACGTGACCAGTTCTGCTACCAAGACAGTCCAATGCGGGAAACGAAAAGCTACACAATTAAAGATGAGGATAAAGGAGTAAGTCACTTTTTTTTTGTTTCTCATGTTTTACATTTTGTTTTCATACTTTTATACAACCAAGTGAAATCCATAATACTTCATTAACATTTTATCAGCTACTAAATAGGCAGAGTTGTCAGTCGAATGTTTGCCACATCTCAAGATTTCAAGCTTGCATATTATAAAAGATGTCAGCTTGTGGTTGTCACTAGAAATGCATTCGACAAATAAAATGGAAAAGTAGACTCTGTTTAAGCTCAAAGTCCCTCATTCGTGGCGATTATTTAGAAAAATTTAGATTTGAGAGGAACAGTTTTTGAAGAGCCAAATATAAAAAAAAAACTTACTTTGAACCATCTTCATTAGTGAAGTAATTATTTTGCATGCTTTTGCATTTAAAAAACTTATGAAATTACAGTATGCTTTTCTCTGGTTTCGTCACCAGATATTGTTAGGGTCACTGACGAGGCTTTATTAGCCGAAACTACGTAGTCTGGCCCATGTCCTTCTTCTGAATGTATTTTCTGCTCTAGAAGGAACTATTTAAGATTTTAATTCTTGCAGGATGATACAGAAACTGTAGATATTGTCAGTATTTTGAAACAAGTCAACGAAAAGGACATTGAAGAGTTAGAGGCTATACAAGATTTTGACAGTATGTTTCCACCTTTGGAAAAGTCTTTCACTGATGATGAGTCTGACCAACAGATGATAACATCATCAGAAGACAAGCTGACAGACGCTTCCTCCTGCTCTCCATATGCCATGATTGTAGAAGAGAAAAATAGAAATGCTGCAAGAGATTGTGAAGTTCTGACAAAGTCTGACGATGTAGCACATGAGTTTGGATTTAATATCTTCAAGCCACCACCTTCAATTTCAAAGCACCCGCCACCAGCAGTAGGCAGGGATGATGATATCAACAAACTGAAACAAATACTTGATGAAATCTTGCTTAAAAGTGATAGTTTATTGAATTCAGAAGAGGCTCATAAAATACTGTTCGGTCCAGACCAGAAAATTGGTGAAAACATGCTGAAACTCATGAATTCTGAACCTAAATACCGCATTTTTCTGCTGGAATTTCCCTGTCTTCATTTACGCAAGTCAAGAATCACCAATGTGTGTTCAGCATACAAGGATGCTGGTCTGGTGCACATATTAAAGTACATGAGAGATGAAGATTTTGAAGACTGTGCAACCTTGATTTCAATACAAGACATAAACAAAGCTACAAGATACATCAGACGTATATCTCTCGGTCTACACGTTGCCCTCCTAAGTACCTTTATGCTCACACTGTCAAATGAGGAACAGCATGAACTTCTGAATGACTTGTTATCAGATCAAAGTGCGCAGTTGTCAGAGAAGTGGAACGGAAAGTACGCTTATTTCGTTGACACAGCAACTACCCAGAATGCAACATTCGCGCTTCATGTAGAACTTATGATGCACTGTGATGAAATATGTGCATTAGCTTTAGCAGAACGTGCTGGTGGAGTTGACGGCTACACACGTATGCTTGCTGCAGTTAAGTCCTCTCTGGGTTTTGCATTTATGAATGGTGCTTCTTCATATGCTCCTTACTGCACTCAGCTGTTGAAGACACATTACGAGAGTGGCATATATTACCAAAATATGAAAGCATCACTGTTTTCTACGCCTCACAAGAACAGTCGCATCAATTTTGCAGTTGACTGTCAGAGGGAAATGGACCACAAGGATGTGATAAAGGCTTTTAGATCCGGCTCATCATTAGAGGCTGTGATTCCAAGAATGTCGCTAGTTGATTCGCTTGATGCTGTTAAAGATTCTGGTGTTGAAGTTAGCAGTACAGTTGGCTCTTTAGAGGTTGCCTCGTTCCCAGGCGACTAAAATACACTACTGTAGTGAGTGATACGAAACGGAAGTTGTGCAAGGAACTAGTCTACTTTAGAGGAGACTGATGAGAAAGGTCTGCTTGGTCTTGATATTACAGAGACTGACAGTATGTATATACTTCGAGTTGCAGCCCTTGTTATAAGGCAAGGTGGTCTTTCCATTACACCTTGTGATGAGGTTTACAACGTATATGCAGTAAATAAGACAGCATTGCCCAGTTGTATACTTGACCGAAACACAAATGAAGTTGGAGGCTACCTCATAAAGAAATACATAGCATCACAGCAGCTCTTTTCGCTTTCAAAGAAAGACCTTCCTAATGTCAAGGAACTTGATGGACCTTCTGATTTTCTAAATAGGGTAAGGTTAGCAAAGGGCGTTACAATCAAACGAGTGACAAATGTAAAGAAAGGGTTAATTCGTAGTGAGCGTGGCATCAGAGAGGAAAAACGAAAAAAAATTGTGACAAAGGAGAAAAAAAGGATTGATTGCCTTAGCTCAGACATGAACCTGTGTCAGGCTGTTGTGAAACCAGATTGCTCGAAGCCGAAAGTCCAGAAGTCAGCTGGCGTACAAAAGGCTCTGACAGAGCTTATGGAGAAGTATCGCATAGCTGAAAACAGCGCAGATCAACTTGTCTTCTTAAATTCAAAAACAGTTCCATCTGTGATGCAAACAGCTGGACTAGCAACAGTAGAATTTGCCGGTATAAAATTCAAGACTAAGGCTATATCTATCCCATCCTACATGAAATATATTGAAATATCTATACTGAGGAATATTATGAAAATGCTTCCCGTTGTACGGCATATAGCAGTGTGCGAGGAAAAGTATAGATTTACTCCAGATAGCTTCAAAGCCGCCACACGTTCACAAAGAACCACAAAGGAGAAGTATACAGTTAATCATCTGAAAACACCTGAAGAAATGTTAAGTGAGGATTAGTTTGACAGATCATGGCTTGTTACAACTGCTGAAGGAAAATGTCTCATTAAGCACCTTCCTAGCAAGAAATGCTAAAACCCTTAGAATTCCACATGACCTGAATCTGTATGTTGGTTTAAACATATTTTATTCAAATAAATTCCACATACATATATACATTTACTATAACAATACAAGAAAGGATTCAGAAAGAAGCCAATCGGCTTATGTAAATCTGTCTCCCTATAACCATGAAATACTAGAATACGGTATGAACGTTCATACAAAGTGTAACACAAAAGTATTTATGTCAGTATGTCAAACCAATTAACGAAAAAAAAAAGAGAGAAAAAAAGTAAAAGTAAAGAAAGTAAAAAAAAAAAAAAGAGCCTGAAAATAACTAATATAATTATATTAGTTATTTTGTTAAGATATGAGCGTCAATAGATAAGTGATATAGCAGAGAGAGAGAGAGAGAGAGAGAGAGAGAGAGAAAGAGAGAGAATCCTCATGATTTAAAGCGTTGACTGTCATGTATAAACTTAAATACTGCAACCAAAATCTGACAATTCGTTTGATAGTCCATATTAGCAACTCCGAATAGTATATTACTGACATCTGGTACACAATATTGGGCTAAGGTATTCAACATTACAGTTCGTATTCCGTTATATCTCTGGCATTCGAAGAAGAAATGTTTGGTAGATTCGATTGAACCACAGACACAGTAAGGATTATCAATTATGTTTTTTTTTGAAACTATGAATGGAACTGGAATCTTTTATCTCAGGAGCAAGTTCGTTCCAAGATCTTATACTTGAGGGCAGAAAAGATTTATAGTACAATTGGGTTCTGGCCATCGTATACCTAATGTTAGATGCATTGCGTAAAGTATAAGACGTGGTACTTTCGATGGACGGAGGGACAAGGGAACTGAGATAATCAGGAGAGAGATTATTAGACATTTTGTAGAAAAGACATAATTTATGCTTATTTCGTCTTTGTTCAAGCCTTTCCCAACCGGTTTCTTGATATAATTTGTTTAAAGATACTAGTTTGGTCGTTCCTGTAACTATCCTTGCGGCCTCAACTTGAATTTTTTCTAGAGCGTTAATTTCGTACTGGGTACAGTTGTCCCAAACTACATCGGCATATTCTAAGATAGGTCTTATAAAAGATATATAGATAATTTCAAGAGACTTTCTGTCAAGAATAAATTTCAACTTGCGCATAACATTTAATCTAATCCAAGCTTTAGAAGTGATATAATTTATGTGTTCATGCCATGTGCCATCATTTGAAAGAAAAATACCTAAATGCTTATGACTGGATACTTCATTAATGGGTTCGTTATTCATTATTAATGGTGGATGACGGGGTCTGTTAAGTTTTCGAGAAATTAGAAGAGATTCAGATTTAGCAGGATTAAACTTAACCAGCCAGCGTTCTGCCCATTGATGAATTACGTCTAGATCGGAATTTAATTGTCTCGCTGAATCGATCGGTTCATCAACAATCAAATATAGGCTAGTATCATCAGCAAATAATTTAATATTTGAATGTATATTGTCAACTATGTCATTGATATATATCAAAAACAAAAGAGGACCTAAAATAGAGCCTTGTGGTACTCCTGATTCTATATTTACCCAGTTTGATTGTGCACCTGGAATAACTACTCTTTGTTTTCTATTAGAAAGATAACTAGTCAGCCACTGAAGAAGTTGTGAATCTATTCCTGATTGTTTAAGTTTGAAAATGAGGCCTTTATGCCAAACGCGATCGAACGCCTTACTTACATCACAAAAAACTGCCCTCACTTCTTTACCTTCATCTAAAGCCTTACAAAAAGTATTATATATGTCAACAAGTTGATTAACAGTAGAGTCCCCAGGAACAAAGCCCGATTGTAAACAAGTGATTGTATGTTGATCCAAAAAGAAATTAAACATATGCTTATGAACAATTTTTTCCATTACTTTACCTAAAGCACTGAGAAGAGATATAGGTCTGTAATTACATACTAAAGAGGGGTCATCTTTTTTATGAAGAGGAGAGACATTTGCTTCTTTCCAGATATCAGGAAAATGGCTCTTACACATGGAAGCGTTAAATAGATCACACAATGGTTTAGACAGAGCAACAGATAACTCCTTTAGTATTCTATTGTTTACATTATCAGGTCCTGTTGATTTACCTAGTTTGAGGGTATCTAGAACACCTTGTACTTCAAGGGGAGTAAACTGTATATTATTTAGAGAAGGTCCAATAATATCAGTAGAGTCTGGAAGAGTTGCAGAACTGTCGTCAAGCAGAGTTTGTTGAGCAAAGTAATTATTTAGTAAGTTAGATTTTTCAGTGTTGTCAGAGACATAGATATCATTCTCATACAGAGGCGGAATAGTAGTAGTTTGAGTAGGTTTTATGAAAGACTTTAATGTTTTCCAGTAATCCTTAGACGTTGAATTAGTTGACTTGAGTTTATTTGATAGAGTATCAATATAATTTTGTTTGGATCTCCGAAGATGAGTTGTAACTTCATTTCTTACGCTTTTAAAATTATTATAATTTTCAATACTTTTGTCTTTTTTATATTTCCTAAAAAGTCGATTTCTTTTCCGCATTAACTTGCGTATGTTGCTATTTATCCAGGGCAAATCAAGTGGCCTAACGGTGACTGTTTTCGACGGTATGCATTTTTCGGTCATATCCATTAATTTCGTGGTGAAATCATTTGCATATACGTTAATATTGTCATTATAAACAGATTTCCAATCATAATCGTTTACTGACTGCCGGAGCTCATCGTAATTACCCTTTTCATATAACCAAATTTTACGAGTAAAGGGCTTAGAGATTGGTTTCTTAAATTTAAAAACACAATAAGTTGGGCAATGATACCTAATATCTTGCGTCAGAAAGGGCTCTCCTACTCCGGATAGGTGAACTGCATGCATATTATTAACCATTACTAAATCTATGATCGTAGACGAGTATTCTGTATAGTTTGTGGGTTCATCTATAAGTTGTGTCAAGTTATATTGCTGACAGATATCACTAATTTTTTTCTTTGATTGTAGATTTAATATATTTAAGTTAAAATCACCTAGTATAACGATATCAGAAATACCAGTATCAACAGCAAGACCAATAGAATTTTCGATGTCTGTCAGAACTTGCGGAGTTGAGTTTGGGGGCCTATAAAAGGTACCTACAAGTATTTTTCTATTTTTGATATTAATTTCGAGCCAAAGACACTCTATGCTAATTAATTCTAAATCGTTTCTCCTCTTACTTGGGATGCCATTCTTGACATAAACAGCAATGCCACCGTAACTATCGCCAGTACGGTCTCTTCTAAAAGGAAGCTGAAAATCATTAAACGCAAGATCCTGACTAAGGATAGAATCATTTAGCCACGTTTCTGTATGTTGACAGTGAGCTGTATATTGAAGGATGTCACTGTAACAGTTACGACAGATGCTCATGTAATGTCCATGCCGTGCCATTGAAATGTTCTTTCACAAGGACGAATGACCAACCAGATGTGAGCAAGGTTGAGGAAATCAAGCAGAGACAAGGCGAAGCAGAAT
This sequence comes from Ctena decussata, assembly GCA_963989385.1. NCBI lineage: Eukaryota > Metazoa > Mollusca > Bivalvia > Lucinida > Lucinidae > Ctena > Ctena decussata. The sequence goes on along the minus strand of OZ022514.1, from coordinate 22,714,913 downwards.
TGGCCCAAATTGATTGGTTACTCAGTTTGTCATCTCAGCTCAACGATGGTCAGCCCTGTGTCAGTTTCGTAACATCAGGAGACATCGATGCACTTGTCCTCCACCTCTTCACAGTAGCTCACTGCTGGGCCAGGAAAGCAGATGGTTCGTTTCGGAATCCTGTATTTGTTGTTCTTAATAAGGAAAATGGTCAAATGGACATATATAACATCACAGGGTTATTAGAAGCATTTGAAAGAGTCTTTGCCGATACGGATATTGGTGTAAAACTTGCTGTTGGTCTGAGTTTGGGTGGCAATGATTATCTACCTAGATTTCACAATATTACCCTTACTGCTCAAGTGCTGACACTTTTTGAAAACAGCGACTTTCGTCAGGGTCTGTTTACTTGTATTTGGGAGGACCAAAGCTTGTCCGAAGTTAAAGTAAACAAGCAAATTTACAAAGAGTTCATCAAGGCCCTATATTGTCCAAAATCCCTCGACTGGAACAAACTTGAATTTGATGAAGTCAGGCAGATATCCATACAAACACCAGTTATATCAGCTTCCGGATCTTTCAGGTCCCCTCAACTATGGATGCCACCAGCCCCAGCCTTAGAAAAACTGGCAATACGAGGGATGATCAAAAAGTTCCCGGAAAAGTTCTGTATTCTCTTTACTGTTTTACTTTCTTCAATGAAATTTCACACTATCCGACTTCAATGTATTTGTGATTCATATCATACAAAACAACTGACTTATGTCTAACCAGTTTCATGCACGCGCCACCAACGTAACGACCGGTAACGTGACCCGGCCCAGCGAACTTTACGTTGCCTTTTTATCGTTCTAATAACAATTTTTGAACGTTGTTTATCTATGAAATGTATGTATTAACCTTTATGCATTCACATAAACTTAGTAATATATATCTTATCTTTATGTTTATAACAAATTTTGTAAATTCTTTTGATCTTTTTAACGAAATGATGTCTAATTCCAACGTGCCCGTTAAAAATCAAATGTGTGGGGGTGGGGTAATTCAAGGGCAGATAATTTGCATGACGTTATAAAATGGAATTGTTATGATCAAGTTTCATGAACCTTAGATAATGGCAATTCGTTAGATATATGATGTACCATTTCAGTCGAACTATTCCAGCAATGCGACAATGCAATCTAATATCTGCAGCAGCATTAGCTGTCTATCAAAAGTCTTAAATCAAGCAGCAGCAAGGCCTTATCAGTAAGCTTTGTCAAAATTCAGCCATAGTCTTAAGATAAGTCCTTTTGTATAAATAGCTTCATGTGCCACACTCTTCCAAATGCTGCACATAGTAATAAATTGATATGACCTAAATTATGACAAAGATGACCGATACATCGTTGCTGCTGGGTGAAATGGGCATTTGCTGGAAGTTCATTATGCTGCCGATTTCAGGTTGTGTTGTCGTATTGCTGAAATGGTTGGACTGAAAGGCATAAACCATATATTTAAAGAATTGCCATTATCTCTAGTTTATGAAACCTTATCATAACACTTCCGTATTTTAAGGTTAAGTAAGTTATCTGCCCTTGAATTACCCCACCCACATATATTTACTGATTAAAGGTTACGTTGGACTTAGCAATCATTTCGTAGAAAGAATCAAAACAACTTACAAAATTCGTTATGAACATCAAGATAATAAATATATATTTAAGTTTATGTAAAGTAATTCATGTTTCCATTAATAATTTGTGAGTAAGCAACGTTCGAATTTTGCTATTTGAAACGATAAAAATGCAACGTAACGTTAGCTGGGCCGGGTCACGTTACCGGTCGTTACGTTGGTGGCGCGTGCAATGAACTGGTTGGACAGAAGTCAATTGTTTTGTATGATATGAATCACAATTACATTAAGGTTGCCTGGGATAAAATTTTATTGAAGAAAGTAAAATAATAAAAAGCATACAGCAGTTTTCCGGGAACTTTTTGATCATCCCTCGTACATATAAATTGCTTGTTGCAGTACTACCTTACAGCGGGGAAGCACCAAGTCAGTCTGCCAGATTTTCTTTCTGCAGGCTCTTTGAAAAAGATGTCAACTGGTGAAATAGAATATGACCTTGGACAAGAGATATTTACAGAGGATATAAACCAGCTTTTGGTGTACACTAAGGAATCCCTGTCAATGAAAATGAAATTAAGTTCCAAAGTCAGAAAAAGAAAACAAGATGAAACTCCCCAGAAAGGGCGACGGAAAAAGTCACAAAGACCAAGTGCATCGACTCCTCGGTAGGTACTAACTACTTTCCTTGATTGTAGATAGGCAACACCAATCAGCTCATAAATACACGTATGCACTGTGCTGTTGTATTATATTTTATTATGCTGACCACAAACTGTCAGAGATAGAGCTTGAAATCTCTATCCCATCAAGCGATTCAATAAACATAAGCAGAACAATAAATCCCTGTGTCTGTACGTTGTATTTTTACCATTTTATTCAATGTTTTGATATTGAAAGTAAGTCATTTGATCCAAATCATTTTTCAAAACTTTTTCATGTGTAATTCAAGGATGTTGTATTTGCTTTAAGCTGGCTAATCGCTGTAATTTACAGTGAGAAGCCTTTGCAGCGAAACTTCACAATAAAATATTTTATGAATTCATATCACTGGCCTTTGAGGCTACCAAAGTTTTAAAATTGTCTGCATTAGAACAGCCTTTTTAAAGCTTATATGGAAAATTCATTGAGCGTAAAATACATGCATTATTATGCAGTCTGGTAAAAACCTTACTTTTGTATTTATTACACCTGACATTTCATACTTTGAAAACTAAAAAGAATATGCAGCCAAATCTAAGCTCTACTTGGTCAGATGTCACATTTTGTTTTAAAGTATATACACTGTTGTTGTCCCGTGTCAGCGCTTTAAATTTCCGCTCAGACACTTTTATCCGATATATAACTGAATGGCATCAATAGAGTAAAAATCTCAGATCAGCCTGCGCATCTGCGTAGACTGATCAGAGTTTTCACTTCGCGCTTTCATATATAAAGGGTTGAGCCTGAACAGATTGCACAGAAGTGCAGGCTGATCTTATTTGTCCCTATTTTCATATACCATAAGGCACATTTTGCAGGCAAGGCCAATCTTTTTATGAATCCTGTTAATCTGTATTTTTATTTTTAATTACAGAAAGCCACATGATAGGAATTCCGCCAACTAGAAACCGACTTAGCAGCATGTAAATTGGTACCAGTGTACTCCAGCAAGTTTTGTAGTTTTATAAACATATCCTTCATCAAGCTGTCAGATTGTGTTTATGATAAGCTAGACCACTTGGTTGCTACAAAGTAGCAGGATTTTAGGCGAAATGCAGAGAACTGATCAGCCTGGGCATCCACCCAAGCTGATCAGACTCTTCGCTAAGCGCTTAAAGGGTAGCTAAGGGTCCAAGCTACCTTCATGCGGACAGCGAAGACTCTGATCAGACTGGGCGGATGCCCAGGCTGATCTGTGTCTGCGCTGGGCGCACAACCACATTGTTGGTTTTCTCGTGTCGCTGCTCATATCACTACAGCTTGTGTTGTGCCGTATGGCCACCGACAAACGCCATACCGTACATCATCCAAAGTGCAGATTATATTATATAAGATGTCATTTATAATCAGCGGATATATTCTGAGAAATCAGAAATTTTCGAATGGTTTAGACTCATACTCTAGATTATTGCTTTTTATTCATTTGGATCCTTTTTTTACACTAAGTATTCTTTGCATCGACTGCCTTTACTCTGGCTAACGTCGTCGGATCATTTCAGGATCACTAATGAGGCTTGAGTAGCCGAAACTTCGCAGTAGCCCACGTTCGCTCTTTGGAAGGTGTCATCTACTCTTGGATTTGATTTGCCTGAGTTAATTGCTATTTACGAACAATGCAACACGTAGTCTTACAAACAGGAAATTTGACAGAAAAAAACATACTGAAGTAGCCAATTTTAAAACCAAAGGAGCCTGCTGGAGTAGTCAATTTAAAACCAAGGGACTAAGATTATTTGGATTTTATAGTTGTAATTTCACTTAAATCCATACATGAATGCAACCATATAAAACATGAGAATACATAACATAGGCGGAAGCAGACAAAGTAGCAAAGATGAAACGCTGGCCGGAGGACTTGCACTTTTACGCCCTCTTCAACAGTATTTCATTCATATCGGGACTTCGGAGGCTATTATGAAAGGATATGTAAAATGAGAACCCGTTTATGGTAGAAATGGTTGCCACCGCCAGCGGAAATTGATGAACTCAGGTCTGCTAGATCAGCAGGCCAGCGCTTAACCAACTAAGCTACCGGGGCTCCTAGTGGCAAAAGAGGCAGCTGATGAAGGTCAAATGACCAATGTGTTATTACCGTAGACAAGGCTAATAGTAACTGTCAGAGAGTGGTTTTCCCCCCTTTCCCCCCGGAAAAATGGCTATAGGAAGGACGGCTATATAGTGGATTGTCCGGACCTCATAGAGCCACTTTTCCCCCATAGTTCTTTTTCCCCCACCGGGAAATTGACTATTAGTGAATTTGGCTTGGCTATTAGTATTTTGCGGAACGGAATGAAACGGAACGGAAGGGAACATAGACATTTTACGGAATTAATCGCATAAGAAATGTATCGGTACTTCATGGGAGGTAATAAACTTGATTAATTAAAAAAATCAATATTCAAATTTAGCAACCATATTTTTATAATAATCAATAATTACTAATTTAAGGAACGAGCAAAATGTGAATCTTCCCATTGCAGATATTTATATACGTACACATACGCATGCAAGCTTACAGGAAGGTGTACGAATGGGTGCTTTGTCTAGTCATGTTAATTTAGTAGGGAGTTTGTTACACTGAAAATCATAATCGAACGTGTGTCCCAATGGGAGTCGAGCCCACGACTCCTGCATGAAAGGCGAACACTAGTCCAGGCACTCCGCTGCGCGCACATACAGATGAATGCTTACAAATATAAACACAAAATTTTACAAATTTATGCAAACAACCACGTACAGTCATATCCGTTTGTGGCTAACATGGAAAAGCAAAATGACTACGTGTTTTCTAAAAAACAAAAATAAGACAGACAGAGGGACACATGCATGCGGTTCTAGCATCTGTTATCCATCGATATTTTACGGACAAATACTTATATTTCTGTTTCAGTTATGAACCTCACTATTTCAGTTGAAGAAGGAGCAAATTCCACTATGTAGCGTGTTTTCCTGCAGTCATATTACCAAGGGGAAAATCCACTATAGAGGGGAAAAACGGCTATGCAAAAACACGTATAGTAGATTTTCCACGGGGAAAATTGGCTATATAGTCATATTTCCGGGCAGAAATTCTACTATATAGCTATTTTTCCGGTGGGAAATTCTACTATGGAAAAATCATAGTTATTTTTCCGGGGGGAAAACTACTAGGGAGGAAAAGCTACTCTCTGACAGTAACACTACGGAAAGCAATACAGAGGGCTACAGGTAAATACAATGCAAAAGAAACATTATCCACGTCGGAAGTTTTCGCTCTGAAACAGTTTAAGCGTGAACTGCTTGCCCTTCATATCGATTGTTTTGTGGCAGATTGATATTAAAGTTTATTCTGTCCTTTATAGAGCAGATTATGATTGTTAGTGCCGGTGTCCCAGTTTATCTTGCCCCCTGGACAGCTTGCCCCCCGGGGGGCAAGCCAACCATGGACAGCTTGACCCCCGGGGGGAAAGCTGTCCCGGGATATCTTGCCCCCCACCCTGGTTATCTTCACCCCCGGGGGGCAACATGTCCCGGCTGGTTTACCTTGCCCCCCGGGGGTGAAGATAAACCAGCTGGGCTATCTTGCCCCCTTCCAGGATTTTGGTGTGATATTTGTCAATGGATTTTGAAATTGCTTTCAAGTGCTTAAATAGTTATTGGAATTAACCATTTGCATAACGAGCAATCACTTGGAATCCCAGCTGGTTTATCTTACCCCCAACCAAAGATTTCATAGTGACATCTGTCCCGGGATTTTGAAATAGTGTAAAGTGCTTTAATAGTTATAATACTAACTAACTACACAATCCACATCATTCTATCATGCTTGGATAAATGTGGCTCCAAATTCTTGGGTGGGGGGTAAGATAAACCAGCAGGGATAGGTTGCACCCCCCCCACCCCACCCCCCCCCCCACCTTCAACTGATTTAAGGTTTTTCTAGAGATCTGTTGTTGTAAACAAGCATGAGACATGTGGATTGTGTAGTTAGTTCATTCTAATAACTATCAAAGCTCTTTCAAGCTATTATGAAATCCCTTAATTGATGAGGCTCAAAAATCTTGGGTGGGGGGAGGGAGTAAGATAACCCCCTACCCCCAGCCCTGATTCAAGGTATTTCAAGAGATTGGTTGTTGTAAACAAGCTTGAGATTTGGATTGTGTGGTTTGTTCATTGCAATAACTATTAAAGCACTTTAAAGCTGTTTCAGTACTTGTGAACAGATGTGGTACCAAAATCATGGGTGGGGGGTAAGATAAACCAGCTGGGATAGGTTGCCGCCCACCCCTGAATCAAGGAATTTCAAGAGATTGATTGTTGTAAACAAGCATGAGCTATGTGGAGTGTGTGGTTTGTTCATTGCAATACTTATTAAAACACTTGAAATCAATGTCAATACTTGTGGACAGATGTGGCTCCAAATTCTTGAGTGGGGGGTAAGATAAACCAGCTGGGATAGGTTGCCCCCCACCCCTGAATCAAGGAATTTCAAGAGATTGATTGTTGAAAACAAGCATGAGCTATGTGGAGTGTGTGGTTTGTTCATTGCAATACTGATTAAAACACTTGAAGCAGTTTCAATACTTGTGGACAGATGTGGTACCAAAATCTTGGGTGGGGGGTAAGATAAGCCAGCTGGGATAGGTTGCCCCCCACCCCTGGTTCGAGGAATTTCAAGAGATTGGTTGTTGTAAACAAGCACGAGATATGTGGATTGTGTGGTTAGTTCATTCCTATAACTATTATAGCCCTTTAAAGTAGTTCGCATACTTGTGGAAGGATGTGGTACCAAAATCTTGGGTGGGGTTAAGATAAACCAGCTGAGATATGATGCCTCCCGCCCCTGAACTGAGGTATTTCAAGAGATTTGTTGTTGTAAACATGCATGAGCTATATGGATTGTGTGGTTTGTTCATTGCAATACCTACTTATTAAAGCATGTTAAAGCAGTTTCAATACCTGTGGACAGATGTGGTACAAAAATCATAGGTGGGGGGTAAGATAAACCAGCTGGGATAGGTTGCCCCCCACCCCTGAATCGAGGAATTTCAAGAGATTGGTTGTTGTAAAGAAGCATGAGACATGTGGATTGTGTGGTTAGTTATTTCCTATAACTATTATAGCATGTTAAAGCAGTTTCAATACCTGTTGAGTTTTGACAGATGAGGTACCAAAATCTAGGGTGAGGGGTAAGATAAATCAGCTGGGATAGGTTGGCCCCCACCCCTGGTTTGAGGTCTTCCTTGAGATTGGTTGTTGTAAGTAAGCAAAAGCTATGTGGATTGTGAGGTTTGTTCATTGCAATAACTATTAAAGCACTTTAAAGCAGTTTCACTTCTTGTGGACAGATGTGGCTCCAAAGTCTTGGGTGGGGGGCAAGATAAACCAGCAGGGATAGGTTGCCCCCCACCCCTGATTTAAGGTTGTTCTAGAGATCTGTTGTTGTAAACAAGCATGAGACATGTGGATTGTGTGTTTTTTTCATTCAAATAACTATTTAAGCTCTTTTAAGCTATTTTGAAATCCCTGGATAGATGTGGCTCCTAAATCTTTGGTGGGGGGTAAGATAAACCAGCTGGGATAGGTTGCCCCCCACCCCTGAATCAAGGTATTTCAAGAGATTGGTTGTTGTAAACAAGCATGAGCTATGTGAATTGTGTAGTTTTTTCATTGCAATAACTGTTAAAGCACTTTAAAGCAATTTCAATACTTGTGGACAAATGTGGCTCCAAAACCTTGGGTGGGGGGTAAGATAAACCAGCTGGGGTAGGTTGTCCCCCACCTCTGATTCAAGGTTTTTCTAGAGATCTGTTGTTGTAAACAAGCACGAGAAATGTGGAATGTGTAGTTAATTTTAATTACAATTAAAGCTATCGAAATCCGTTGATATATGTGGCTCCAAAATCTTGGGTTGGGGGGTAAAATAAACCAGCTGGGATAGGTTGCCTCCAATCCCAGATCCGAGGAATTTCAAGTGATGGGTTGTTGTGCAAATGGTTAATTCCAATAACTATTTAAGCACTTGACAGTAATTTCAAAATCCATTGACAGATATCACTCCAAAAATCCTGGAAGAGGGGCAAGATATTGCAGCTGGTTTATCTTCATCCCTGGGCGGCAAGATAAACCAGCCGGGATATGTTGCCCCCCGGGGGTGAAGATATCCAGGGTGGGGGGCAAGATATCCCAGGACAGCTTGCCCCCCGGGGGGCAACCTGTCCAGGGGGGCAAGATAAACTGTTACACCGGTCTCTACATTCTATCACTGACTGTGTACATTCAGATACAACAAGGAACATGTCTCGGGACAGGTTTAGGTCCTGTTACTGGAGCGAATGCATTTCCAGATAAGTAAAGATGTTCATATTTACATTTTTTTTTCTAGCACAAGAAATTGTCTGAAAGTGGCCGAAAACCCCAGTCGCTACAGAAACCGATTAACATATAGCAGGTGTCACTTTTGTTTGGAAAATACCCAACCCCAGCGAAAGCGAATGCCAAACTTATATATGCCAAGATCTGTTGGGCTTCTTTTTGTCATGTTTTGTTTTATGTACTTTTCTTTACTGTTTTCATTTCCCACTTGATGTTTAGGGCAGGATGTTGAAATAGATTTATCCGTTATCATTCGCCAAATAAAACTGATATGAGCATATATGGATGCGTTAGAAAAATTTCTTCTGTTTCAATTAGAAATTTATATAACTCTTAAATTACGTTTCGAGGCTTTACAAGTTTCAAATTTTGAGTCGTCAAACAAAAAAATATTTAAAAATGGATATTTGTAGCTGTTATAAGCGTCTGTACCATTCGTTACCGGCGAACGAAATAGAAGGCCTTGCGACTTTGTCATTCTTTTAAACGAAAATATTAATTTATTCTTAATCATCAGTAGCACACAGGGTATAATCGATTCCGCCAATTTTCGCTTCCTGCAGAGACTGTACGTCATATTTGGCTTCCGTCGAGACTGTCCGCGAACTCTTGCTTCCTGCAGAGACTACTGTCCTCAAAAAAATGGCTTCCTGCAGAGACTGTCCGCGTGCCTCGGCAGGAAGCAAAATCACGCGGACAGTCTCTGCAGGAAGCCATTTATCATGTGGTTGCCAGTTATTTTACCGTAAAATCTACAGATTGTTTTTACAGTGTACAATTGCACATGAAGAGACAGTGCACATGAAGAGGCAGCGAGGCCTTAGCCAACTATCAGGCGCACGACAAGGACTGATCAGACTGCGTAGAACGATCAAACGAATCAATGAAAGAACGAACACCGGATTTTATAAACGAACGAACGAAGAAAATACAAACGAAAAGTGCATTGGATATCTTTGCGAAAGAATATGCACACTGCGCCCCAACTGAGAATTTGTCAATAAAACAATAAACTTATATGGATATGGCTTTATCATTTTCTTTCTTTTTATTTGATGCTGCTCGTTCTCACTTTTTATAATATAATTATTATGTAAAGAAACGGTAACTTAATATGGAAATTAATGTATCCCGATATTAATGAAAAAAAGAGAAATATATATCTTAGGATAAGGGATTTACATGTTTTTTCTACACACTGGCTGACCTAAGATCTGGAACCCTCGTCCCTCAGCTCTAGGCAAAGGAAACTTTGAGTGTGTATGTTTGTGTTTGGAACGGGCTCCTCCTGTTGGTTGGTTGTTTTCGGTTAAACGACTCTTTCAGTCTATATTGCGCCATCTGCCAAACAGAGGAAGAAAAGGGATATATAGGATAGAAGAGATAAAAAAATCCAAACAACCCCGTCATAGGCCCGCACTTGCTGCAAGCACAGCCGGCCCTTGTCTACTATTATCCAAATTAGTAGGACGCCCCGGTACTGAAAGTAACGCATCGCCGTCGCCCAACCCGACCACCCTTAGGGCCTCCGTGGCCTAGTGGTTAACTGCGCTGACTCTTTAACATTACGTCTTTCACCACTGTGAGTTCGAGTCTCGGCCGGCTCACAACTGAGAGGCCGGGCCGCGTAGCGCAATCGGTAGGGCACCTGACTCATAAGTCAGAGGTCCTGGGTTCGAAACCTGGTCTGGCCACCTACTTTCGTTTCCCCTTCCGCTGATTCAAGAAGGGCAGTTGTCAGTTACCGGCGAAAGTATGTGCACTTAGTACTGGTTAACCGCTTAGGAGGTCTAAGCCTGCCCAGGAATAGTGTGGTTAAGTTAACTGACCGTCCCGACATGACCTTAGCTGTTTACCGTGGACGTCAAGCATCAATTCAACCAACCAACCACAACTGAGAATGGCAAGTTCTGTTTACGGAAGGTCGGGGGGTTTTTCCTCGGGATCTCCGGTTTTCGCACACCTTTGCTAGGCGATCGGCTCGAAGTAAGTGAAACATTCTTGAAGGGCGTAAAACTCATATAAAATGTTTTGGTGAGCGTGCGAACGTGCATACTTGAGACGTTCTCAGTTAAGCTGGGCCATTAGCTATTAATTTTGTCCTTCCTATTACCTCACTTTAAATTATTTAATAATGGTTCTGATTACCCTCTGACAAGTAGCTCTCTGTCTTAAGAAGTAGTTAAAAGTACCAAGACATAAATGCGTTTTGTCAGACATTTTTAACACTGGTTCGAATAATGATACCCTGGTTAAAAAGGCGACGTTTTTAAATGTCGCAAAATTGCCGTTGCATAGATATGAACGCCGCGCGGCTAAAAAAGATAAACCACTGCTTAAAATCGAGTTCCATTATTAAATTCAGGTGATTTCTTACATATTTCCTCGCTTAAACAATATCTAAAAAGTAGTTTTTGCTACGAAATGAGACTGGGAACTAATGTCGCAAATTTTATGTAACCTACGTCACAGCGGTAAATTCATGATACATGTGCTAACTAAAATGGCCCGGCATCATAAAACTTACAAGATCACACGAAGAAATATGCGTTCTTCAATGTTTTATATCATTTGTGCAAATATGCTCCATTTTGTATAATAGACTCGACTTCAAAATACATTACCCCCGCATTTTTCTGTAAGAATGTAACCTTACGTCACGGGCTTTATTTAAAACTGAGCAAAGCAATCGCTATGAAAATCATGTGCCCAATCCTGCCTAGTAACAGGTACAAGATGGTTTGCTTAGATTTCATGCACTGAAACATTAAATGGTATAAAAACGTTAAAATGTGTGTACTGTAACCTACGTCACACGTAACCTACGTCACAACGTCACTAAGACCGCGTTTTGAAAGCGTTGACGTCATTTGATTAAGCAGCGCTTCATAGAAAACCCCTTTCTTCCAAAAAAGCAAAGAAAACCATTTTAAATTGAAACCAGCGAAAATAATCAAATGTCAGTATATTAGCAAATGTGCAATGCTACGCATGTCAAAGAAATCGTACGCTACATCGTCCTTCAACGTATCTAAATAACGTCGTAAAACACACCATTTCTAATTGTTAGGGTGTGCCTCTAAACATGGTTGGTATTCCATAATCTTAAACTATTATCTGAAAATATTCTAAATCTTTGAAGCAGATATAATGAGCAATATGGTCGTAATTTTTCTTGAATTCCGGCATGGTTGGATATCTGGCCATTTTTGTCCGCGAATGGCCCAGCTTAACTGAGAACGTCTCACTTGCGCGTGCAAAGATGCCTCTCCAACTGTTTAGACTTGCTTATCAAAGCACACTGTGTTAGCTTAAATTCTTAAGCCTCATTTCGAAAGGAGTCCCGGAAGATCAGTAGGTCAAGCGCTGACCTGCTGATCTAGGCTCGAATCCGGCTGGAGGCTGAATTCTTTTCATCCGTAAATGGGGATCCATTGCACGGAGCCTTTCATTATTACCATTCCCTTGTCCTGATACGACTGAAATACAGTTAAAAAGGACATAAAATCGCAAGTTATTCATCCAGCTATTTCATTTCGATTTTCAAGTCAAAGACTTTCAGTCTTAATATTCTTGTTTCTTTTTTATGCACAGTCTGGCCACGGTACGTACAGATCAACTGATAGGTTTATTAAATAGCAGCCGGTGCTTGTCTTCGACAGACGGCACATTGTGCATATTGAATGATACCATTTCATTAGATAAAATTATGTGTCGATACTTGAAATTCGTCTTACTCTTTTCGTTGAAACCGGATTGTTCTTCATACAGTAGACAGACTTGCACCGAGTAATGCGGGATAAGCGCAAAGTTTGGATTTCAGACAACAGACCTAGGGGTAACTTTTCCACTTCATACCGTGAGTATAAAGATGCTAAACGTATTTTTAGGCAATATCATCGAAAGTGTGCGGAAAATTATCTCAAAACTCTTAATGATGAGATTGATCATGCAGCAGAACTTGACAGCCAATACTTTTGGAAATTGGTTAATATAAGACGGAATAGTTCCTCTACTAATATCGGCGCTGAGATTAGATTTAACGGTAAAATGTCGAGGGATCCGCAACAAATTTGTGCTCAGTGGGGACAATATTTTAGCTGTCTTTATACAGCAGCAGATAGCGAACAGTTCGATGCTGTGCATTATAATAATGTTAGATCTCGTGTCTGTGAACTGAAGCGACGAGAATTTCCTGAAAATGATGTTGCGCTTGTCACAGAACAAGAGTTACATGGGGCAATTGACCATTTGAGTAGAGGTAAAGCCTGTGGGGAGGACAGAATTGATAACGAGCACATTTTATACAGTGGACGTATTTTTCGAAAATATTTAGTTACTCTTTATAACAGTATGCTGTTAAAGTCATATATTCCAGAAAATATGAAAATAGGGATACTTATAACTTTATATAAAGGCGGTAACAAAAGGAAAGACGATCCAAACAGTTATAGAGCCATTACGCTTACTTCCTCCATCTTAAAACTTTTTGAACGAATTCTTTTGCAAAGGATAATGTCTCTTCAAAGACCGTTTAACCCTCTACAGGGTGGCTTTCAAAAAGGTATGGGCTGCAATATGACGTCGTTTCTGCTACAGGAATCGGTGCACTACGCGAAGGAATATGGCAGTAAACTTTACGTTTGTTTCTTGGATGCCCAAAAGGCTTTCGATAAAGTGTGGCATGACGGTTTATTTTTAAAATTGTACGAAAATGGTATGGAGTTATATCTCTGGAAAATTCTAGTTAGCCTTCATGCAAACTTGTCAAGTTATGTTCTCTTTAGGGGATTTAAATCTAATACGTTTAGTATTACGCAAGGTACAAGACAAGGTGGAGTCATTTCCCCTTATCTATTTCTCTGCTTCATCGATGAGTTATTAGATTTGCTTTGCGCGTCTGATAAAGGATTTAGTATTTGTGGAATAAATGTATGTTGCCCTACAGTAGCTGATGATATGTTGTTACAGTCACTTACGAAATTTGGTCTGCAGGCTCTCATTGATATTTGTGTTAGATATTTCCATATGTGGAGATTAGAGTATAACGTCTTGAAATGTGCGGTACTTGTCTTTAACGAGTCGGACACTGAGTTTAAACGGTCTAATAGAAAATGGGCACTGGGTGATCAGGAACTGTTTGAGACGGATAAATACAAACATCTTGGTATAATCTGTAATAAGAAAATGGATATGAAAATAAATATTATGGAGTCTTCTTCAAGTATCAGACGAATTTTTTTTGGGCTCATAACCTCTAGTTTTAGCGAGCAAGATCTGCATCCTTTGACTTTGAAGCGTATTTATGACACGGTTGTACTGCCAAAAGCGTTATATGGTTCTGAACTATGGTCCTGTCTGTCTCAGTCCGACATTATGTTGCTGGAGAGATCTCACCGTCTCTGTTTGAAAACTCTCCAAGATATAGATAGGAAAACACGAACTTGTGTAGCGTTAGGTCTCATCGGGTCCTTTGACTTAAACCATGAAATTGAGAAACGTAAAGCAACTTTCCTTGGACAGTTGTGTAGACTTGACCCACATTTCGCTGTGAAACGCCTGTTCCTCAAACGGCTAACCTCACATTACTTTTTTAAGGATATCAAACAAGGTTTCATTTTAGATATATTTCGGTTTCTTGGGGAGTATGATTTGGAACATATCTTAATAGAGTATCTTAACTCTGGTTTGTTTCCTTCAAAATGTACATGGAAGAAACTGGTTCAAGAAAAATTAAAGGAAAGTACTATTCTTAGTACCCGTTTTGTAATTAATAATGAAGGTCTTGAACGTTTTCTTAATATACATCCGGGAACTGCACCGTCCTTATTTTGGGAATTATCTCGAAAATACCCGTATATGCTAACAGCTTGTAGATCCGTTGTTAAACTGATTGCAAAATCGTTTAACAGATATCACCCCCCGTCAATGTGCTCGGCATGTGGTGAACCTGTTGTAAATTATGTCAATCACTGTCTTCTTAGCTGTTCTGCTAATTCAGGAGCGAGGCATAAGATGTGGGCTGGAATTTGGCGTAAATTTGGTGCCAATGTATTTTCGTGCCTGGCTAGTCTTAGCAACGATTCTCTGATAGATGTTTTATTTGGAAATTTTTATATCTTAGCTGATGTTCTTACTGTTTCACAGAGAGAAGATTTTTATTGCTTTGTAGCCCGCTTTATTCACATTCAGAAAATAGTCTGTGGTGACGCCCGGCTCCTAAATAATGCAAGCTAGAATGTTTTTCTCACCCTGTCCATCCGGATGTCTCTTCGCCCGCCGTGGTGTGAACAGTGCGGGTTATGTGTCTTTAAAGCACAATTAAGTGTAATAGTTAAAAAAAAGTGCAGGAGTGAAATAAAACAGAGCAGAGCCTAATGGTTCTGTTCTGTTTTGTTCTGCTCTGTTCCGTACAGGATGTTTACGGCTGGCGGCAGAGGATTGTGACCGGTTAACTGGGAATAGTGCATGGAACAAAGCAGAACAGGGATGATACACCGTGCGCGCAGCTTTTTCTCGGCGTAGAGTCGACGCTGATTTGACATCATGGCGTTGATTCAACGTCATGAGGTCGAGTCAGTGTTGATTCGGCGCCGTACGCGCGGTTCGGAACTTGGCATTTCTGTTCTGCTGTGTTCTAGTTTCGTATTCTAAAAGTCTCTAACGTCTTGTACATATGAATAACAGAGACGATTGTTGCTGCATTTATACATAATCTACTTTTTCACACGGTAGTTTTTTTCTTCACATGCACACTTATTTGCACTTGTCTTGTATCTCTGTTTATATATATATATATATGATGCTCTCCTGTATTGGAGGAAATAAAGAATCAATCAATCAATCAAACATTGCCTCAGAAATATATCGATATCTCAAAATTTGCTTTTGAAAAGAAGATAACATATAAGTCCTGATCTAATCAGAGCTATACGCTTCCGGGGGAAATGAGCGGTGGTCCGAGAAATTAATCCGAGATTAACACTAATCAAAATTACGCTTGATAAAAAGCATCTAGGGAGCTTTGACATTATTTTTATTTTCATATTTATTTTATAATCATTAAATTCGTATACTTAGGAAATAGACAAAACTATTTTAAATTACGTAAATACCGACATGTCAAAACTTGAAATGATAATAATTCTTCTTCTTTCTCTGCTCCTTCTTAATATTATTAACATTTAGCAAATAGTTCAAATTAGCTAGAAATTCGTATAACTTTGGTAAAAAAAGACAACACACACACACACACACACACACACACACACACACAAAAAAAAAAAAAAAAAGAAAAGAAAAAAAGAAGAAAAAATAAAAAAATATTCACTCTGGAGTCAACCGTAACTTTTTACGGCACCCGTAATTTTTTACGGGACCCGTAACTTTTTACGAAGTAGAAGCTCTTTAAGATTTTAATTAGACCTCCTAAACCTTTAACCAGTACTCAGTGCACATACTTTCGCCAGTAACTGACAACTGCCCTTCTTGAATCAGCAGAAGGGAAAGAATGACCGTAGAAAATATTTCATCATCAGTCTCCACGAGCGTTATGTTGCCTGTCCGGGAATCGATCTCAGGACTCCTTGACCTGCAGTCTGACGCGATGCCGACTGCGCTAGCGGGCCGCCAGCAAGGCTAGTTGTCTGTTACTGGCGGAAGTATGTGCACTCAGTATTGGTAACCAGGTTAACCGCCGCTTAGTATGTCTAAGCCTGCCCAGACACAGTGTGACGGCAGATGAACTGACAGGCTTGTGGTCCCTCATCCAGCCTCGTTGAGGCGGTTCGGATGAGGGGTTTATAAGCAGATCTGACAAAAATTGTCACCCAGTGCCCACTCGCATCTAGAACTCTGCAACGTATTCTCCTAATGTCGTCATTCTATTTTACATGCAATTATGTTGCATTTAGACCTATACCTCGGATAGTGGTGCTGGTCTTGTAAGTCTACTGAGCGCTTTACACAAAAGCATTGCTTAGCCGTTCGTATGAGCGTTCTTGTCATATATTTCGACGTTTCGCTTTTCTTCTATTCCAGATAATAATTTAAACCGAGGCCCCAATCAATCGATCGTACTCAGGCACGTTTTGGGGCGGCTAGGTGGGATACCGATCCCAGGAACAACGAGCACACTATCTTTGAATTTGACACAGATGACAGACGGACTCGGGCACCCAGACGGTTCTATTATGGAATCGTTACGCGGAACCGCTGGGAAGGACCCGTTTTTGGAGGCATTGGGGAAAATGTGTATGCAAGGTCACTATCGCAGTATATTTATATAGGCTCTAGGAGCTTACTAGAATTGGCAAAATATCCGATTTGCCCCGTATGCTACGAAATTTTGCAAAACAATGAGAAAAATTGAAAGCTCTGGTGGTGTTGAAAACTAATGAAACCATTTCATTGATAATTTCGTTTTACTTTTTTTTTGTGGGGGGGGGTGGGTGGGGGGGGAGGGGGGAGGAGGTGAGTGTGAGAGAAGGAAAATAAAGAGCTGTAACGCGTTAAGATGTTTGAAAATATTTGCTTTCAGCCGGAGCCCATATACAGGTCCGACTCTCATACCATTGCACCAGGGTACTAAATGTAGTTGTAGGATTTTTTTTTAAAAAAAAATTCTTTGTTTACGACAATGACAGCGGGAGGCAATAAGTTGTTTGGTCGTTTAGGTTTTAACGGCCCTTTGAGATAGTATTTCAGTCTATATCGAGCCGTCTCCCAGAGAGTAGGCGAGAAAGGAGAAAGGACAGATGAGAGAAAAACGTCCAAACAACCCTTCCCGTATCTACTGCAAGATAGCAAGCACTGCCGGTCCTTGCCCCAAAATAATCAAAATAAGTAGGACGCACCAATACTGAAAGCTACCCATCACCATCGCCCGACCCGACCGCCCAGTTAACCCACTATAGGTAGAAAACACTCCGAGGCTTTCTCGCCCTCGGAGGACTTTTCCACTCGAATTTTCATCCTACTCATGCTTGTTCCACTGGCTTGTTCAGCCATTTTCAACCCAAATATCAATCACACAAATGAATAACAACAACTCATTTAAGTAAAGATGTACAACTATGCACAACGGTGAAATACACGGTTAAATAAATAACAAAGCGTGGCGGATCTAGCTCGTTTTCCTTTTCTGCTTTATTTGAAAAGAAGGGGTTGTGATTCATTATTTTATTACTATTCAAGAAAGAAACTGGAAAACTTTGTTCACGAAATTAGAGACCTTATATATGCCACCAAAGGTTTCTGAAGTCGGGAATTTCGTTTTCGCAAACTTGTCAGACAATCCGCCATCGTTAGTTTAGTCGTTGGTCGTTAGTCGAGCCTTAGTTGTACTAGTCCAGTTAGAACAGAGAAAATATTCAGAAAACAATATACATTCAAATGCACAAATTCATGTACCGTATATAGCTTGGCCCATATATTTCTGTCAGCTGAGCTGTGAGCTGTACATGTATCTTTCCACCTGATATCATAAACCTGTTCTGTTTGTACAAAGACTATACAGTCTGGGGACTAATGGATTTCCATCACGTATATTTGTGATGGTTAACCATGCACTTTAAATGAACTGACATGATGGCTTACCATCACATAATCACTGAAATTTTTACCACAAGATGTCACTACATGTCCTAACGATAAAACGCGATGGAAAGCCATAACATCTTCAGGTGTTATGGCTAATCATAGCAAAGGCTAAAAAAAAACAAATACTTATCTGTCGAGTAACTGGTGCCAAACCTTGAGTGACTCGTGAAGTTAGCATCCGTTACAAAAATGCAAGCATTGTAGAATTTTGAGCGTAACACTTTATAAAATTAGAAAGTAAACTTGTATTTTTCTTGGAAATAAAACAAGCCAAATGCACAGCAATATTTGTCTGATTTTTGACCATTATTCTACAGAAATAACCAAAATACAAACTGTTTATACATGTATTGAGAATAGTTAAGAGCTGCACCAACTATCAATTTTAAGTGTAGATAAGTCATACTGAACACTGCCACTGGGTTAAATTGCCATTTAAGGGAGTTGGACTGAAAAAAGTAAGAGTTACCATCACAAATGTGCGTGATGGAAAACCGTAAGTCTCCAGACTGGTATATGAATGGGTACACTTCTAGGGGAAACAATTGTGCCATTTACATTTTCTCCTCCCTTTTTAATGGGGGATCAACTCTTGAAGGAAGAATTTTTTGCCACCCTCCCCCCCCCCCCCCTCCTTTCCCTAACACAGGTAAGCAAGCAGGGTGTCACAAAAATTGTTCCCCTTTGTACAATTTCAGAAAAACACAGTGCTGTATATCCATGCATCTATTCGTTAATAAATGAAAATTTGAGCCGCCACACAACACTTAAAACAAAATAAGTGGAACGTGCGCCAAGCGAAGACTCAGATCAGATTGAGTCTGCCCAGTGTAATCAGTGTTCTATATTTGCATGGAGGTAGCTTAGACTCGTAGCTACCTTTTAAGGACACATACAAGACTCTGATCAGACTGGTTGGATGTCCATGCTGAACTGAGTCTTTTCTACGCGCACTTGCCACTGTGTTGGTTTTATTGTGTCGCGGTTCATTAATGACTAGTTGAGACTATGACATGTTTTCTCAGGTATTCAGACCAGTCTGAGTTTTCATGACTTAGATAATATGGCTGCTCGGAAATTCATGTATTCTTGCAACAAGCATACCACCTCACAACCCCCTGCCTCCTATAATTTTGTTTGAATACATTAATCTCTTGGATATTTTTAAATCACACACACACACACACACACACACACACACACACACACACACACATGAAAGAAAAGATGCAGAAAATCGCATGTATCTTGTGAATGGCTTCAAATCTTACCCGACAATTTTTAGAGCGGTTTGATCTGAGTATAAAATCCTTAACACTGGGACAGATAGGTTTGATCAAACAGTGCAGTCTGATCAGGGTCTACACTGTTTGTCATTTCTTCTGCATCTTTTAGACGCCTTACTTCATTGTAAAACCAAACAGTTCAATTTTAGGACAATTATGGTAATTACTTCAAGTGTCCCAATTTTTAGATATTTTACGGTAAACTGTTGGACCTCCTGAGATTCACTCAGACGGAATGTAAATAATTCTTATTTTAGCGACTATAAAGCACTTGTTTGATTTCCTTGTTGGTCAGAATTCTATGCTGGCAATGCCGTTTTTCTTCTTATAAACACCCTGGGGACATTGCATTTCATAACTCATATATGAGCCGTGACACGAGAAAATCAACATTGTGGTCGTGCGCCCAGCGCGGACTCAAATCAGCCTGGGCATCCATCCATGTTCAGAGTCTTTGCTGTTCGCGTGAAGGTATATATCTTAGTCCCTTAGCTACCCTTTAAGCGAAGGGTCTGATTAGAATGGGCACACAACCACTTTGTTGGTTTTCTCATGTCGCGGCCCAATTATATATATTATATGGAATTCTTGAGGCAAAATCTGGGCTACAAACTACAAAGTTTGATGGTCTAAAGTCAATTTCGCTTGAACTTGGCCACTATTTCACAAGAAACGTGAGAGAGGTCATTTATTAGAAGAATACGGTATCTTTGATAATTGTAAGGCTAATGTTTGTTAACCAGTTAAAATTTCACTCTTTCTTTCTCCTTTTGCCAAGACTCCATTGTGAGAACATCTGTATCATAGTGAGTATCATGTTCTGTCCCAGGTTGGCATTCATTTGTGCTATTGCTGTTTCCTGGCCTGAAACTAGAAAATAGTAGCCATCAATCTAACATTTAACATGGTTGCTCTTTGTTCTTTAAAACAGTTTTAGCCAACTGGAATTTAAGTCTTCAATGCGCGCTAAGAAGTGTAATCGCATGCCTGTTACCTGGAGCGAGTATAAATGTGAATGCAGTTATTTCCCTTAGACCCGCATTAATCGATATTAGGAATGTCATATCCCAGGATTTGTACCACACACATCAGAAGCCTGCGTTGCGATCTGAATATCGACAGTGAAAGCAAAACGATTGTAATTGCCGATGTAGGACGCATAGTTTGGAGAAATTATTACTTTCCAAAAATAGCCGGTGCTATATTTAAGCAGTATGTTCAAAGGTCGGAAACCCATACAACGCTAAGTACGGAAAGTGATTCTTCACAGACTAACTTAAAGCCCCCCTACAATGAAATCAGACAAGAAAACAAACGCAGCTTGTCCTATTCCAGTACGGCTAACAAGCAGAAAGGAAAGCGGGGTTGGAAAAGCTGTACTTAGCCATGGCGATTCAAGCCAGAAATCAACAAGCAATAGCTCGAATGCAGCATCAAAGCATTTTCCACAAAATACTGTCTCTTCCAACGTTAAACAGGACACTAATTCTCAGAAGGTTTTACCCATAGGAGACTCCATCATAAATGCTGTTAATCCAAAGGGCTTTAATAAAAGGGGTCCATAAGCATTCAAAGAGCGGAGCGAGAGTCGGAAGTATTCGAGAGGAAATTGCTCTGTATGACATGACCTCATTTTCATCGGCCGTAGTTATGATTGGAGGAAACGACGCATAAAGTAACACCGACTTGGAACTTTTTGAGGAGCAGTACGATCAGCTGATCAGTTTGGCAAAAGCATCGAACTCGAGTTGTGACCTAATTCTCTGTAAAATATCGCCTCGAGGAGAAACAGACGTGACCGAATACAGCACTTCCACATCTCGGCTTGCGATTCACTGGGGGAGACATGGAGTGTCTCTTATACGAGAAACCGAAGATTTCTTTTATGGAAAGAATAACCTTTCAGCCACTAGGTACTACTCAAATGATGGAACACACCTTTCGAACTCTGGAACTAGGCGTCTTCTTCATGCGATAAATTCAAAGATACATGTTGTTGCGGACTTTGCCGTATGCGTGTATAAACCCCAACATAGAGAAATGGCTTCCTATCAAAGACGGTATCAAAAATATTCAAATGAAGTGACGGCACAATATCCCATGCGACCTGGTTCTGAAAGCAGTTCTGTTTCAAGATATAATGCATTTCACAGAAGGTCGAAACGACGTTGTTACGGGTGTTCTATGGTAGGTCACGTGATCAAAGACTGCTGGAACACTAAATAGGATTTTGGCATTACTGTCCGTATTGCAAGAGGCGCTCCTTCGTTGTGTAATAATACATTTAAGATATTGGACTATCTGTGTAGCTCATGCAACGCAAAAATATGCGCCTGTGACAAAACAAATTCAAAGCTCCATGATGACATTTATTGTACAGTATTCTGTAAATACTCACAGCAAACTGCATGTTGTAGAAATGATAGTAATGATATTAGAAAGTTGGTAGACCATAATAATAAAAAGAAACACGCAAGTGATAAGCCATTGAAAGAAAAATCAAACATAACTAATCAAAACCAACAAAATAGCATATTATCCTTTAATTTGATGCCAAAAGGAATTAATTTTGGTCATTTGATTTGCGGCAAGAATATGTCTAAGTTTTCTCAGGTTAAAGCAATATTGACAGCACCTGAAAATAGATCTTTACATGTATTTGGAATAAGCGACAGTAAATTGAAAGAACATAAATTATCAAAAACATTTCACATAGATGGATTTCAAAGGCCCTTTCGTAAAGATAATACTAAAAACGGCGGTGGAGGTATTATTGTTTATGTAAGAAATGGTATAAATGTAAAACGACGGCAAGATTTAGAAACAAATGATATTTCATGTGTTTGGCTGGAGATTTTTCCTGAAAAGGGCAAATCATTTTTAAAAGGTAATATGTATCGGCCACCAGATTCTAAAATGAGTTTGTTGATAGGTTTGAAAATTTTATTGAATGAAGGAAAAGAAATTATTTTACTAGGGGAATTAAATAAAAAATTTATTACATGGCAATACTGGTATAGAATGGGAAAACTTCACAATTTCTTTGGGTTTAAGTCAACTTATATGTGATCCTACAAGAGAAACCGTAAACACAAGCACGTTAATAGATCATATGTAAATATGAGCGAAAATATATCTGAGGTTCATGTATGTAAAACAACAATTAGCGATCATTACGCAATATTTGGAAACAGGAAGTTAAATAATTTTATAAAATCCAGTTCACCTAAATCAATAACTTACCGATCATTTAAGAACTTTGACGAACAGAAGTTCAGAGATGATTTGCGAGAGGTATAATGGGAAATTGTTGAATATTTTGATGATGTAGACGAGACTATTCAAATATGGAACTCAATGTTTTTGGAAGTTGTTAATAAACATGCCCCATTAAAAACACATAGGGTAAAAAGAAAGTATCAACCTGATTGGCTGACACCAGACATTTTGGATTGCATCAAACAAAGAGACAAATATAAAATCAATGGCAAAATGAATGACTATAGGGCTTTAAGAAATAAAATTTCAAGTATGATGGATAAAGCAAAACACGAAATGCACCAAAATAAGATTGAAGAAGGCAAAGATGACCCACGTTCCATTTGGAAAATATTAAGACAGTTCGGTGCTTCTAATAAGGAAAATGCAAAAGATACCCAATTTAAGATTTACAAATGAGGATGAAGTTGTTGCAACTGATCAGGATGTAGCAAATATTTTCAATATTTTCTTTGTACATATAGCGACTAAACTGATTGAACCACCTTCCTATTTTGAAGAACTACAAAAGCATATTGATTCTAAGTTAGAAATAGATGATTAGTTTGACATTCCCCTGACGCACTGTTCATTTGTAAGCAATTTCCTGCTTAATTAAGATATTACAAAGGCTACAGGCTTAGATTCAATTAGACCCAGGTTACTAAAAGTGGCGCCGAATATTCTGGCGCCAAGCTTAACATTTCTCAGTAATCAAAGTTTAAATACGGGTAAAATTCCTGATATTTGGAAACAAGCTAAAGTTAACCCCATTTACAAGGCTGGTCCGATTGACGAGGTCAACAACTACAGACCTATTTCAGTATTACCTACCATGTCGAAAATAATAGAGAAATGGGTTAGTAAAACTCTTATGCAATTTTTGAACGGTCATGATCTTTTACTTCAAAAACAGAGTGGTTTTAGATCTGGTTATTCAACTGAAACAGCATTAATAGCATTGACAGATGCATGCTACAAGCACTAAATGAAGGTAAGTTTGCCTTGGTTTGAATTATATTTGCGAAACAGAAGTCAACAGGTAATCATAAATGGAAGCAGTTCTCTGCGGGAGGAAGTAATGTTTGGGGTCCCTCAGGGGTCCATTCTTGGGCCACTCTTATTCCTAATTTTTATTAATGATTTACCTTTAGCATTAAAACATGAAAAGCAAATTGTAGACTTATGTGCTGATGATACAACTATACACGTTGCTGAAAAAGATAAACAATTACTTGAAGAAAACCTTCAAAATGCTTTGGATCTGGTTCGTATTTGGTGCCTGCAAAATGGGATGATTCTTATTACAGGAAAAACTACATTAATGCTCATTACCACTAGACAAAAGAGAAATAGTTTAAACGATAACGGATTGAACCTAAAATATGGTGACTTAGTCTTGCAAATTTCAAGTAATGAGAAAATTTTAGGTGTTCATATTGATGAAAATTTGATTTGGAGTAACCATTTTCAGCAGGTCTTTAATAAAGTATCATCGTACTTATGGCTTTTGGCACAGATACGTACATACCTTAGTTTGCAACATAAACAGTTGTTTTATAATGCGTAAATCAAACCACACTTTGAGTATTGTTTTGTGATTTGGGGTAATTCGTCACACTTAAATTTACAAAAAATGGAGAAGCTACAAAGAAGGGCGTGTAAACTTATACTAGGTAGCAGTTATAATTCCTTGCAAAACGCTCGTACACAATTAAATATGCTTTCATTTGAAGAGACTGTTTTTATACACAAAGCCAATATAATGTATAAAATTTCTACAAACAGTGTTCCTATGTACTTGGCAGAATTGTTACAGATGTGAGGTAGAAACAGCAGCATTCAAACTACACAGCTAAACCTCAGGTCGGTGTCTAATAAAAACATTGTTATACCTAAACCAAAGATTAATCTTTTTGAAAGCAGCTTTTCGTACTTCGAGGCAATGGTCTGGAATAGTATTCATTTAAGTATGAAAAATTCAAATTCCCTTGAAGCATTTACGAAAAAGTGTTTAAAATGGATGAAAAGTGAACATGTTTCTTAAGACAATGATCTTAATTATTCATATATACCTCCACTGCATGCCATAATCACGCAAATTCACATGATATGTTTCCTGAAATTTATACTCATTGATTTGTAGCATTTCTTGTATTTCTTATATGCATTACTTTATGTTTGTACATATTCTTGTAACTTTTTGAGGGCCTCAGGGAAGATTGGCTTCAGCCAACTGAGCTACCCTCGATAAATAAAGTCGTTACTTACTTACTTACTAAATTCAATAATATAATTCTATATAATAAAGAAAGAGAATGCAAAGTTTCCCTGCAACAAATTTGTATACTGAAATGTAGGTTGGTTGTAGGGTAGGTAATTAGCTTTAAAGTAATCAGTCAGTCCATCGTTTTGATACCCAACATGGGTGATGTACTGTTCCAACTTCGAGCTTTGTCGACTCAATGCGATCGAAAACATGTCTCAAAGACGACGTATGCTTCCAATATATCTGAAGATGGTGAGAAAATCTTACCTGTTATTATCATCAACATAATTTGCATTTGTAATGATTCCAGGATTTTCTATCGACACATTGGCACTGCCTGGTTTAAATGAGGCACTGACGTTTGGTGGTGATATCAAAAATTTGAGGCGTCTGAAAAACAAAGTTAGTCAAGCAAAAGAAGTGATTTTCAATGGAAATATACAGAAAACCATAAGACGATTGGCCTATTGATAAGAAACTGGTGAACCGAACTTTCTGATGATATCACGGTGGGATATTTCAGGAGCGAGTGAATTTTGTTTCTGAGGAACCAGTCAAAACAACCGAATAAACTATTTACAGTATTAAATTTCCTTTTCATTAACTAATTGAAAATAAATAATGTGTTGGATAAAGAGAAAATGTCTATAGAACAATATACCCCCAACCGTTTGCCTGACTCTAAAAAAATACAGGTCACTGAAGAGAATTGTCGATACAGAAACGTTGAGAATTTGAATATCTGCATCAGTATCGGCACCGCGATCATTTCGATAACTCAGTCTCTCACTACTAGCGCGCGGGTATCATTAAGGGTGAATGCATCAGCGCTGGAAAGTATTCTTAGTATGTATGGTTGGTTGTTCCCTTCGGGGTTGCGATGGTTTCACAGCCTGGCCGCTATACAGTTTTCTTCCAACACAAGACAGACCTCTGATATAATGATCAGGTATATGATCGTAACAGAGGAGTATGGGCGAAAAAATACACTTTGCGGAGTGAAAGTACTAAACTACGTCATTGCACTACTGTAAAAGGGCGTCATGAAAAAAAAATGAAAATCGTGGCGCAGTGTTAATTTACTTTCACCAAAGTTTCACAGGGAAGTGACGATAAACCGTGAATTGGTTGGTTGATTTGATGCACGGTAAACAACTTAGGTCATGTCGGGACGGTCAGTTAACCTAACCACACTATTCCTGGGCAGGCTTAGACCTCCTAAGCGGTTAACCAGTACTAAGTGCACATACTTTCGCCAGTAACTGACAACTGCCCTTCTTGAATCAGCGGAAGGAGAAACGAAAGTATGTGGCCAGACCGGGATTCGAACCCAGGACCTCTGACTTACGAGTCAGGTGCCCTACCGATTGCGCTACCCGGCCCGGCAATAAACCGTGAAAATGAACAGTTAAAAGACCATAAGAATTCGTCGTGAAATAATCAGTGAAAAGGTCGTTGAGTGATGCTACCTGAAAACCTAGTGAAAAGTCTGAAAAAGCCGTGAATTTCACTGTGATATTGCAGAATTATCGGGACATATAGGCCTAGTCACAAAGCTTTCATAGTTGTGATTTTGGGGATGGGGCATGTTTTTGTTTTTGTTCAAAGATGACATACATATAAACTTTTGTTAGAAGAAATCGTTGTTTCGCGTCGTTGTCAGATTTGTTCTGTCTCTTACGGTTTTTGAGATATATTTAGATATCACATTTTATATCTAAGCAAGACCGCGAAAAAAGGGTGAAATGTTTAAATCTTCTGTTTCGTGAACTTATCACGGAATTATAGATTTGTCAGGTGCTTTTTTTCATGCAATTTTCACAGCTAGATCTATCATATTTTTCAACTGCTAGAAACATTTGTCCAAAATATTCATAGTCTAAAGTCACAGGATTTTCATAGAACCGTGAAAATTCACAGAATTTTCATGGTCCTTTGTCGTGACAGTTTGCATACTACGCTGCTAAGGTCTGAAAATGGGTTGAAATTATCAGTATTATTAATTTCTTCTTCTTAATTGAGTGAGAGGAATTATTTAATAACTACCAATATTTTTGTTTTTCAATTCTAAACCCTCTGAATTTTTACGGGTTTTTTTTCCAGAAAATAGCAGTTCCGCAAGCGGTTATTGGGTTTTAGCTCACTAAAATATAAGGTATTGTTTTTCTTGGTTGGTTTAAATTTCGAGCTCATCAGCTCGAAGGAAGCGTCAATTTGCAGGAAAGGTATTGTATCCTCCAAAATGTTTGAATCGAGGTCTATCTATCCCCTTTAGGTGTATACCGTTTTCGCTGACTGCGTAAGCGAGCTATTTCCGGTATCTTGCATTTCGGCGCATCCAGTTATGTTCCCAGTCGAGCGAAAAAAAAGTGATAACGAACACCTGTTACTTGTGGTTTTTACCATTTTATGTAAGTGTATGATGTCGAAAGTGGAACATATTAAACAATCTATGAAAACCCCGAGAATCTTAAGTACTCAAAACAATCAGGCTGGTTTAGTTTCCACATGACGCACATGGCGTTAAAAAAGATATATAGGTATACATGAATACACAACGTCACTGACTTTGTCCAAACTTGAAATTACGGTACCTTTAGATAGATAGATAGATAGATAGATAGATAGATAGATAGATAGATAGATAGATAGATGGACGGACGGATACAGACAGACGGGTGGACGGACGGACTGATATAGATAGACGGACGAACGGATTGTGACAGACAGACGGATGGACGGACGGACATAGATAGATAGATAGATAGATAGATAGATAGATAGATAGATAGATAGATAGATAGAGCTGCTAGCTGCTTTGCTTTTGACTTTGGGTAAATTTTCCCCATTATTATTATTAAAGACGTCTGTAATCGACAGTCTTTCTTACGAAGGTTTGAAGACAGAGTGACAACGAATAAAGATAGGAGTACATGTAATTAACAAAGAAGCAACTGAACCGTAGACACTTATAATTGATTTGTATAGATAACAATAATTAAAAAAAAGTGCGTCGCGATCGGCCGAAACTATATCAACCAACCAACCGATGCCGCCGTTGGTTGGAGAAAATTATGATAAACGGGCCACTTTGACACAGCCTAGCGACAAGATGATTCAACTAAAGCCTGTTTCACATCAGCCTTACGGCAGCCGTACGGCCCTCTGCGATCACATTTCTGGCAAAAATTGCTGGGTTTCGTGCGGCAGCCGCAAGATCGTCGTACGAAATTTGGACGTCGTAAGGTCGTCGCAACGTCGCAAACTAAATTCTCAACATGCACATTATTTCTGCGATTTTTTGACAATTTGTGGACGCCGCAAGGCTGTCGCACGACAGCCTTGAGACAACCGCACGATTGACTCACGATTTTGCAGGAGTTCGCAAGTTTGTAGGCGGGGCTGCTGTCAATCATTGCTTGCGTTTGTCTTGCGACGGTCGCAAGACAGCCGCACGAGCATCTTACGTCAGTCGTGCGTCCTGACAGAATGCTATCGCAAGAATGTTGCGAATCGTAAGACAATCGTGCAAGTCGCAAGGCAGCTGCATGACAGTCGCACGGCAGGCGTACGACAGTCGTACGATCTTTGCGTCACTTGCGTCTCCCTTAAAAGTAAATCGGTACTCACAGTCTTGACTCCAGAAAAGAAGCATGCCCCCAGGGTTTGCCCCACCAACGCCTCGCACGTCCTCTTCCACCTTGCCGTGCTCGGATGAGCAGCACCAGGATGGCGGCGTGACGCTCGTCTTCATCACGGAGCCTTCTTCTTAGAAGGACGATACGCTGCTGAGGGACAGCCATCAGGATCCAATGTGGAGTCGACAATCGATTGTGAAACTATGAGGGTTGCGGGTGGTGCTCTTGCATTTTATTCGTCATTCGAGGCAAATTCGTACGATGAACGTGCGGTCATCGTAAGACATTCGTGAGACAGCCTTGCGAATTCTTTTTCGTCGTACGGTGCCCGCAAGATTTTTGACAAATTCTTACGACCGTCTCACGGCAGTCTTACGGCTGCTGCACGGCCATCTTGCGGCATCCGTACGAAATGTTGTTTATTTTTTTCTACTTTTAAGCTGCAAAACCGTGCGACCCGTGAGACAGACGTACAAACATCGTACGGCTGCCTTACGATCTCTAAGACCACGATGGCCCCGCCCAGATACATTGCGATTTTGTCTGCGATCTGTCTACGGCACCCATGGCCTCCAAAATCGTACGAACAAAAAATCGCACGGCTGATGTGAAACAGGCTTAAGTCTGTCCTTAATATGAACTTCCATATGAAAAATAAAATGGCATTCGCCAGGTAATGCTGCAGCCGATGCACAGGAAAAGGAGTAAACGATGTAAAATAATAGTTGCCCAAGTTGGTAGTTAAGTTACAGACTTGTCGCAGGCGTTGAAGCATTTAGCAAGATGAAATCATGGATCAAGGTCGGCGATACATGAAACTTCAAGTCCCTGATAATATGTGCTGCTTAAAAACGGACTGTGCTCTACTGCAGCTGTTTGTTACAGTATTGTTTCTTTTTGAGTGATCATGCTCATGGACCCTATGGCATTAATAAATATCTATTGATTACCTTCTAAAAACAAATCCGGCTACTCCAATTATAACAAAAACAACTATAACTACAATCACAATCAGGGCTATTTCCATGCTCAAACTACTGCTCTCCTCAGTTGCATTCTGGCTGCTTGGCTCGGGTATCGTTGGTTTGACTACTGCAATATAAATGTTTGACAGAAATGAGTTTTATTTTTATTTCTGGCATGCCCGTCGCCGGGAGATTAACGCAGAAAGGTAAACGAGAGAATCGGTGGAACCGATATATGCTCCGCAAAGGTGTGCAAACAGTGGAATGGGTGTCCCCGTGAAGGAGGGATTTTCTGTGTAAACTTAATCAAAATAATAGTGGGAATAATAGATAATGAGAAGATGCAAATCTACTCAGTATTTCAGATTTCTTATCTTTTGCAAATTATGGAAAATCACCACTTCAAACATAAAAATGATTAACCATCATAGTGTTTGTGAAAACACCTTCAATCTTCAAATTGTATATTATCGTGAAGAGAATCCGTGTAGGGATAAGTAACACAAGTTTAGCTTTTGAAAAAGCTTGAGAGGTTATCCCTTAGCAAATGAATCTATAGGATGCAAGTGGTAAAGCAGAAAATTGGCAGCAATACAAGTTAATTTTATTGTATTCTTAAATTTGTTGACGCTGTAGGTAAGTGGCGGGTTTGACAGCTTTTTCTTTTTGTCTAGTGATTGCTTGTATCGGGTGAGCTTCTGTGCTATTAACTTTTGTTAGAAGACTTGTACTGTTTAGTAATGGCTCTTCGTAAGTGGACTGTACTCTCTGGTAAGTGCTTGTATTAGGTGAGATTCTTGTATTAGGCGAGATGAAGTGTTTTACAGCTCATGTCTTAGCAATGCTGGAAGGGACCCTGCAGCTGGGTGCGCCAAACTATGGGAGCAAATACCGGTAAATAGTAGAACCTGTATTTAGCGTTAATCAAGCAGATTTGTTATTGATCTGTACTGTTAAGTGATAACTGAACTTTCAGGTAACTGTTTGTATAGGGTGAGATAAAGTGTTTTAAGATATAAGCTATAAAGCTCATGCATTAGCGATGTGCCAAATGTAGAAGTACCGGGAAATAGTGGGACCTGTATTTTAGCAAAAGGAAACGGCGTACAAATCGAGTACGAATTCCTATCTTAATATGGTTATCCCCGAGGGGATTTATAGGTATTTAATTATCGATATGATAATAGAAAAATACTTCGGAAACCGACCTGTTTCAGATATAACCGCAAAGTTTGATAAGTATTTATTGACTCCTAATATGAATTTCAGATATTTTATTTTGCGACTTATCAGCAAATTATTTTATAAATGTTCTGAAAAATGGAACCATTATAAGATTGCAAGCTACCTTATTTGTCTTGAAGACCCCCATATTTCTTACCCATATAAAACAATTGGTTTAATGAGGTGATCAAATAGATGCAGTTTTGTTTTAACACTAGGAACGGTTGCTGATTGAAGCATAAGCTGTCTTTTAGCAGTCTGCCTGACTTATTAAAAGTTTTTATTAATATTTAAATCAAGACACCAATCCTCACAAAATTTATATAGAGTATCTCATCTGTTATGTAGCCCTACACGAGAAGTAGAAAAAAAGAACGATATCGTCCGCATACATCAAACATTGCACAGGAATATCATTTAGAAGAACTTCGCCAGGCGTTCTTTGTAAATATTTAGGCAAATCATTTATGTACACTTTAAATAAAGCAGGACTAAAACATCGCCCTGTCGCACTCCGATGTCTGAATGGAAAAAATCAGTATGCTTATCACCTAATTTACACATAATTTGATTTTTGAATACATATCAGTAATGATGTCATAAAATTTGTCCCCAGTTTGATTCTGTTTTAATCTAAATATTATTCCCGGATGAATAACTGTATCGAACGCTTTCCTGAAGTCAACAAAGCATGTATTATAGAGACGACCTCCTTTTTTATTGGTTTAAACATATTTATTTTTTCAGTTTTTCACAACATGTATATACAATACAACATGATTTTAGGATTAGAACGAAAGCACATTGCTTATTCAGTTCTTCTCCTTTTTTATTGATATATTTATCTATCAGACTTTTAAGAACAAACATATGATCAGAAGTACGTGCATGTTTCTTAAAACCTATTTGGCTCTCATCTATAATATTTTTTCCTCTAAATAATTATCCAATCTGGCATTTTAAATTTTAAACAATTTACCTACATTTGAGTTTATCGTTATACCGCGCTAGTTTTCCGGTTGGGTAATATCACCTTTTTTGAAGATGGGAGTGATGAAACCTGTTGCCCGAGATGAAGGATATATACCGGATGAAAACACTAAATTAAATAACTTATAAAGGCATGAGAGGAGAGTAACTTGTCCACTTTTTAACATTTCATTTTTTTATGTTATCAAGACCTGATGACTTACAATTCTTTAGTTTCGAAATCGAATTAGAAATCTCTGAATGCTTCATAATAGGAACAAGAAGGTTAAAATTTGAGCTTCCATCTTCTTTCAGTATTTTTTTTTCGAGATCTTTAAATCCTTGCTTTGAATTTATCTGGAACTGCATCTTCGTCAAACCACTTTTTACGTTTATTCTTTCTGAATTTACTCGTTCTATTTCTACGTAAGCATAACTGCGCTGTACTTACAAGTATTTCCTCAAATAATTGCTCCATATTTGAATTAATGTTGATATTGAGAAATGATTCTATTTTAGGTGTGATCGACGGACATACTAGGGCTTTTTTGTACATTTCTAGAAAGCATTTTATCCATTGGAATGGAAGTGGCATATCTTCTGTCAAATTTTTAGATGTTCTGTTTATGTAACTAGCCTTTAAATTGAATGATATTTTGCTATAACAATCAGAATACATAGGCTTAAACGGGTGAACATGAATATACATTATTTCATTTATTAACTCTTCCTACGCCTGCCTCAGTGGGTTTTGACAAGGGAATTTTCCATAAGTATCGCCAGTTCCATTTAATATTCTTAATCTTGCCGATATACATAGGTCAAGTAGTTGTTTCCCCGTTTCACCAACTTTCGTATACTCACTCTTTCTCTGACTTACATTTGTATCAATAATATACAAAGATACTTTAATGCATTAAAAAGAGCGTCCAAGCAATTATTTGTTCCAACTCTTTCTCAAATTGTAAGGTAGACCAGATTTTCTCAAATGTCTGACCATGTATATAGTACATGTATACTACTTGCATTCATCAAATACAGGTAGGTCAGTTAGACCTATATCATACTCACAATATAAATATTACATTACAATGACCAAGACAGGTGTGTTATTGAAATTATTCAACCTTGAAAATAGACTCTACTGTATATTTTAGACAAATAATTGGACAAAGGCCACATCTTTTTCTCATATGCGCTGCCTGAAAATGTGCGGAAAAAATTGAAAAATAATTGCCAGGACGCTCTTCATAATGCATTAATTTATGTTCAGACCTACTTACATTTTCAATAATGATTTCATTTTTTTTGGCGCACAAAATTACCCTTTGGCCATTTCTTATATAAAAATTTAAAGAGTAACTACACTTCAGGAATTGACTGAATCAGATCCCAAACCCTATACCCAACATCAAAGGGAAAGATTGACAACGATCCTTTTTAACATCAACAAGTCCTGCATACTGGGATTCTGAATTGTGAGAAACAGCATAAAGAAGGGATCTGCTAAGTTTTGGGAAAATCTGTTGTATTTTCAGCGTTTAATGCAGATTTTTAGCTCCCCTGTCAAGGTGAGCTTATAGTATAGCCTCGGTCCGTCGTCGTCGGCGGCGTCCACACTTTTAAACACCAATATCTCCTACACCAGCAGGACAATCTTGATCAAATTTTATGTGTAGCATTGTTGGGGTGAGGGATTGACTGTATTAGATTTAAAGGCAGATTGGATTGGAACTCTGGTTGCCATGGCAACATATAGCTCCCATAGACTTATAATGGGAAAAACTTCAAAAATCTTCTTCTATGAAACCATGAGGCCAAGAGCTTACACATTTAGTATGTACCAATGTCTAGTGGTCCCCTACATAAATCCTGCCAACCATGTCCCTGGGACCCTAATTGGCAACGCCCCCGGGGTCATTAGCTCCCATAGACTTACAATGAGAAAATCTTCTTCTCTGAAACCACGAGGCCCATAGCTTATATATACTGAACAAAAAAAGAAACGTTACATAGATAGTTCATGATTTTTAAGCTAAAGAACAACATTTTCAAATAATGATACGTTATTTTCCAACGTGCCAGACGTCAGACAACTTGGTTTTCGATTTGCATTAATTGTTACAAAATTATTCCACTTTGGCTAAAAACACCATAGACAATGTGAAACGCTCGATGCGCATGCGCAAGCGCTTAAGTTTTAACATTTTCGGATTTGCCTTGTAATCGCCAATAAGAAACCTATGAACCCTATGACATTTAACCAGCAGCTCAAAGAAATAAGATGTTAAAGATGCTGTGTCTTTGAAATTGTCTCCCTTGCAATTTAAATTATAACAAATCATTTACTCCGTTTAACCAGTATGTTTCAACAAAATTTGCAATATGGGGACAAAAAAAACAAAAATCCCATATTTTCAACATTAATTATACTGAATCAAAACAGTTCCTATACATTAATCTCCTTGTGTTGCCATAGCAACTGCGGGAGTTATGAACATTCCGTTTTTACTGACTGTAGACGAGTATCCAAGTTTCTATTGGAAAGAATTATTCATTTTGGTTTCTTAAAAGACTACACATTCTACAGTGGTCGTTTGAATATGAAAGGGGTAAATTTTCATTTTCACAGAGTAACATTATAAAAAATGCTCAAGTTTAAAGTCATCTGAAACTGGTTTGTGAATAATGCTTTCCAACTCAGGGTACTGTGAATCCTTCAATGACTGTCTAAATGTCACTTTCAGTGGGATTTCCTTACAAATTTGAAATCGTAACGGCTAACGGGCGTGTAAGGATTCTTCCAGTTTTGTCATTATGCAATGAAAACATTGACATAACAAAAATATTTATGAAGAAACTTTATAAAACGACTGGCAGGTACAGTAATAATGATACCTTGAAATTCGCTATATCAAAGGGAGATAATCTGATAATTTGAAGAATTAAACCTCGCATGTAAAGCATGAGAACAAGATATTGGACATTTTAAGTGTTTTTCGAGGTTCCTGCATTATGGACTATTCTACGCAATGCAAAATCTATTCCTGCGCATTCGCAGTAATGAGATGCATTCAAATTAACTCTAATCCAGTATTGCCAGATAACTCTTATGAGGAAAAGTATGGATTGACGATTTTCTGAGCATTTTGTTCCTTGGTGTCTACCCAAACATATATGAGCCTCAGTTAACTCTAATAAGCACTGGGTTCCTACAAAATATTGCGAATTGTTGGTATCGTTACTTTTTTGACTAAGTATATATCTGTATCAGGGGTCTAAGAAATAACTATGGATGGACAGACCAGATTAATATGCTATTTTTCCATCATTTGGGCTCTGTTGCTTTACTCAAATTGTCTTAGTTACCATTGCAACAGGTTGACGAACAACAGAAATTTTACTACTGTTTTTGTAGTTTGGGGTTCAAGTTCTGATTCATACCCCAAGAATAAAAAAAATCTGAGACGTAGCGTGCCGGACCCCTATGGCAATTTTCTGATTTTTACAGAGAATTGCTATTTAAAATGTCATGGCAGGCTTTGGCACTATGATTAACGATCCGACTACCAGACAGTACATTACAAACTTTATCTGAGTTACTTAGATACCGGTGAATAGGATTTCAATCTTCCTAAAAAAGTTCGTGTCGGATTTCGCAGTACAAAGGACAGTATAGTAATACACGCTCTTCATTTTCAATAACTCATGCAGTACTAATGCCATTTCGACAAAGTTTTGGTGTGCACTGCTTTTTAATGACAGTGCAATATTCTTTTAAGTTTCGTGAAATTCCATCCATTGGTTACTTAGTTATGACTCAATTTGTTGATTTTTAATTGATTCAAGGACACTAACTCTGCATTACTGAAGTGTTTCCAACAAAACTTGATCTGAGCCACTGTGTTCTGGTGATACATTTACAGAATAAGTTTCATACAATTCCATACAATCATTTCGTAGTCTAGTCTGAATTTGTTAGCTTTATTTTGATTAAAGGGAAATTACTCATGCACTACATATACAATTCTGTTGAAGCTTTATGTGCACAGCTGTGTTATAGTGATACATATTTGTTGAAAGTTTCGTGAAATACCAGTTATTGATTACTTAATTATGGCTCTTTAATAGATTTAATCAATTTAAACGCGATAACTCATGCAACGCTGTAGCCAATCTGGCGAAACTTGACTTGCATCAGCGTGTTATAGTGATATATATATATATATATATATTTATATTAAGTTTCATGAAATTCTGTTCTAGACATGGACACAACAATATCCCTCCTCCTTCGCCGGGGGATAAAGAGAACAAGTGATAAAACGAATAAAAAGAATGCTGAGAAAAAATCCCAAGGGGAATCTGAAATAAGAGAATTATTTGTCTCTCGAAATTTTTCCCTAATGCTAAGTTTTGTTTAAACATACGAAAATATCAAATGAAAATATCGAATGGACAATATTTCCTTTATTTTGAAACCATAGTTGATTAGAATACCAGACATTCGCGAGGGTCTCGATAATTCGCCAGGCGTTCTTTGTAAATATTTAGGCAAATCATTTATGTACACTTTAAATAAAGCAGGACTAAAACATCGCCCTGTCGCACTCCGATGTCTGAATGGAAAAAATCAGTATGCTTATCACCTAATTTACACATAATTTGATTTTTGAATACATATCAGTAATGATGTCATAAAATTTGTCCCCAGTTTGATTCTGTTTTAATCTAAATATTATTCCCGGATGAATAACTGTATCGAACGCTTTCCTGAAGTCAACAAAGCATGTATAGAGACGACCTCCTTTTTTATTGGTTTAAACATATTTATTTTTTCAGTTTTTCACAACATGTATATACAATACAACATGATTTTAGGATTAGAACGAAAGCACATTGCTTATTTAGTTCTTCTCCTTTTTTATTGATATATTTATCTATCAGACTTTTAAGAACAAACATATGATCAGAAGTACGTGCATGTTTCTTAAAACCTATTTGGCTCTCATCTATAATATTTTTTCCTCTAAATAATTATCCAATCTGGCATTTTAAATTTTAAACAATTTACCTACATTTGAGTTTATCGTTATACCGCGCTAGTTTTCCGGTTGGGTAATATCACCTTTTTTGAAGATGGGAGTGATGAAACCTGTTGCCCGAGATGAAGGATATATACCGGATGAAAACACTAAATTAAATAACTTATAAAGGCATGAGAGGAGAGTAACTTGTCCACTTTTTAACATTTCATTTTTTTATGTTATCAAGACCTGATGACTTACAATTCTTTAGTTTCGAAATCGAATTAGAAATCTCTGAATGCTTCATAATAGGAACAAGAAGGTTAAAATTTGAGCTTCCATCTTCTTTCAGTATTTTTTTTTCGAGATCTTTAAATCCTTGCTTTGAATTTATCTGGAACTGCATCTTCGTCAAACCACTTTTTACGTTTATTCTTTCTGAATTTACTCGTTCTATTTCTACGTAAGCATAACTGCGCTGTACTTACAAGTATTTCCTCAAATAATTGCTCCATATTTGAATTAATGTTGATATTGAGAAATGATTCTATTTTAGGTGTGATCGACGGACATACTAGGGCTTTTTTGTACATTTCTAGAAAGCATTTTATCCATTGGAATGGAAGTGGCATATCTTCTGTCAAATTTTTAGATGTTCTGTTTATGTAACTAGCCTTTAAATTGAATGATATTTTGCTATAACAATCAGAATACATAGGCTTAAACGGGTGAACATGAATATACATTATTTCATTTATTAACTCTTCCTACGCCTGCCTCAGTGGGTTTTGACAAGGGAATTTTCCATAAGTATCGCCAGTTCCATTTAATATTCTTAATCTTGCCGATATACATAGGTCAAGTAGTTGTTTCCCCGTTTCACCAACTTTCGTATACTCACTCTTTCTCTGACTTACATTTGTATCAATAATATACAAAGATACTTTAATGCATTAAAAAGAGCGTCCAAGCAATTATTTGTTCCAACTCTTTCTCAAATTGTAAGGTAGACCAGATTTTCTCAAATGTCTGACCATGTATATAGTACATGTATACTACTTGCATTCATCAAATACAGGTAGGTCAGTTAGACCTATATCATACTCACAATATAAATATTACATTACAATGACCAAGACAGGTGTGTTATTGAAATTATTCAACCTTGAAAATAGACTCTACTGTATATTTTAGACAAATAATTGGACAAAGGCCACATCTTTTTCTCATATGCGCTGCCTGAAAATGTGCGGAAAAAATTGAAAAATAATTGCCAGGACGCTCTTCATAATGCATTAATTTATGTTCAGACCTACTTACATTTTCAATAATGATTTCATTTTTTTTGGCGCACAAAATTACCCTTTGGCCATTTCTTATATAAAAATTTAAAGAGTAACTACACTTCAGGAATTGACTGAATCAGATCCCAAACCCTATACCCAACATCAAAGGGAAAGATTGACAACGATCCTTTTTAACATCAACAAGTCCTGCATACTGGGATTCTGAATTGTGAGAAACAGCATAAAGAAGGGATCTGCTAAGTTTTGGGAAGATCTGTTGTATTTTCAGCGTTTAATGCAGATTTTTAGCTCCCCTGTCAAGGTGAGCTTATAGTATAGCCTCGGTCCGTCGTCGTCGGCGGCGTCCACACTTTTAAACACCAATATCTCCTACACCAGCAAGACAATCTTTATCAAATTTTATGTGTAGCATTGTTGGGGTGAGGGATTGACTGTATTAGATTTAAAGGCAGATTGGATTGGAACTCTGGTTGCCATGGCAACATATAGCTCCCATAGACTTATAATGGGAAAAACTTCAAAAATCTTCTTCTATGAAACCATGAGGCCAAGAGCTTACACATTTAGTATGTACCAATGTCTAGTGGTCCCCTACATAAATCCTGCCAACCATGTCCCTGGGACCCTAATTGGCAACGCCCCCGGGGTCATTA
The DNA here is from genome assembly GCA_963989385.1 of Ctena decussata. Taxonomy (NCBI): domain Eukaryota; kingdom Metazoa; phylum Mollusca; class Bivalvia; order Lucinida; family Lucinidae; genus Ctena; species Ctena decussata. The sequence continues at coordinate 22,676,070 of OZ022514.1, read as the reverse complement.
GCTCCCATAGACTTACAATGAGAAAATCTTCTTCTCTGAAACCACGAGGCCCATAGCTTATATATACTGAACAAAAAAAGAAACGTTACATAGATAATTCATGATTTTTAAGCTAAAGAACAACATTTTCAAATAATGATACGTTATTTTCCAACGTGCCAGACGTCAGACAACTTGGTTTTCGATTTGCATTAATTGTTACAAAATTATTCCACTTTGGCTAAAAACACCATAGACAATGTGAAACGCTCGATGCGCATGCGCAAGCGCTTAAGTTTTAACATTTTCGGATTTGCCTTGTAATCGCCAATAAGAAACCTATGAACCCTATGACATTTAACCAGCAGCTCAAAGAAATAAGATGTTAAAGATGCTGTGTCTTTGAAATTGTCTCCCTTGCAATTTAAATTATAACAAATCATTTACTCCGTTTAACCAGTATGTTTCAATAAAATTTGCAATATGGGGACAAAAAAAACAAAAATCCCATATTTTCAACATTAATTATACTGAATCAAAACAGTTCCTATACATTAATCTCCTTGTGTTGCCATAGCAACTGCGGGAGTTATGAACATTCCGTTTTTACTGACTGTAGACGAGTATCCAAGTTTCTATTGGAAAGAATTATTCATTTTGGTTTCTTAAAAGACTACACATTCTACAGTGGTCGTTTGAATATGAAAGGGGTAAATTTTCATTTTCACAGAGTAACATTATAAAAAATGCTCAAGTTTAAAGTCATCTGAAACTGGTTTGTGAATAATGCTTTCCAACTCAGGGTACTGTGAATCCTTCAATGACTGTCTAAATGTCACTTTCAGTGGGATTTCCTTACAAATTTGAAATCGTAACGGCTAACGGGCGTGTAAGGATTCTTCCAGTTTTGTCATTATGCAATGAAAACATTGACATAACAAAAATATTTATGAAGAAACTTTATAAAACGACTGGCAGGTACAGTAATAATGATACCTTGAAATTCGCTATATCAAAGGGAGATAATCTGATAATTTGAAGAATGTAAACCTCGCATGTAAAGCATGAGAACAAGATATTGGTCATTTTAAGTGTTTTTCGAGGTTCCTGCATTATGGACTATTCTACGCAATGCAAAATCTATTCCTGCGCATTCGCAGTAATGAGATGCATTCAAATTAACTCTAATCCAGTATTGCCAGATAACTCTTATGAGGAAAAGTATGGATTGACGATTTTCTGAGCATTTTGTTCCTTGGTGTCTACCCAAACATATATGAGCCTCAGTTAACTCTAATAAGCACTGGGTTCCTACAAAATATTGCGAATTGTTGGTATCGTTACTTTTTTGACTAAGTATATATCTGTATCAGGGGTCTAAGAAATAACTATGGATGGACAGACCAGATTAATATGCTATTTTTCCATCATTTGGGCTCTGTTGCTTTACTCAAATTGTCTTAGTTACCATTGCAACAGGTTGACGAACAACAGAAATTTTACTACTGTTTTTGTAGTTTGGGGTTCAAGTTCTGATTCATACCCCAAGAATAAAAAACATCTGAGACGTAGCGTGCCGGACCCCTATGGCAATTTTCTGATTTTTACAGAGAATTGCTATTTAAAATGTCATGGCAGGCTTTGGCACTATGATTAACGATCCGACTACCAGACAGTACATTACAAACTTTATCTGAGTTACTTAGATACCAGTGAATAGGATTTCAATCTTCCTAAAAAAGTTCGTGTCGGATTTCGCAGTACAAAGGACAGTATAGTAATACACGCTCTTCATTTTCAATAACTCATGCAGTACTAATGCCATTTCGACAAAGTTTTGGTGTGCACTGCTTTTTAATGACAGTGCAATATTCTTTTAAGTTTCGTGAAATTCCATCCATTGGTTACTTAGTTATGACTCAATTTGTTGATTTTTAATTGATTCAAGGACACTAACTCTGCATTACTGAAGTGTTTCCAACAAAACTTGATCTGAACCACTGTGTTCTGGTGATACATTTACAGAATAAGTTTCATACAATTCCATACAATCATTTCGTAGTCTAGTCTGAATTTGTTAGCTTTATTTTGATTAAAGGGAAATTACTCATGCACTACATATACAATTCTGTTGAAGCTTTATGTGCACAGCTGTGTTATAGTGATACATATTTGTTGAAAGTTTCGTGAAATACCAGTTATTGATTACTTAATTATGGCTCTTTAATAGATTTAATCAATTTAAACGCGATAACTCATGCAACGCTGTAGCCAATCTGGCGAAACTTGACTTGCATCAGCGTGTTATAGTAATATATATATATATATATATTTATATTAAGTTTCATGAAATTCTGTTCTGGACATGGACACAACAATATCCCTCCTCCTTCGCCGGGGGATAAAGAGAACAAGTGATAAAACGAATAAAAAGAATGCTGAGAAAAAATCCCAAGGGGAATCTGAAATAAGAGAATTATTTGTCTCTCGAAATTTTTCCCTAATGCTAAGTTTTGTTTAAACATACGAAAATATCAAATGAAAATATCGAATGGACAATATTTCCTTTATTTTGAAACCATAGTTGATTAGAATACCAGACATTCGCGAGGGTCTCGACTAATATGGTTTAAAATACGGATATCACTGATTACTATTGGGAAACTTTTATCTGAATTATAGCACCATGGTTGAACAAAACGATTTAGTATTTGCGTAATAGTTCCCAATTTAAGTTTCAGAATACACAGACAATTTTCTTTACCTCCATTCACAAATATGGTCACTCGCGTATAGTCCATTCTGGCTTTATAAGGACCTCCACCATCAGCTGCTTGTATGGTCATATTATAAGTGGTGTATTCGGGCTTCTTTTGTAGTTTTATAAAGCCATCCCAGGCTCCCAATACGAAATAACCCGGATGATTCTCATCTGTAAAAACATAAGAGCTTGTTAAAAAAGCGGCTTTGCGTCAAAAGGAAAAGGAGACACATTTTGTGACTTCCTGTTTGCTTTACCTCGAACGACGTACCTTTCCGAAAAGAAGCATACTCTTAAAAAAAGAATTTGATCCTCTAGGAGAAAAATTCTTTCCTTCAAGAGTTGCCCCCCTGTTGAGATTGGAGACATAATAAAAAATGAAAATTACAAAGTTGCTTCCCCTGAGAGTGTATCCATTCATCTCGGGTAATGTGCTATTTATACCCACAAAAATACAAGAACCTTCTCTTTTCACTTGAGGGATTCTCTAAGACTCAAATTTCCCGTTTTTGCAAACGGGAACTAACTGATCAGCTTACGCATCCGTTATAAAAAACAACTAGTTTAAACTTTTTCGTAAAACCCGTGTTAAGCTCCCAACTTTGAAAAAATTGGTGGGGCATATTGCTTTATGCTTGTCCGTTCGTTCGTCCGTCACGCTTTTTAATGCCTCCAAAGTACACGAAGTTTTTTTCCCCTGAAAATTAATACTCATGCACCTGCTGGGCTTATAGTAGAGCAGACGGAGCCCCAAAAGTGCTCTCCTTAAGGACTTTACTGGTAAGGTTCTGCAAACATCAAGTGTTATATACCAAATTGTTTGTTAGCATGTCTAGTGTATGGATCCGGCTGATGACATCGCCGCAGCTGAGTACTAACAGAGTTATGGCCCTTGAAACTTACGTACCCATAAACAGCAAAATTACACAATTTTTGACGGTGTACGTCAAAAATGTCCATTTATTTCAACTAAAGACAAGTGTTTGTCATTTTCCAGTTGTACGTTCGGAAAACAAATGGAATGAGCTAAACATAGAAGCTATTAACGAATATGGCTTTTGAACAGTGTTTGTCCGTGCGTCTGTTTGTTAATTACCGTTGATTACCAAAGGTTGACAATTTTCGACATAAATATTAGAATTTGTCTGTTTTATTACCATGACAATAAATATGTCAAGTCTTACGCAGAAACTAATTTACAAGGTATTTCATTGTTGAATTAACTATCTAGATATATTTCAACATGTACAAAAGGTCAAGGTCACGGTCAAATAGAAAACGTACATAAATGATGAAAATCTACTTAAATTACTACTTTAAGACCAGCTAAATGGGCTAAATGCTTTGAAAACAGTATATATGTGTAACTTCTATTAACTCGCATTCATTTAGATAATATGTGCTCTATATATTTATTTTTCCATCCGTCCGTACGTCGGTTTGTCAATAGCATGTGTTCACCACTGTTTTGGCAGTCAACTTCTCAAATATGACAAGCTTAACAGTGGTCAAAACTAGCCGCTGATTATACATGCGTTGTAGTTGCATACTCTGGTGTCATTTTCAGTCCAATCCGGTACTTTAAGATTGTCTTCGGGTCGTCTGTCCTTGTCAGTTCATCCATTTGTTCGTCTGTCCGTCCATCTGTCAGTTGAAATTGATCGAATGATACATTAATAAAAGCTAGTAGATTTTTAAGCTCCAATATCTCCCTCTCCTTTTATGAGATACTTTTCAACATGTTCTTTTTTCTGAAAGCTCAACGTCTACAAAGTATTTCCCTACTTTCTGCTGTCTGAGTATCGGTCAGTTTGGCTGTTTCTCCCATGTTATATACGTGACCGTATCATTTTAATGACGTTTGCATATTCTCAGCCAAATAAACACAATAACAGACATAGATCTTAGTGTTGTAGAAAATATGCTTGAAAGCCTTTGAATTAAATCAATATTGTCTTCTGAAGCGTTAGAAACCGTACTGTTGTCTACGTTACCAAGAATGGACAAACTACTTAATCTGATTAGAATGTAAGTACAATCAACGAAGAACACTAATGCATTTATATATCGTTAAATAAAAACAAATGCTATCAAACTTGCAAAACTTTGCACTGTCATATACGTTACCAAATATGAGTAACAATGAAATACATCCAAAATGGTATTTTGCGCTACAGAAACTGCTAATGCTAAAGTGGTCTTTTAGCATCTATGGTGGAACTATATTATAAAGAAAGTAATTAAATGGTTGCCTAGAGGACTTGGAGTAGTCTGAAACTGTACCACTGTCACACAAGGAGTTACTGATCAGAGGACTTTTAAAGTGTGTGTACACTATTAATATATGGATGAAGGGGTAGAAGCTAATTTAGGGATAATTTTGGATTTTGCTCTCTCTCTCTCTCTCTCTCTCTCTCTCTCTCTCTCTCTCTCTCTCTCTCGCAATTCTCCATAAAATGATATACTGTGAATGTACATTAGAACTGCCTCCCAGTTTTTATGAGCAATCAGGATAATTATTTTCAGAATGTGTCACCACATACTCTCCCCTATACTAGTCTCGCTTAACGTATATTACATCAAATATTGTAAGACTGATACAACATATATCATGTGTTACTGTCGTGTTTGAACTCTGAATTACACCAATGCCATTTTTGAGTCAAAGGCACATCAGTTACTTAAAACTGTCGCCAGGCAGTTTTCAGTTTCATGACTTGAGTGTATAGATTTAATATTACAAGACGAAACAAGAAAAGTAACTCACAGCATGCTCATAAATATTTTATGCGTGAAACACATTTTAAAAGTGTTGTTGTCATAATCTTGTCATTATCTCCAGTTTATTCTACATTTTAAAAAGGCTAGAGAAAAATATTATCATATACATTTAGGTTGTATGGTTATCAAATGATACTATTTTTCTATAAATGTAACAGTGAAAAAAATCCCGGGCGCATATACAGCTTTAGTGAGCAAACTACATAAATCTGAATAATCTCAGCTTTAGTGAGCAAACTAGATACACCTGAGTAATTTGTTTTCTGTTTCATGTTTTTTGTCATTATTTTAACATATTTCCCTATTTATGTGTCAAAATTATTTCACACATTAAGGTGACTACGAAACTGCATTAGAATTCATGCAACAACTCTGAAAAGTTTCTGTCTCGTAGTCTTCACAAGATAAATCACACCTACCTTTTCTTTATAAAAGCTGTGCTAGAATTATACCCTAAAAGGGTTGAAAGTGTATTTTATTTTTCAATTCTGACTTGTTAGTTATTGTTTTATGTGGTGTAAATCTTGTTCTCTATAATAACATAAATCACAGTCTCATAAGCTGCATGTTGCTATTTACATTAGTCACATCAATTTGATTAATATCAATTCCGTAAGATACTCTTAGAGTGCCATACTTTGAGAATTTTTTTAATCTCAACATGTAAGCGCCATTTTAAATCATTATAATGTTTTTGAATATTGCATTAAAAATTATATTACACGTATTAAACAGTTTCTGTATGGTAAACTACAAAATTTAATGAAACCACTTTTTTCCACTATAAAGCTAGCCTCTAGACCTAAATAGTAATATACTAATACTAATGCAATTTATCAATTTTAATTTTTGTCTTGTATAGTTTCATTTGTCTGAAATTCGTATCTAATGGTAACATAGATTACAGCTTTATAAACTGTAGAAAAATTAAGCCATGATAATAAAAGTTTAGAATTTAAAAATGTTTTTACATCACTTAATATAAAAATAAATAATTTAAATCGATTTATACATAGATAACTGACTTTCAATTTTATTTAAAAACATGATAATTTTTGTAAACTTTCTATTGGTAACGTATTTAACAGCCTGAACTCTCAATCGCCCTACTAAGTAGGCAGCAAGAAAGAGGCAAATATTCTGCATATACAGGACACTTAGAAAAATGAGGTCTACATCACTTCGTCGGGTGGCCGGGCAACATCCTACTGGTCTGGCCTACATTTATTTATCGGCTGTTATAACTAGGATACGGGTTCTAATGCATTTTAGTGAGTGGGTATTTTTTCTTTTTATTCTGTTTTAAGACAAACTGTTCTTTTGCAATGTCTTGAATCTTGAAGTTGTCAAAACTATGCCAGTAGTTCATCAAAACATCAATGAATATGTATACGTTTGCAAAGAAAAATAACAAAGTAACAAAGTGTTGCATACAGTATGGTCACTTGAAATGTAAATAACAAATAAATAAGTTATAAGGTAAACAATTATTTACAACATCTGGAGATATATTTTGCATTTCCATTGCTAGTTACAAGTTTTGCGAAAAAATGGTATGTGATAAAATATTGTGAACATGTCCTCTGTGTAAGTAGATTTGTAGAAGTACTGTCTGTATAATACTGTTTCAAGTAAATTAATCCTTGCTCACTGAAGCGTGAAGGATTGCTAGGAGTAATTTCATTTGCACTAGCATAGATGTGCAGCCCTATAATGTCACGTATATTATGTTACGTTATGACGTAACCTTACTTTTTTGAACCGCAAGTGCCTTAAAGATTTTCAGTTTTGCAATGCATAATTAGATGGGTGGGGTATTTACTCATATTTCTCAGAGTTTCTTTGTCTCTGTACTGAAATCTTGAGTTCTGATGATCTATACATAAAGCACCGGTTCTAGACTTGCTATTTTATTGCAAATATTGTTACAAAATCTTGACTGATGGAGTCAACATTAAAAAGTGTAAACCTGAAATTTAAAAAATTATTTCCAAAACAAATTTCAACGTAAACGCGATATCACAACGCCACAAAATAAAAACTAAAGTAAATAATAAGTACCGCATATACGGTAAATAAGCTACAAACTGAATACAAATGAAAAATCGTACAAAGTACCATCTTATAAATGATTTTTTTACTCTTTTTCATTGAAGTATCAATTTACCCAATTAAATGGGTGGGGTAATTCAAGGGGAGATAACTCGCTTAGTACTCAGAATCAGAGGTGTCATCAGCCGGTTTTGTAAACTAGAGATTCTAACAATTAATCTGATATATAACTGGAGATGTTTGCAGAACCTTACCAGTAGCACCTTCTCAAAGGCTGCCTATCTGCCGTACTATTAAGAACGACTAGGCCTTGAGGTCTGAATTCCTCATGAGAAAACAGCTGACCCGTATGTTTCTTTTCCAAGTTTTCTTTTTCTCGAGTTATGCCCATTTTCAAAATTTCAGACGAATATCTTGTTAGAATATCTCAGAAAGAGTTTGAGCTATGGCCTCGATAATAAGAACACTGATGGGATATTAGCTTTAGATTACCCGGTAAACTTTTTGGAGAAACCCTTAAAATTTTGATGGAGTTTGAATTTGGCATTTTCCAACTTTTGACCCGCTTGGTCTGGGTAGCTGATTTTTGGTATTATAGTAGTCCTTGATGAGTTAACTTTTTAGGAAATGTGAGATAACTCTGCATTTAATAATTATGGAGCTATTTCCCCTCAAGAGCCACTGGGCGTATCGTTTTTGAAATTTTGTAATTGGGTTCCTTATGGAAAAATAGGTGACACATATTCTTTTTATCTTTTTCGAGTTATGCAACTTTTTGGAGTTATGGCCCTTTAATAAATGAGATGAATAACAAGATACCTTGGAAAGTATTTGTGCTATGGACTTCATATTTGGATGGAACACTATCTGGTATGGTATCTGGTATTACTTGATTAATTTTTGGGAGAATTCTGAAAAAAAATGACGGAATTAAGGTTACGAGGATCGTCCAAAAAGTTCTGTCACTGGACTCATAACTTAGCTCACAGACGTGATAGCTTACCACGGTTTGCAACAATCAAAAGAACAGTCTTATATCTTTATACTGATATCAGGTAAATGGTGAAAACATGCCATCTGGTTTAGTTTTAAGATCAGATACAGACCTAATATTTGACACTAGCCTATTTTAACGATTTTTGTTTTTCTGCTGGCTTGCTTCATGCTGCATATCTCGTCAATTACATATCGCAGGATTCTGAAATTTCAGGGTTGCTGTCTGTTGCATTTTGTGGGACACTACGTAAAAATCAGCGACTTCTGTCAATTATATGCGATGCAAAGTATTGATATATGAAATATGGTGAAATTCACAGTCACGTGATTTTCAAGGACCCACTGTGCCTTCATTTTAGGGATCTTTTCTGAAATTTTGATTGAAAACACATTGTCATGGTCTACTGCAGTAAAGATATGATTCAGAATTTGAAATATTATACGTTTATGAAACTTTTGAACTTAGAACATGACCTAGTCGATTTTCCTATGGCGTTGTTTGCATAAAGTTGAGGTTACGAAATGCTGTAAACTCTTTAAAATGGACAGAATAACTTGGAGATTTTTCCGCTGTGTTTATTAGCACCTGAGATATCGTAGGCACCGGGCAGCGATAATAGACATCCCTTCATTGATTATTGCCGGAGTTGCATCTACAAATTTGCAAGTAGGGTGAGGGTATCCTTCTTTTGATGCAGATTGTGAATGTTATGTCATTGATACAAGAATCAGTTTTTCACAGCTATGTGATAAAAAACAGGGTTTCTGAATAGTTTTTATTTTAGGTGAATAGCACTTTCGTTTTCGAGATATAAGCCAGTGACAGAACTTTTTGGATGACCCTCGTATGTAACTGTGCATTCGTTATTTATGGAATTATAATTGTCCCAACTTTGAAAAAGTTGGTGGAAAAAAATTGTGTATCTGTTCATCCACCATGCTTTTTAATGCCTCGAATTACTTCAGAGCAGTGCATGCTAGGGTCTTTAAACTTTGGAAAAATTGATTGGGCATATTGCTTTTGGCTTTTTTGTTCACCGTCCGTTCTTCCGTGATTAATGCCTTCAGTTACTTAAGAACCGTGCATGCTGGGATTGATGGTTGTGTTTTTATTTCAGAATGAGATAGTTTCAGACTGATACAATACAAAGACACAATGGAGGTATAAAAGATAGAACGTTTGCTGAATGTCTACAGACATTATTGCAAGTTTGCTAAATGGTATCCATAGTCTACAGAAATTATTGCAAGTGTGGTAAATGGTATCCATAGTCTACAGACAGTAATGCCAGTTTGATAAATGTTATCCATAGTCTACAGGCAGTATTACAAGTTTGTGGAATGGTATCCATTGCCTACAGACAGATCTGCAAATATGATAAATGGTATACATAGTCTAAAGACAGTATCGCAAGTTTGCGGATTGGTATCCGTAGTCTACAGACAGTATTGCAAGTTAACTAAATGGTATCCGTAGTCTACAGACAGTATTTCAAGTTTGCGGAATGGTATTCGTAGTATAAAAACAGTATTGCAAGTTTACGGGATGGTATCCATAGTCTACAAACAGTATTGCAAGTGTGCTGAATGGTGTTCATAATTTACAGGCAGTACTGCAAGTTTGCTGTACTGCAAGTTGCTGTACTGCAAGTTTGCTGTACTGCAAGTTGCTGTACTGCAAGTTTACTGCAAGTCTACATACAATATTGCAAGTATGTTGAATGGTATCCATAGTCTACAGACAGTACTGCAAATTTGCTAAATGTTATCCATAGTCTACATACAATATTGCTAGTATGTTGGATGGTATCCATAGTTTACAGACAGTATAGCAAGTTTGCTAAATGGTATCCATAGTTTACAGACAGTATGCAAATGTGCTAAATGGTATCCATAGTTTACAGACAGTATTGCAAGTTTGTTAAATGGTTTCCATAGTCTACAGACAGTACTGCAAGTTTGCTGAATGGTATTCATAGTCTACAGACAGTATTGCAAGCTTGCTGAATGGTGTACATAGTCTAGAGACAGTATTGCAAGTTTGCTAAATGGTATTCATAGTCTACAGACGGTATTGCAAGTTTGCAGAATGGTTAACATAGCCTACAGACATGTTTTGCAAGTTTGCTGAATGGTATCCATGGTCTATAGAGAGTATTGCAAATTTAAAGAGTAACTACACTTCAGGAACTGACTGAATCAGATCCCAAACCCTATCCCCAACATCAAAGGGGAAGATTGACAAAGACATCCCAACAAACAATAAATTACAAGTGATAAGCCGAGTCAGCAGCTCTTTCCCAAATAGATGGCAACTCAGCTATCTTTATTGAACTAAATAATTTAGACCAACAGACGGGTTACAACAGACTAGGCAAATTATACGAAAAACATTTAACAATTATTTTTACCTATTTTCTATTTTTATGATAGAAGGATTAAACTGAGAACACAATAAATTAAACAGCACCGAACATATAACAAATGCAACCGCAACAAAAGTACCGCCTTGGGACGGTCAGTAATAACTACTGGGGGGGTTTAAACCGGTTTTACTGGGCCCAAACCTTCACCCTCACCCTCTGCTGCGGTGCACACAAGTAGTTGGTAGTTCGGTTCGTATGGAGGTCCCCTAACTCATCAGAGAGTCATCACGGTCAATAATTAAGATCAAGAAAAGACCGTGATGAAGCAAGGATGAGGACTCGACAGCCAAAACGTGTTGCAAGTTTGCTAAATGGTGTCCATAGTCTACAGACAGTATTGCCAGTTTGCCGAATGGTATAGATAGTCTACAGACAGTTTTGCAAATTTGCTAAATGTATCCCTCCCCAGCAAACATAATAACGTTGTTGCAACGTAATATTTCGGTTATGAAAACGTTTTGATTTTGTGTAGGCTTTTTGGATGCTTTTTGGGGGATTCTAAACGTTTTCATAAAACTTTGCAAAAACTTTGTCGCAACGTCGGTGTAACGTTGTGTTTATGCCCCCGCCATTTAAAATGGGGGTGGGGCATATAGTATCACCCCTGACCGTACGTACGTAGCGTACGTAGCGTAGCGCGCGTACGTACGAAATGGTTTCCGTTTAATATCTTTTGAAAGCATTGGTGTATTGAATTCATATTTCATACACAGCTATATAATCATAAAATACAGGTCAAGTTCGATGCTGGGTAAAATCCGGCTATTATTGTGGGAGTTATGGCCCTTTTTCGACTTCTGTTTCTATGAAGAAATGGTTTCCGTTCAATATCTTTTGAAAGCATTGGTGTATTGAATTCATATTTTATACACAGCTATATATATAATCATAAAATACAGGTCAAGTTCGATGTTGGGTAAAATCCGTCAATTATTGTTGGAGTTATGGCCCTTTTTCGACTTCTGTTTCTATGAAGAAATGGTTTCCGTTCGATATCTTTTGAAAGCATTGGTGTATTGAATTCATATTTTATACACAGGTATATAATCATAAAATACAGGACAAGTTCAATGTTTGGTAAAATCCGTAAATTATTGTGGGCCCCTTTTAACTTCATTTCATACAATAATGGTGTCCGTTTGTTAGTTTTTGAAAAGTTACTTGTTTCCGGGCTATTTCTTTTGGAAAGTTGCATGGCATCCATTTCTGCGATAAGATACAGAATATCATCATATATCAGTCATGAAACCCCCACCTCCAAGCCCCCCCCCCCCCCCCCCCCCATGTACTTCTCTTGATCCAAGAAGCACAATACATCTGCCCAAGGAAAACAATAAAACATGTACCACAGAAGTGTGCCTTTATGAACCTAGTTATGCTACAAGTGCGTTTACCTCAAACAAGGCGCCATCTTACTTAGGGCACTTGGCGGGGGCATCCGTGTCGTATGGACACATTTCTAGTTTGGTTATAAAAACGTTTTGATTTGAGGTTTTATGTAGGTTTATTTGGATGGTTTCTTTTTGGGATTTCTAAACGTCCACATGTAACGTTGCAAAAAACTTTCCTGCAACCTTTTGACAATCTCTCAGTTACTTTGCCACAACCTTTTGACAACTTCTCAGGTACCTTGCCACAACATTTTGACAACCTCTCAGCTTTTGTCAACCTCTCATAGGAGACTTCGTTTGAAAATTTGGACGACGGACGACGGATACCTGCATATACTATAAGCTTCCCTATGAACATATGGCTCAGTTAAGCAGAAAAGAATAGTTAGTGTGATAAATATATTGTTTTACGTCCACGGTATCAGCTATGGTCATGTCGGGACGGTCATTTATAACCTAACCACACTATTCCTGAGCAGGCGTAGACCTCCTGTACTAAGTGCACTTACTTTCACCAGTAACTGACAACACCCTTCCTGAATGTAATGAGCGGAAGGAGAAATGAAAGTAGGTGGCCGGAATGGGTATCGAACCCAGTCCCTCTGGCTTTTAAGTCAAACGCCCTACCGATTGCGCTACGCGGCCCGGCAAAAAAGAATAGACCTACCTGCCGACCAAACTATTTTTTGCATGAAATCGGTATTACACAATTTATTTTCAGGCCTGAACGAAAGCAATATGCTCCATCAATTTCTTTGAAACTGAAGGAATCCCGTGAGGGATATAGGCAGCATTCGAAGGAAGATAGATACGGGTATGCAGCAGGCAAGAGAATGCGTTTTTCAATAATAATACCGCCGGATCGGTCATAGCCCGGGTTAACATTGACCGCGCCTACTGTTGGACACTGGGACGTAGGTGACAAGTATGCAACTGGTGTAACACAGATTAAGAAGTTCAGAGGTAGGGAGAACATCTCAATTGGAACCTGGAACGTGAGGACTCTGAGGCCAGCTGGGAAACTTCAGGAGCTGACACATGCAATGGACAGGTATCACTAGAACATACTGGGGCTCTGTGAGATGCGCTGGAAAAACTTTGGTGAGATGTCAACAGATGACAGACACAAGGTTTATTTCAGTGGAGAAGAGGACAGACATGAGTATGGGGTTGGATTTCTTGTTCATAAGGATATGGTGAGACCTGTCTTGGGATGCCGACCAGTCTCCAGCAGACTGGTTTCAATTCGCCTGAGACTAGCTCCTTTCAACATCACCATCATACAGATTTATGCACCAACATCTGGGCATGATGACAATGAGGTAGAATACTTCTACCAGGAACTCCAGGAAATCATAGACCAAACACCCAAGAAGGACATTCTGGTTGTACAAGGGAATTGGAATGCTAAAGTAGGAAAGGATGCACAGGCAGACTGGGAAAACGTTTGGGGACCCTCCTGCAATGTCGGGACAAATGAGAGAGGTCTCAGACTTCTAGAGTTTGTAACCTGTACTGAGTCAGCCTAGTACTGACAAACACCCTTGGCACAGTCCAGATGGGAAACACCACAATCAGATTGATCACATCTTGTTGAAGAAGCGCTTCCAATCAGGAGTCAACATCCATAGGACAAGGAGTTTAGTTTTCCTGGAGCAGACATAGGAAAGTGACCATGACATGGTGATGATGACCTTCCGAGTTCGTCTGAAGAAGGCTAGAAAGCCAACCCAGCCAAGACTAAAACTTTGATCTTGAGAAGCTAAGGGACCCATAAGCATGCACTTTTCAAGCAACAATATGTGGGAAATTTGCACCACTCATTGGTCTGCGGGATGATGACATGGACCATGATTACCACCTACAATACAGAAGTGACTGAGGCAGCCAGTGAGATACTTGGGAAGGAACGTCGCAGAAAAAAAGCCCTGGGTGACCAGAGATGTTCTCCACCTCTGCGATGACAGGAGAAATTCGAAGAAGAATAGGTATGAAGCAGGAGGAGCAGAATAATACAAGGAAGCAAACAAGAGGATTCAAAAGGCAGTGAAAAAAGCGAAGGAGGACTGGATAGCTAGTCATTGCGAGGAGATTGAAACTTGCCTGAACAAAAACAACTGCAAGAAAGAATCTAACTTCAGAGAAACAGGGTAGATCCGCAACTATCCAGGACAAGTCTAGGAAATGCCTTACAGAGAACCAAGAGATTCTCAGCAGATGGACAGAATATTGCTCAGAACTATACAATTATGAGACTTACGGCGACAATGCGGTTCTGAACTGCAATCAGCCCCCAAAAGAAGATCAACAACCGTGCGGAAGTTGAGATTGCAGTAGCAGCACTAAAGAAGGGGAAATCTGGCGGAGTTGATAATATACCAGCAGAACTTGTTCAAGCTAACCCCCGCCAGACCATGATTGAGGATTTAACAGATATCTGTAACAGGATCTGGAGAACAGGAGAATGGCCTACCCCATGGACTCATTCGCTTATTATTACGCTCCCTAAAATAGGAAACCTACAGCTCTGCCAGAACAACAGAACCATCAGCCTCATCAGTCATTCAAGCAAAGTCACGCTGAAAATCATCTTGAACAGGTTTAAACCACAAGACGAAGAGATAGCCGCTGAGGAACAGGCTGGATTCCGAGCACGAAGGAGCACCACAGAACAGATATTCGACCGTAGAATCCTGTGTGAAAAGTACCTCCAACATCAGCAGAATCTGTACCATAACTTCATTGATTAAAAAAAAGCCTTCGACAGGGTATGGCATGCAGCCTTATGGGCCACCATGCGAAAGTACAAGCGTAGGTAGTATTGTGACATAACGCCGACGTTATTTCAGTTTTCTAATCTTTTATCATTATTCATGTGGATGGCAGTTTTGTATTATTACTTTCGGCTTCAAAAGTAGATTTTCTTGTACGCTTACGTCAAAATAAGCATTATTAAACGCACTTGTTTTTAATTAACTTGAATTTGAATTCGATGTCCAAACATCCAAAGTAATATTTTCCCAGGCCTTTAGGAAGAACGAAATTCTTCCTCCTGTTGGCATGTCTGATCTTGGAACCTGCTCTGGGCATGAGCCACAAATTGTCATGCTTGTCAAGCCTGGGAACCGAAGTGGGCACCCCTAAGGGGCACTAGGCTTAGGTCCTTTACCTTTCTTAGGACCTTTATATCTGACCTGAATTCCCAGGATTTTTTTCGAGGATTTCTCTGATAATGCTACCCTTGACCTTGGGTCAAATTAGAAGTTTTGGTAGCATTGGAACCAACAGAAACGCTTAACTCACAATAAGAAGGTTTAGTTGAGGATTCTGAAACTTTGGGCCCTTCTTTTTAAATCCCGATGAGTGCTATTTACTGCCATCTAGAGGGATTTATAGGTAAGCCCGTCTTTGTATTGTTTCACAAGCAAGACTGAGATACGACTACAGCCTGAAGATAACGTGACACTTCAAGCATGTCATCTTTGTACAAAGAGTCCTGCTCCATAGTTTTTTAGTGTTCCACAAAGAAGCAGCTCTGAATGAGAAGCTACTTGCATACCAGTTCCCGCAAATTTCTCTCAGTACTCTAGAGTTGAGAATTGAATTTTTTGAGAAGAGGGGACCGAAGTATCTCTTAATCCTGGATTAACAGAGGAGGATCCATACTAATCAAGGATTTAAAGATTCATATGTGGAAGCCTGAAAGATTTTGGTTTACCTTTCAGAGAAACAAATGAACCGGTTTTAAAACCCTTAGGATACGAGGGAAGAGGCGTCATTGGAACCTCATTCTCTCCTTTGAAACGTTTGTTCATCTTGGAAAAAGAAACAGAAACGCTGTTAGACTGGGGCAGTGCTAACGATGTTTCTTCAGGCCGATCTTGATCTTTGAAGAAATCCAAAGCAGATGCCCCCCAACTGCCTTACTTTTCGCCTAAGGTATGGGACAGACATTTAGACCCAGGCCTGTTGCGAAGTTTGAAGCTAGCTTCCTTATAAAAAAGTGACTCCTTGGGAGCTTCTTCTTCTTTCTCCACATCGGGTTCAGAGTCAGAATCCCATATCTGTCTCTCCCCAACACGAACTGGAAGTTGATCTGGGTCGGTCTCCTCATTCTCTGAGTTATCCACATAGACCACATTTTCAGCTTCCGAGTGGGTGACTGGGGCCTTATTAGTTACCACCCGAGGGGCTGTCGTAAAAAGATCAGACTTGATAATTCTTTCAGTGTCGGACCTTGCTGTTCCACTAATTTTGTTAATACAGACACAGCAGGGTCTTCCTTAGATTTTGAAACAGAACGAGCTAGATGAGACAGATGAGACCTAGACCTAGACCTAATGTTTCCCTCCTCAAACACATCCGTAGACATTATAAGCTCAGAAATAATTGCAATCTTTCCATATGGAATCACGGTCAACTCCACTGAAAGTGGTTCCACTGCGTAAAAGTTTAGGTAAACAGACGCTTGCTATCCAGCTGTTTCAAGCTGTCAGACTGACCTGATGGAAAACATGTCTGCTGTCTGATGTTTAAGATAAGATCAATAAACATGATTTTAATTACCTTAGCAGATGAAGAAATGAGCTGTAGAAATTAAATTAGAACATGCTGAAATATTTATTTTTGGATATAGAAAATCAGTTAAAAGATGTGAACAATCACTTTAAGTTATCTGATTATGGTATCTTATTGGCCATTGAATGTTGTGGACCTTTGGATAGTGTTGTGAATGGACCTCATTTTGCATTGTTTTCTATGGGAGCCAATTTCATAGGTGTGACACCTAGAAGTGAAAGTATCATTTTCTATATTGCAATTGGCTCAGCCTTTTTGTTACATTCATTTGATTTTTTTGAGTGAAACATTGCATTTTATCCCCTTTCCATTACAAAAAATGCCCTCCATAGCAGCTTAGATACATTTTTTGACTACATCAACCCTTCAGAATGGTCATTTCTCTGAAAATAGGGGGTACATGTCCAAGATCAGTTACAAGTCATGGAAAAATGGCATCAATACATGTTTTTGTGTATTCTAGGAGTGGAACACCTTGAATCAACTTTGCAGTGTGGTATAGAAAACAAGCAGTGCATGAAAACTTTTTACAAGATTTGATCTACATTTTGTTTGTTGTGCAGTTTAGACTGAAAAATTGAAAACAATGTCAATGGATGCAAAAAGGCGCTAAAGATGTTTGTATACCTTAACACAGCTATAGCCTTGTTTTTTTTGTTGTTGTTTTTTTTCGTACCTTTGATATGAATAATTTTGTTATTATTATTATATAACATTATTATTATTATTATTTTCCGAGCATGGAAATTATTTTCTCAAGATCAAAGCTGAAAATTTATGATCATGAACTTAAACGGGACCAGCCCAGTCTCAAGCTGTTTTACGCATCTTAGAATGAAGTGTTTTATTTTTTGTTGTTGTTGTTTTTTTCCTTCAATTTATTAATTCGATTATAAACGCAAACTGCAATTTTATTCATGCATAGTGCTCCAGAGAATCATATTTCTGGAGTCCTGGCAACAAATGTGCGACTACGGTAGTTTCCAACAATATAAACATTCATATAAAAGTTCAATCACATACCTATCTATCTATCTCTCGATACTGAGACGATCATTTTCTGATCATTACCTCAGGTGTGGTGGGAGGCTACATTTAGAAAAAATGTAGCCTCAAAGGGAAAACAAACTTTTGTGGGTGGGCCATTAAAACTATTTACAAGAAGCGATGCTAAAACGCATGCCTCTAGACCGATAATCTAAACAAGGGCCTTAACCGCCGAAGAGGGAATAGTCCTAGGGAAGAATGAATTCTTCAGGGCATCACTATATGCAAGGTATCTAGTGTATTGTGAATCATGGGATGTCCTAGTTCTTCTCGACTTTGGTGCTGGGGTCAAGTACTTATCTTTCTCAAGGGACACTCTACCGGACTGACTCTTGTATAAAATTTCCTTTTAAAAGGCAGGCTTGCACAGCTAAAACAGT
The DNA here is from genome assembly GCA_963989385.1 of Ctena decussata. Lineage (NCBI taxonomy): Eukaryota > Metazoa > Mollusca > Bivalvia > Lucinida > Lucinidae > Ctena > Ctena decussata. The sequence goes on along the minus strand of OZ022514.1, from coordinate 22,657,679 downwards.
GAAATTATCATGAGTTATTGAAGTGAACCCGATTTTAGTGCACTTTCTGTTGCTTCCTTTATTTAGCAAAGTGTTTAATTTCTAACTTCTTGAATGATGGCATTATCCACGGGTGTAAGGTAAAAACAAGTGTAGAATTTATTTGAAAAACAACATGGATAACTTTCCACGCCACTGTTTAAAAATCGATAATCGATATTCGCGAATCGAGCAGGTAATGAAATACACTACGAGATATGGGCAATTCATCTTTTCCTTCTTATTTTATTTTTCCTTATATTCAAATCCATTTTTCCGTGTTCATTAATTTGCGAACAGCCTGATATAATTTTTGAAAAGATTGCATAAGAAATACCGCGGTCATTTTTTAGTTTAAGTTAACTACCCTCAAAATGTATAGAATATATAGTAAATCATGACTTTTTTACTGCGTTGATCAAAGTTTTTACCCGCATATGTCTCTTTATTGCCTAAAATGATAAATTTCCGTGTTCATTCCCAAAACTACAATTATTCAGCATTTCACTGATACAGTTTTTATTGAAATAGGAAGTAAAACAGTGCGGTCATTTTTACATTTTCGATCAGCACCCTTATTTTCTATGCTGGCCGCAAATATCCAACAGAATACACACATTACACCAGGTGGCGTAGAAAGTTGTTGACGCTTAAGGTGTTCTACAAGGGGAATAAACATGTTCTCACTGTTTAATATGACCCGGTTGCTCTTGTGAGGGGATGGGGGGGGGGATAAATAACTTAATGAACGCAAAGTTCGTAAAAAGTGACCTCCCTGGATTATTCAAATAAATAGTACAATAAGATAAGATGAACAGGACATATGTAACATCATTAATCTTACTGTTTTCTTCAGAAAAAATGCGTTTTTTCTACCAAATTGTCTGCTTGGCAACGTTTGTTTTCCGCTGAAAAGCATTAATTTCGTCCGACATATAAGTTCGGCAAAAACAATGTTTGGCTTCTGAGATCAGAGTTGTTAGCTCTTAGGTTTGACAAGCTGATTACCATATTAGTTCGGTCATAAGACGGAGGTTCATTTCCCCCACACACAAACATAGTAACCCCAAACATCTGAAAGCTACAGTAATAGTGCTGTAAGACGGGATTTCTCTTACGGTCTAAAGCTCAAGATCCATCTTAAAAGATGTTCCTAGAATTTTCTCTTCTTCTTTGGAGGAAATCCCGTCTTATAACTGAACAAATAGTTTCATCGTGTGCGAGCAGAGAAGATTTAGTTCCAACATTTATAAGAAGGATGTTCGGTAATGTGAGTTATTAGCTCTTGGATTGGATAACCTGACTGCCATACTATTTCGGCTATAAGACGGGGCTTCCCTCCCCCACTCCCCGCCCCCGTAAAAAACCCCACACACAACAACCTACAATGCGTTCAATAGTAATTTTGCTATAAAACCGGTTAATCTCGAACAGTCTAAAGCCTACATCCATCTTAAAAGATGGAACTAGAATTTGGTCTACTTCCTTGGAGGAAAATCCGCGTCTTATTACCGAATAAAGACATTTATTATATACCTATCAATGATACACCCTTTGAACTGCCTGTTTTCTGGCCATCTGATACAGAACGCCATATCAAACTGACGTTTTCTGAATCCGTATCACTATCCTTTAAAACGAGGCTATGTCTGAGTTCCAGCTTCAGGCGCGTCATTTTTTAGAGTGCATCGTAGAAACGAGAACCAGGGAAACAAGACTAGTGACGTAACGTCAACAAACACGTAAAAATTGGCGCGCCTCGACAGCTCAGTCGGTAGCATTTGTCTCACGACTAGCTACATACCTCTGCCGTGCAGGTTCGAATCCGAGTCGATGTATTAGCGCTAGCTGGCTGTTCTCTAAGGTATATAATAAACAAATTATTATAATAGTAACTTGATCTGGCGTACTGTATCACGTCTCGTTGATGAGCTCATACCATCGGATCACCCTCGACGCAAGCGTCTCGGGTGATCCGATGGTATGAGCTCATCAACTCGACGTGATACAGTACGCCAGATCAAGTTACTATTATAATAATGTGTATATATCATGTGCTATTGGCAAAGAATATGATCCGACTCATATGTACAGTCTGTTCTGTGATGTACGGTTTGTATATTCCAAAACGCATTAATCATTTCAGGCGCGTCATGAAAAATGTATATGCATACATAGGATAACCGCACGAGTTATGTTTGTCTGAACCAGCCTGTACATGGTACTGCACAGTCTAATCAGACCTGCACAGTTCCCTTTCAAAATTGTGCATGCCTAGATATTTTCTTTGCGAAGATCTCACGCTAAATCAGTATACTTTGTATGTGTACAGGTTGGCAGTGTTTGTATATGCAGACGGTAGTTTTTGCAGGATGCGGACAATAACACCTTTTAATATACAAAGTGATGATTATTGTGCAATCGGACATCCTCGCCGATATCTTCGATATAGACTCGGAGATAATACGGAACATGTACCAGCCATTACGCGAACTACTTTCGGTCACATGATCAAAACATGGTGCCTGTCAGTGTGCTTTTGTTGATAACGTCAGATCGGCATTTTGACGGCATTAAGCGTAATATCGGGGTCTGTTTTACGTAGTATACGGGTCAAACAAATGAGAAGAGCCTGCGTGATAAGTCACTAGCAGGCGAAATTTTTTCTTGAGTTTAAAAGGTAATAATGTGGCAACCAAGTATGTAATGGCTCATTTCCCGTCATGTCACCTATAATTCGTTGTTAGTTAAATTGCTTTTTTGTTTATACATGTAATGCCATGTGATACACTTTGTGGTACAGGTAGCTGAAACTACTCTGTTAGAAGTTAATTCAGTTAAGTTCCTGTTGTAAATATTCATGCAATTTTGCTGTATTGTGGGGCTCCATTTTTATTTGCCTATTGGATTACCATAGCTAGCAGTTCAGATATGTTAGAGTGTCTCACATTCGGTGTATAGTCCGTTTGCTTCCAAGTGCAAACGGGGTTTTGCTTATTTTCTCGAAAACGATGAAAGTTCCATCAAATGTTCCAATGTCCTAATGATTCCTATAACTATACATAACAGAATACGGAAAGTACAAAATTTTGGATGCTTTTGTAAAATATTTTCCATTGACCTTAATGCAAAAACTGAGCAGTTTCACTAAAGGGCGTCGTATGCTTGTTTGAACAGCCAAAATATTGTGGATAGGCAATAGCGTAAACTCGTAATTTACTACAGGTGTGGGCGTATATGAATGAAATAGTAAAATGTATTCACCTGTCCGCACGCGTAACGCATGGTATCACTGGTCAGGTGATACTATGTTGTAAATAAATATTGAACTATTATATTATTTTGCGAGTAAAAATTGTATGTTTTAAAGTTTGATAATGTATGGGTGAAACAAGAAGTAGGAAAAAATGGATTTAGAATAAAATTTCAATTAATTATGCAAATTTTGCTCTAGGGATAGCATGCATTGGTCACATGCTCGAACACGTAAAACTAAACGGGAATTCCAACAGCCAACTTTTACTCCCTTGTAATTAAGAGGTGAAAATGACATATTTTAGATCCTGTTTTTGTATAGAAACTTTTTAATGCAAAACCTCACATTTCTGCAAAATTATGATTTTGTTATGTATAGGATGAAAAATAAGAATGAGCGATTCGAAAATCTTTTACCTCTCACCAATTTTGAGAAAATATTGGGGATGCCGTTTGCATTTGGGAGCAAACGGACTATATTTATTTTCCTTTTGCCACTAGGAACAGACTTTTACAGCATGTGCAACAGGTTAGACCTGAGCGTCTGCATTATGCAGTCTGATTAGTCTTCCTTGTGGAACCTGTATAACAAACAGTCAAGACTCTGATCAGACTACACAGATATAATATACAGACAAGATGTGAACCTTCATTGTTTTTCAGACCATATTGTAATTATACCATGCTTTCCACATACCACTATGTACAACCCACAATATTTTCAACCTAATTTGAGCCCTATTTAAGGCAATCACCATCCCAAAATTTCCTCCCACTATCTTGAGCCCTATTCACCACACTTAACACAAGGAAAAGGACACCTTAATATCATAGTCTAGTTATCACTATAACAAGTACTCCATTACCACATTTAACCAATGTAATGAAACAGTAAACTACAAGTTATCCAAAACATTATTACCACATGTAGCCTCAGCCCTTGGACACTCCAAACACTATAGATCTTAATGATCCTGTCTCCTGTCCCATTGTCCATTTGATACTTTTGCCCCATGTATTGGAATCACCATAACCATTTAAATATAAAGATTTGGACACTAGTATAACCACTCAAGACACAATTTTCTTCCTTTGACATATTTTAAGGAAGTAGGGAAAATTCTCAGGAACTGACACAATTCAATCCCAGATCCCACCCAAGACATCATGTGGGAAAAGATAACACAAAATAAGAAACCACCAAATACATCACCAGCGACAGCCAGGTAAATGGCCATTTCCCATGTACGTGGTCACAGGGCTAGTATTAACATCACAAACATATATCCATAACAGACATAGCAACAAACAACCAAGAAGTACAAACACAGAAGTGCTGCTTTGGAACTGTCTGCAATGAAAACACTAGGGGGTGTGTGTGGGGGGGGGGGGGGAGGTTAAATGGTTTGCAGTTAACTAACCCTCATCCTTGATTCTGCTTTGGTTCATCAGACACTTAGTTGTTTGGTTTGTCTGGCAGATTCCTAGCTCATATAAGTGTAATATCTCAGACACACAGAAATCAAAATTAAACTAAGATAAAAGCAACCATGGGGACTTACAGAAATAGCAACACTGAAATTCTGGAGCAAATTCTTTCTGTGCCATAATTATTCCAGCCACTGCATGGAATACCTAGCTTTCAATTTATATGGAACCTTATGTATCATATATAGCATATATGTGTTTCGACATTACAAACTCTCACCATTTCCACTATATAACCCAAAATGTTTGGACACCATAACCACCCTAAAGAAACCCCAGTCATCAAACTGACCAGCCACATACTCAATGTATAATACCCAAAATGTTGGTCAGTATTATGCCAAAACAAATAAATTTCTCCTGTAAATTCTACTATACTTACCTCAAATACTAGGACACTTCAAGGTTGATTATGTGTAAAAAAATGTATTGCTTTGATAAAATATGTTTAAAATTTATCTATGATATATGGAATTAAACTCTTGCACAGCCCTATATCCCATACAAAGAGACAAAAGCTCACATGATGATAGATCAGTTGGATCTTGAAACTATATGATATATTTCTCAATCACATATTATAATCACACCCATGCTGGGTCTGTGTTTGAACAGAAAAGGCTGTCACAAATCTATGTTTTTCTTTCATAGTTGTGAACAAAAGATCTGTGGCTGTATTGGTGCTTTAAATAGTAATTTGACCTGCAGTGTTTTGCTTAGAGGGGGCATTATGGGGCCTTTTTGCCTGATAACTGATGGCTGTTTCAGCATCAAACAAGTGGCCCAAGTGACACTTACAAATCAGCCAGTATGCTTAATCATTTCATATACTTTATAAAGTACAAAAGGGCACTATGACCATTAATGACCCCAAGTAACTGGACCTACACACACTACTGTCATTAAATTTTGCTGAGAACTAGTGAGAAGAATATCCAGTGGTTTGATCAAAATCTTTTTTGCTCCTCTCAGAGCAGATTTTCATAAGATTTCGAATCTCACTTATCTTTTACTTCAATATTCATTTTTTGTGTAGTACATGGATTTCTTGAAATATGAAACTGGATGTCTTTTAAGAAATTACAGAACAAGCAGGGCATATTGTTATGGTAACCATAATGGGCCTAAATTTTGGGACACCTAACTGAATTTATTTTCCATTTGGAGCAAATGGAAAATTAAATTATTTTAGGTGTCCCAATACTTGCGCACACTATGGTATGTCTAGCATAAAATCACCAGTTTATGGTTTCATACAGGTTTACTTGACATGGAGGAACTTTTTTGAAAGTGTTGCTTGATTTGATCAGATCTCACTTATTACCTCATGATATCTCACAAATTGCAGTTGAAGGCCTATGACATTATGAATTATGAAGTAGGAGTTCTGCAATGTAATTTTGTTAAGAATTTCTGATATTTCATAAACTCCTAAAATAGAGCATCGACTCCTTTTTTTGTTCAGTGGCTACTGTCTTAAACAGGAGTCACTAAAGCAAGAAAGGCATTCTATTTTAGGAGTTTGTAGGAATGAAGACAAATGAGAATGGGTTTTGAAAATAATTCTTGGGATTGTTTTTGGTATTGTACCATACCAACACATGTTGTGGTCCCTCTTTTGAAACACCTCAGTAGGACAGTTCTAATTAGAGACAACAATGTATGTTTATAATTAATAACTTAAATTATCTCAGCAGTATCAAAGGATTATCATCAAAATCCTACCTTATCTGGAGCTCTGCTCACAGAGAGGGACAGAACAGATTCTGTCTGTACATTTCTGACATTATTGTGGTTTTCTAAATGAAAAAATGGGTGGAAAATAGAATGGAGGGATAGGACAGTTGCATGGAAGTTGCAAAGGCCTAAATGTGAATATGTGTTATACATGTATGTTGAGCCAGTTTAGCATTCCATAACAGACTTTACCCAATCTGCAGCATTTTGTATTATATCCATAATCTACCAGCACAATTACATTCAGAATATATTAGCAGACTGTAGCACTATTTGCAGCCTTTATCTTAAGGAAACCTGTGTTACAAATTCTTAAAAAATAAAAAAGACTGGATGCTTTTCATCATGATTTAAAAATCTAATGGAAGACAAAAAAAAAGGACAATATCACAGCAAGACTCTGCTCTGTTCTTCTGCCTAAGCTGAATCTTTTTTTTTAAACTTATGTAGAGGGATCACAGGGAACTGCTTTTACATTTGCATTATGTTCTTTTATTCAAAATGGACTAAAACATTCACTGCTGAAATTCTTTTTAATGAAGTGTTGACTGTATCAGACAAAAGAATGGCTCTTTGAAAATATTCTTCAGTGAAGACTGTTGAATGTCTTGGGCAAAGAAATACATGTACCTTATGCACTCTTAAGCTTTTTATACAAATTTCAGTTGTAAAAATGCTGGTTTTACACACCTTATGGCATAAGCAAATAATCAAAATCTTGGAACAGTTTGAATGTACATGCAGGCTGATCAGAGTTTTAATTATTTGGTTTCCACATACTAATCTATTCATTTTATAGAATGTATAAAGCTGACAGTTGTTTAGTAATGATTAATGAGCAAACTCCAGTACCTGAAAGTCAGTATTTTCTTTCATCAAAACAGTACTTTAACTTTTTTTCTTTCTTTCCATCTCATATGTTACAAATGTACTAATGATTTATTTTACAGAATATTGTTTTATTTAAATGCCTTTTATCTTATTTATCAGCTCCCTCAAAAATATAGATGTCACAGAAAAACAGTACACATTTTTGGATTCTGATGTCAGCAGACATGCCATATGTTTTGGACACATCCGGGACATCTATATCTTTGAGAGAATAGTGTTACCTTATAAAATTAAGTATCAAAGTATCATTGAGCTTTGAGTGTCCCTTTGAATAGCCTGTTACAATGCTGTGAGAGTTTGAAACTGCAGTTTATGTCACGAGATAATGTATGTACCAGATTTGCTAATATTTAATATTTGAAAAAAAAAATCATGGATTTTTCCATACTAATTTTTACCTCTTGTTCAGTATCATATCTTATACAGTTTGATCAGCTTGACAATGTTTATTTGTTATTCTATTTTTTCTTGTTTATCTATTTAGTAATTCTATTTTTATTTATTTAATATTCTTTAATTATTTTATTTTTCTATTAATTTATTTGTAATAGATCTATTTATTTTATTATAATTTATTTATTTATTCACAATTACTATTTTCTTAAATAATTAACTATAAAAATTCACTATCAAATCAAATAGATTTGCAATAATGGCTTACATTTTATTTATTTTTATGTATTTTTTATTTTTATGATAAATAAAACCTGAAATTTGTTGCAAAGTTTAGCCTCTAGGATGCATTATATGAACTTTATTTCAGAACTATTTATATCGGTTAAAAATGCATGTTGAAAGTCATTCCCTTTTTTCCCTACTTCCAGCCCATAATTGCACCGGTAACTAGTCACCAACGGTAAAACGCGTCCTCGATCGTAAAGTGGCGCATCCACCGAATGTTTCTCTTTTTTGATGGCAGTCAGTACCGTATTGTCGTATTACCGATATTTTCAGTCAGTTTTTCTTTCAATATTTACAAAGTTCTTTGTTTGTTCAGCGTAAACCATCGACAATTATCGGGATTACATACACTATTTACAATCGCATTTCGAACGTAGTCCTTCGCCGTATAGGGACATTTTACACCCCCATTTCTGGGTTATTACTACATTCACTTACGAGGTTTAATTCAGGATACGGAATTGGCCGAAGTGTTACGATTGGATTATTGTGACGTTCGATTAACCCGCTAGATATACCCGAAAAATATTTGGTAAGGTCGTGGGTTCGAATCCCAGTTGTTAACTTTTTTTTTTTTTGTTCTTTTTGTCCTTCCTGCAATATATTGAAGTATCTACAAACAACTTTATACATCATATTTAACAAAATCGATCATTTTTGGCAACTTAATACATGGAAAACAGCTTTGAGATTAAGGACCTTCCTTGCGAAGGAAAAGATGAATTGCCCATATCTCGTAGTGTATTCCATTACCTGCTCGATTCGCGAATATCGATTATCGATTTTTAAACAGTGGCGTGGAAAGTTATCCATGATTGAGGAAATATTCACACACACACACACACACACACACACACACACACACACACACACACAACAAAAACAGTTTTCCAATATTTTGGCCGGCCGTTAGTCATGTCTTAAGGAATATAACTATATGGGCCTATTTCAAGTCTTTTTTTACGGCTGTTGAGTCACATTTAGTCTGAATCAAAATTTTAGGAACGACTGTTTCAAACACATGTCTATGGAATCTTGGCACATCTGAACTTGGCATCATGTTATGCAGTAAATTTTGAGCAATGAATGAATAAATAAATAAATAAATAAAAAAAAAATCGCAAACAAAATGACAAATAGGCAAACAAAAAGTTAAGTATTTTGGAAACACAGAAGGCATTGAGTTAAGAATCACCAAAGGCAAATAAACATAATCAATAAGGTTTTTATCTTCCTATTAGTCACAAGTTTTGACAATTATTTACTTTAACGCCGAGCATGCACAATCATCCTGTCTAGCGGGGGTATTTGGCGACTTTTATGAGCTTAGTGACATAAGTTATAATCATTTCAATCGTTTGGCAGTTGTTTGATGTAGATTAAGACCCTAAAGATTCTTCTCACCTGGTTGTCCTAGTGGGGAAACAAAACGATAATGGTAAATAGGTTCATGAAATAAATATAAGAAATAGTGATTTGTTGTTTCCACAATATGTTATTCTGAACAATGCATAATTTTTATTAATTAACCGAAAAGTTGACAGACAAGTAAATAAATAATTATTATAAAAAATTCCCGCCAAATGTATTGCGCCCTCGCCGCCACCAAGTGCAAATATAATAAGTTAGTAACACAACTTTTGATTGGTTAGTTCTTGTGCTTATATAACTGATGATTTGATTGGCTAAGAACGAAGGGCCAGATTAGAGACAGAGGGAATAGGAACTGGAGTTTTGGTTGAGATTGAAAAAACGAGTGGTACGCCCTCGGAAAAGAGTTTGGACTTCCAAAAGTGAAATTATTGAAATTGTTATTATTGTAATTCTGGATTGCCAGTTGAATATTTAGAAACAGAACTGTTAAAATTATTGAAGAAAGATTGAACATTGTATTGTTATTGTATTTTCACAAAAAGTTATATTGTTGTTTAATTTGTGGATCTCCATAAAGGACTGAAAACTGTATTTGTTGTATTTCTTCTTAAAAAATTCGAACTTAGATTCTGCCCTAATTGCGGCAGAACACATGGTGTCAGAATCTCGGGTAATGAATCATATGGTATCTCACTAAACGTCAAGCGAGTACTCTACTACATCGAACTAATTTCCCCAAGAGAACTTTGTCAGAGTGTGCATACTAGTGGCTAATAAAAATCATGGAATTTGGATTTAACAGTCATATGAATACCTGTGGACAGTGTATGCGATGTGGAAGAACACACAAATTCGGAAATTGTCGTGCATACTATGCAACGTGCAATAAATGCCACAGGATGGGACATTTTGCACGTGTATGCCGATCTGGAAACATTAACCTTCCAAAATCAACCAGAATAAAACAGCGGGACATGCAGAGGATGTCCGAGTTTATTCGCAAGAAGACAGCGGAGTATAACTTCCCCTTTCACAATGAGGACACGAACTATCTCCAGAATCAGGGATTCAATTCTTTAAATCATGGACAACAGCAGAGTGCGATATCCACCTTGCAGAATCAAAACAGAGCATTGGAAAGGAACATTCACAGTGTCAAGGAAGAATTGCGAATCAGCAAAAGTGAATTGAAGGACACAACACGCATGTTAAGTGAAAGAAATGAGAACATAGCAAAACTGAAACCACAAATTGAGGATTTAAGCGTTAATCTTACTGCTTGCAAACAGCAGAATAACTGTCTTTCACGCACAATTGATACATTGCGAGCGCAAAATAAAGCTTTAGAACATAGCATGACAGCAAACTTGGAACTCCAAAGAACAGCACCTCAATTAAGACACAAACGAGAACTGTACCAGCCGCCGTTAGCGGAAAATGGAAACCATACGGTAGAGGGCGAAGACGACCAGTTTATAAAAAAGATTGAAAATCTTACAAAAAATGTTCAGTTACTTTCAGAAGTATGTGATCAAAGTGTAAGACCAAAACAAAACAGATATCAAGGTGTAAGACATAACTGGAAATCAAAGACCAGATTATAATATCCACCTAATTAATATAATAGTGCTTCCTATCCGGTATCCAGGGATTTCATAATATGTAAAGAGACCATGGTTCTTAGTGTCATGTTTAAAAGCTTTTATATCTGATTTGCATGTATTTGGTTTATGTACTTTAGAAATAACAGGTATTTGGTCTATGTACTTTTATGTAGCTTGAAAGTTTAGAACTGTAGTCATTGATATTACATTTCGAAGAATGAATTAAATTACGGGAAGGAATGATATTTTATAGAAAAAAAAATAAAAAATATAAATAGATAAATAAAACGAATAAATAAGAATGGTAGACTAATAAAGTATATAAAAAAATGTTGAATGTACTTGAGAAACAGTGTCGGTGGTTTTCACATGATTTATCATGCACAAAGGGTCTATAACTCGTCTGTTTAAAACACATTGAAAACTTTTAAGAGCACAACAAAAGAAAGTTTTGACATATAAATATGTTGTTTGAGGGCTTAAATTGACCTATCTAGGCGTAACAATTATTTGATTTCGTCAGCTGAATGTGTTTCTGATAGTTAAGACCATGTTATTATGTTTGTTAAAGATTGTCAGAACTGTGAAGCATGTCCTCAAATATTTATGGCATAAGCAAACTAGAAGTGGTAATATTCTGGTAGTTTATCGGAATTTAATAAAAGTGATAATCAGTTATTCTGCTTGTAACCTTTTTTTGACAATATGTAAGTTTCAACTTTATAGGAATAAAATTTTTTTTAGAGAGGAAGGTGGTGTTATGCAGTAAATTTTGAGCAATGAATGAATAAATAAATAAATAAATAAAAAAAAAATCGCAAACAAAATGACAAATAGGCAAACAAAAAGTTAAGTATTTTGGAAACACAGAAGGCATTGAGTTAAGAATCACCAAAGGCAAATAAACATAATCAATAAGGTTTTTATCTTCCTATTAGTCACAAGTTTTGACAATTATTTACTTTAACGCCGAGCATGCACAATCATCCTGTCTAGCGGGGGTATTTGGCGACTTTTATGAGCTTAGTGACATAAGTTATAATCATTTCAATCGTTTGGCAGTTGTTTGATGTAGATTAAGACCCTAAAGATTCTTCTCACCTGGTTGTCCTAGTGGGGAAACAAAACGATAATGGTAAATAGGTTCATGAAATAAATATAAGAAATAGTGATTTGTTGTTTCCACAATATGTTATTCTGAACAATGCATAATTTTTATTAATTAACCGAAAAGTTGACAGACAAGTAAATAAATAATTATTATAAAAAATTCCCGCCAAATGTATTGCGCCCTCGCCGCCACCAAGTGCAAATATAATAAGTTAGTAACACAACTTTTGATTGGTTAGTTCTTGTGCTTATATAACTGATGATTTGATTGGCTAAGAACGAAGGGCCAGATTAGAGACAGAGGGAATAGGAACTGGAGTTTTGGTTGAGATTGAAAAAACGAGTGGTACGCCCTCGGAAAAGAGTTTGGACTTCCAAAAGTGAAATTATTGAAATTGTTATTATTGTAATTCTGGATTGCCAGTTGAATATTTAGAAACAGAACTGTTAAAATTATTGAAGAAAGATTGAACATTGTATTGTTATTGTATTTTCACAAAAAGTTATATTGTTGTTTAATTTGTGGATCTCCATAAAGGACTGAAAACTGTATTTGTTGTATTTCTTCTTAAAAAATTCGAACTTAGATTCTGCCCTAATTGCGGCAGAACAATCAAAAGAAGATAAATTAATATTTACTGGAGTTTATTTTTGGTTTAAATGGCATCAGGGGCAGTGACTGGAACAAAATTTTGACACTCTGAGAAGAAAATGCATGCTGTTATTGTTTGGACAATAACTTGCTTTACACCATTTGGGAACAAAAAAAAAAAAAAAACGGAACCTATTTCGATGAAATCCCGACAAATGAAATTTATCTTTTATATTTATGCTATGTTTTTACATCAATTTTGTTAACTCATTCGTGAAGTTCTGACAAATTTAACGCCACACAAAGGACAAAGAATAGTTATTAACCAACGTGTTCGGTAATGAAGTACAGCAGCCATCACTATGACGACGTATATCAAACGTTACGTCGGCCAATCATCTATTTGAATTATCCGTGACGTTGCTTACGCGTAAGATTGCATGAATGTGTGTTGTTTAAGAAATAGATCAGCCCTAGCAGTGAATTGTTGAGTAATAATTCACTGTTTGGAGGTCTGTTGTAAAGTAGATCATATCACGAGCGCGGAGTGCGAGTGATATATCTACTTACGTCTGACCGACAAACAGTGAATTATTACTCAACAATTCAATGCTAGAGCTGAACTATTTCGATTCTAACACTCAAAAACGCTGAAAAACTATTATTTTCATTCAAATTCTCCCAACCATCTCGCCAGCGCGTTAATGTTACCGCTAATTTTCTAAACTGTATCTAATATAAATGTACATTTTTATGGTACTTTTAGGAAGAAAAAGCGACGTTACACCGTCTAAAGTCTCAAAACGTCACAAAATTACGTCAGTATTGCCAGTGACGTCAATAATTAGACTCACGCGCTCCTAAACAGTAAACTGTTGCAGAATAAATCACGGAAACTTCCCATTGCTTCTATAGGCGCACTGAGTTAGAATCGTGGATGTATGAACATCGTCAGCCCAGTATAGGTACATCTAAGGAAATCGTCGATGAGTGTAAATATTTCTCTGTACATTTTTATAGCTGAACTAAGAAGGCAACATTAGAGAGTGTTATAAAAGCAAGAAAAATGTCCACACATCCCAACCCGCACCTACTGCAAGCACAGTAGGCCCTTGTTCTACTACAACCCAAATAAGTAGGACGCCCCGGCACTAGAAGTTATACCCAACATCATCGCACCAAACAACCAACCAATCCCTCCGTTGTCATAAAGCTGTCGATGAATCCTTAACAGTTTCAAATTTTAACAATTCTGAGTTTCAAATGTTAACAATTCTGAATTGTCCCCCTTTTCTGTATCATTGTTCAGGCTATTCATGAACATATTGATGGCCAAAAGGAAATAAAATGTGTACATAATATATCGCTTTGTGCCATGGAAAGGCCTGTTGCAATGCGTAAGCGTTAAGTACTCACCAACATTACCGACTTTTACATACATAACACGGTCAGTTCTACATATAAGCATCCCACACACATAGATAGATGGAATAAAAAAAATTCAGTGAATGTGATAAGGGAAGAGAATCGTCAAAAGCGCTTGTTTCTAAACAATAAATTTGAACTCTGCTCTTTCAGTTTTTACAGATACACAGATCAGCCCACACCGACATAAGCGCAGTCTTATCAGTCTATCCTCAGCATAAAAGGTGTCTTCATCATGGATCATCATGAAGAATATATGTGCCGAAAAAGACTGATCAGATCCCATGAATGCACCGGCGCTGGACAGTGTGCCGGCTGTTCTGACCAGTCAGATTATGCGATGCCCTATTTTTGCGACGCCGCGAGGAGCCCCGGTAGCTCAGTGGGTTGAGCGCTTGCCGACTGATCTAGCGGACCGGGTTCGAATCCCGCTTGAGGCTTGGGGCGAGAATCTTTCCTACCTTAAACGGAGTTCCATTGCACACAGCCTTTCATTATCATCCTCACATCGTCCTGATATGACTGAAATACTGTTAAAAAGGACGTAAAATCGCAAGTCATCCATCCATCGCGACGCCGCTGCACGAGTTTTGGAAAAGCCAATGCTTTGCGCTATTGCTATATATAAACACTGTTTCTTACACAGGTTTTGGTATATTTCCTCGGACGCAAAGCCAAAAACTTTGCATTAAATTCAGAGTATCATTTTTAATGCAATCAGTTTATAAAAAGCAAAAGAAAGCGGACAAGTTCAAGGCACTTGTAAAAGAAAAACGTGCTTTTTAACGAAAATATTTAAAAAAAAAATGTACACGTACTATCAAAAATAGAATATTAAAGTTTCCATCTGTTATTTTTAGCAGATGAGGTAAATCGGATATGGATAAAAATAGACAAAATCGGACGAGGCCTTTGTCTGTGAAGAAAATAATGAAGAAATGCAGTCTCAAACCGTAACGAGCTTTCAATCTCTTTGGCTTAATATTGCGGCCCTAAAAAAGTTTAGAACGAATCGTTGCAGTACACACTCTCCAGGTATATTCCGACTAAGTGTGACGTATCGTTTCTTCCGAAAATAACTCGGTATCACTAAACCACTTGAATACTGGCTTGCCGCCGAAGGTTAAGGGATGGCCACTCAAGCTCCTCCAGCATATCGCCGACACTACTTGTGTTCCACCATCGCCTGGTAGAGTTTATCTCGTTTTCTGACCAATCGTTTGATAGAACTATCGATCCAACGTAAGCTGTATTTTGTCTTGGTCATTTTCGTTGGAATAAACCTTTCGATAGCCGCGATGAACTCGGACTTAAAACTGACCCACATGTCATTAGCTGACATGTGACTATGGTCGGCCGAAAGTAAGGACCCTTAAAACTTCCTAAACGGCATCGAAGACCTTCCACGTCAGCTCGTTTGTAGAAACGCGGGGCTTGCTGAATGCGCTTTAGCTTTGATATCTACTCAACATAAACTATGTCGTGATGGGGACATTGACAGGGGGAATTGGTGAACATCAAATCTATCCAAAAGTTTGCACTGCACATGCCCTTTTTTGCCGTGTAAAACAGCGGGAAAAATCGTCTGACGGTACGTCAAACTTTGATGTCATTTATCTTAAATTCACGTTGATTTCGAATTAATTTGGTCCAGTTGTCCTTCTTGATGAGTAGAAGTGTCATGTGAAGCATTTATTCTGGTAGGTCCAAGTTTTCGGTCACACTAGAAGGTTAAATGATAAAACTGTTGAGCTTTTCCCAGCTTTTACTTCTTCATTTGAGCATTGATTTCGAAATAATTTGTCACAATAATTGGTCTCCTTAATGAGTAAAAATGTCACGTGAAATATTTATTCTGGTAGTCCAATGTTGTATTTATTTTTCTTTACACAGTGTCGAGTGATCGGAGTTAATTTAGTTTTCCATTTATTGCTCAGACAAAGTAGATCAATATACCTGCATATGGAACTTTTTATTATGATTTCAGTTTAGGTTACTATTTATATTACTAGAAAATGAAGTGTTTCTATGAACATATTAACACTTAAATGTGACATGCATTTTTGTCTAACAAGTCACCTTCATCTATATCATGCATTATGTGACAATGTTACCGGTTTCCAGATTTCTGAAATTCCTCTTGTATAAAGAGGAAACACATGGCCTATTTTTCAGGAAATTTCATAGGTTAACACTGACTGGAATATACATAAATTTTGGGATGCTTTTCGTTTTTTAATAGTTTTAGTGTCGCTTTTAGCCATATTTTCTAACTTAATGTTTAAAAAAACACGTTTTATTTCCATAAGCATAAACGGAATCAAAGATATCCATATAGAGCCCTTTTACTATTGTAGTTCACATTTTATGAAATTGAATAAAGCTGAGGATTTATGATTGAAAAATTATAAGGCTAGTACTTCAGGGTGCTCTCCTGAGACCTTAAAGTCTTTACTGATAGAGATAAGCACATATTTGTAGTTGTAAGGTTTAAGAAAGTAAACATGCAAATCCATGCATGGGCAGATTCTAAATAATAAAGAATACCAAGTTTGTACCCTCGAGTGAATATGATGCTTCACGTGGTAGCAATCGCACATTTTTCGCTTTTTTTTTTTTTTGCTTGTTTTATTACATAGCCCTACAAAACGGTTTCGCAAATTGGAAAAAATAACAGCTGTACAAAATATATTCAAATCACAAACATGCTTACTAAATTGCCAATCATTTAATATGCAAGCTGCAAAATGAAGTAATGAAAATGTCAGTCAACAGTCATAATAGTTACGTACACAACCATAACTTAAAAAAGAATAAATAATCAGAATACAAATATAATACTGGCAGAAAACAAATTTAATCATACGAAGAACTACTGTTAATCTATTGTTAATAACGCTGTCATTTATTTTTTAGTCAGTTAACATTTTTTTTGTCGATTTGCGATTATTATTTCAATGCTTCTATTTTTCTGAATCTGTTGCTGACGAGAAAATCGCCAGGTTTTATCAAAAATCGTCGTCTTGCTATTGTTTATCTTCTTTACGTAAACAACCCCTTGACTAAAAATAATTTTGTCACATGGCCGTAAGTGCGCGACCTCTGACGTCATTATCCACAGGGAAATTCATACGCACAAAAATGGCTTCCTTCACATCCTTCGCAGTAAAAGTTATATTTTGGCCGAGATCTGTCCGATCTGATATAAATCGTTCTTGACATAATAGAACTCTGGCAATATTTATGTATTAATACCAAACAACCATCGTTTTAGGTCCAAAAAAGTCTTATTTGGCACTCAGGAGAAATTGCTAGGGATCGTTTCAAAACTGCTTATCTACCGTAAAAGCATAAGTATTGGGACCCAGAAATAGAGTCAGTTCAGACTGCTTCTGAAACAAGGTGCACATTGTTGCTAGAAGGAGCAATTTGATAAGGGTCTTTGCCAAAAAGAGCAGTCCGATCAGGGTCTATTTTATTTTAAAGTTGTATCTTCATCTGAAGGATAACTGCTTCAGTTGAGTAATTTTTTTTTTCACTTCTTACAGAATTATTAGAATATTCATACAATATCAACGAGTGGTTTCACATCCCTTTGTACAGTATTTTAGTCATATCACACAGCATTCCCAGGTATCCCAATGCAGAGGGTTTTTACCCCCCTTTTTGCCATTTTCTGTTGAGCTTTCAGTTTTGCTTTATCTTTGCCAAAAATCTCACCCAAAGTCTGTTCAGTCGGAGAAAAAATCATGCAAAAAATGGACAGTGCAAAAACTGTCACTGAGTTTGGAGAATTAATTTTGGTAAAATTTGGCTATAAATGAGATATTTTACATTGTATCCCCAAAAATGGTGTTCCCTGTATTATGTGTACATTTGGGATACAAAAACAAATTGCAAATTGTAATGAACCCCTAGTTTCAAACACAGGCACCTGAAGCCTTCATTAGAATTTGTGAACATATTCCGCATATGAAATAAAAAAATAAAGAAAAACTGGTAAAGAATATAATAATATATCCTTTATCATTTTTTTTTTATATAAATTTCTATTTATTTATCTTTTGTGTGTGAGTGGAGGGGTGGAGGGGGGCCGTGGCGAGGGTTGAATTATTTTTTGTTTTGTGTCTTTTAATTTTTTATTATTATAATTATTATTTTTTTTTAGGGAGGGGGGTGGTGTGGGGGACCCTGTATCAAGTTGATAGGAGGGTGATATTGAAAGGTTGTTATTGGAAGGTTATGGGGCTGGTCTGGTGCTGCATGTAACTTCCAGTGCCGGGGCATCTGACTGATTTGGATAATAGTAAGGCAAGGGCCTACTGTGCTTGAAGTAGGTACGGGAGTGGGTTGTTTGGACTATTTTTCTCTCGTCTGTTTGTTCTTTTCTTTCTCTCTCTCTCTCTCTCTCTCTCTCTCTCTCTCTCTCTGGGAGACTGCGCGATATAGACTGAAATACTGTCTCAAAGGGCTGTTAAGCCCAAAACAACTAACTAACTATTAAAAAGGTTGTGTGCAAGGGAACCCTGTTTCTGAATGAATAGATTTCTGTCTCCACCCTTACGAAAATCTACGAATTATCAGTCTGCTGCCATAGTCTAGTCTTATCATTCTCATATAAATATTAGTTAAAATTCACAGTGTTACCATTCTGTTTGTCTATCTGACAACACACTGGCTTAAAATGCCATTGACTTTTCAGATTAATGTGTGATATTTTTCAGTTTAGCACCAGAGCAGTGTCATAGTATAATTTCACTTTTCAAGCTGTCTAGTCTGCTAAAGTTAGACTGTCCCCAGTCAGGTATTAGTGTATTGCCATCTTTCATGTTTCAATAATAATCACATATTTGTGAAGCTAGAGGCTCTTTATTATTCTAAATGTTTTACGAGAGAAGTAATAGCTTCTAACAGAATCTGACAATAGATCTACCAACAGACAGACTTCACAATGGCAATATCTGGAAAGAAAAATAAATCTGACAAGACATTGGTAAGAGTATGATAGTAGGTGGGAATTCATCAGTGGTATCATCAGCTATAGAGATAATGGAGTGTTTTTTGTGTTTTTTTTAGGAATTTCAACAAGTTTGACAAAGACTTGTAGTAAAAGCGGCAGAAGTTGTAGCTATTATGTATAATTTTTAATTTGTAGTCAGGTGGACATGTTACCAAAATTAAATATCTTTGTTATAGAGCCTTCAAATTTTAATAGCATTTAAAAGATCAAAAGTAGTAACGCTATGTTAAAAAAGGGTAGTTTGCATGTGTTTGAATAAGATTTTGAATAAGCTGTTTCAACGAATCAGTTCCTGTTTGGATTCAGTCTTTGTACCTTAGTATCAATTTTCTCACCTGTGGTAAAAGAGTTTACTAGTATACATGTACTTAGATGTCAGTTTTGAAGCAGGATTGTCTTTGTTGCAGAGACTGTCAAAATATTCCCTGAACAAACCGTTCTATAAAGCAACATCACAATTATACTTTTTTTTTAATCATATACAACAATTAATAGTACATATTCCTTGGTTTAATTGATCAAATAGTATGTTTAGTGCCATTGTAAACCCGCTGAAGTGTTATCAACGTTACCC
The DNA here is from genome assembly GCA_963989385.1 of Ctena decussata. Classification (NCBI taxonomy): domain Eukaryota; kingdom Metazoa; phylum Mollusca; class Bivalvia; order Lucinida; family Lucinidae; genus Ctena; species Ctena decussata. The sequence goes on along the minus strand of OZ022514.1, from coordinate 22,637,910 downwards.
GGCTATCTTGCTTATATCAGCTTTACTGCAATATATTGTTGTTATAAAGCTGCAACCCCCAAAAATATATTTTTGTGAGAATTTCGACACAGTGTATTCCATCATAAACCTGTTGCAGGATTGTATTATTAGCTAAGTTATCCATCTAGTTAGACTGATATTCAGTCTCATATTCAGCAATATGCCTCTCTGATCCCATTTTAAGGGCAGCTGAATAATCTTATTCGAGCCAATCTATAGCTGGAGCTTGATAAAGATTGAAAATATTCATAAAGTAAAATATGCTTTAAGTAGGAGACTTGTATAAGTCTACCATCTAGTCTAAGGCAGACGATACCCATCAACATCCCCAAAGCTTATTCAGGCATGTTTGTTAACGGGGAAAAGATGTCACGAAAAAGATATATGTATTTCAATCAGAAAACCTTAAATGCATAATATTCTGTAGTTGTTTACACATTATTCACTGTTGTATATAATTTATTTGTCAGCGAAGACAGTTTGTTTAGCAGTAGAACTTCATTAATAAGTATAATTTACGCAAGGAACAACTGCAACACAATAAGATTATGTGCGTAAAACGTAGATATGTAACTGATTAAAACATATCAAACGGCTTCTTAGCATATGTTTTTATACGATACAAATATTATTTGTTTATAATGAAGTCAGGAATACTTCATTATAATTTTCACATATTTGGTTTGTCTGATTAACGGTTTGCACAATGGATTGTTTGTTTGTGTTACTTGTTTGGTTTGATGCTGTTCCCTTTACTACATGGTTATATTATTTGCAATTTCAATGAATTACAAAAGATTCTCCAAACAAAATTGTTATAGATCTACATTAATATAATTCGTCTGTTACTTTAGTGGAAAATAAGTCTGTGGAACTCTGTTATTTGCAAAATAAGATACTTTGTCAATTACTCCTTGTTTCCTGTTTAAAGGGACTCTATAAGAAACTGAAATGAGCAATGTTCAGATTTAAAAAAGACAAGAACAAATGGAAGCAATGATAAACAAACTATCATTAAGATTCTAATTCTAGCAGATTAAGACTTTGCTTCAACAGATTATGACGTGACTCCTCATTCCTCTTTTCTTTCCATTTACTATTTCCGATATAGCACTCCAGTGGTCCTGTTTAAGATTTTGTTGTAGGAACTACATAGTGTGGTCACATAAAGCAGTATACTAAGAATTCATAATGGCATAATGCAGCTGTTCCTAACATAACAATAGTTTTTAATTAGTCATTTTCCTAGTTATAGTAAATTATTTCTTTAGTGTTCACATGTATGGCTTGAGTATGTGCTAGCATGTGTTCACGTTTCCATTAACACATTTTTCAGTTTCTTTAAATATTTCAGTTTATATTTCTGCTCGCTTAAAATAGCACAATACTTTATAAGACTTAGAATCTATTATAGTGAAAGTGATAGTTTCATGCTATTTACGTTACTACCAAAAGTATTTGACAATAGTTAACGACCAGAAAATAGTTATTCTTATTTTTGGATATGATTAAGTGGGAGAGTGATTATAAAACAAAATAAAAATGAAAAGCATCGTAAACGACTGCGTAATACCCCGCCACTGCAAACCCCTACTTTTATCTTTATACATTTTTTATCATGACATGAAGCTTATATTACCTAGATAATGTGTTGCAAGTTTCAGAAAAACCCAGTTCATCTTTGATTTAATACAGAATTTTTTTCATAATTGTATACATGTATATAGGTCTGGGGCAGGGGCAGGTAACCTATGTGGACTTAATACTACTTGTAACAGAAAATTTATGTTTTTTCAATCATTTCTATAAACTTTCATCAAGATATACCAAAAATCTGATTTTATATAGATTTTTTTCATGATTTCATACATGTATACAGCTTGTCAGGGGCAGATAACCACTGGGGGGGGGGCAAAATTTTGATCAAGACATAAAGCTTATATTTATCTGATAATTTGCTACAAGTTTCAGAAAAATCCCTTTGGACTCTAATTTTATACATTTTTTTTTCATTATTTCATACATGTATAAAGCCCCAGGGTAGGGGCAGATAACCCAGGTGGACAAAATTCTGCTTATAACAGAAAGCTTATGTTACTTTGATCATTTCTGTGAAATTTCATCAAGATATTTCAAAGTGTAAAGGAACTACTGACCAAAACCTATTTTTAAGACCATGCAAAGGGCAATAACACCATCAGAAGACATCAAAATTTGCCCATTAGCAATTCTAAGCGAGATCTTCCCAAGACCAATGAACATGCTAAGTTTGAAGAAAATCTGTCAATAAATACTCAAGTCAAGTTATCGAACGGAAACGAAGTGCTCACGGACTGACGGACACACGGACAGCCAGCGGGAAAACATAATACCCCGCCACTAACATGTGGCGGGGTATAATGAGCCTGCCTTAAGACTGACTTCTGCATTTATATGTGAAAATTGATCGATGTAGAAATTCTTCATTAGATACTTTCATTTACTGAGAGACTTTAGAAACGCACCAATTTGTAGCTTGGATATGCTAGAAAATGAATTTTTGTTTCATACAGCCATCAACTATTGTAATTTTTTGTTTATTACAATTTTAACCGGGAACACAAGCTTTCAAAATGAATGCAAAATTTGGCTTTAGAATTATTCCTAAAGGGAGATAAATTCGCATTAATCCAATGATGACTGAAGCGTGATTTTTAGTTTGCTGCAATTTCGTAACTGCTGATCAGATTTCAATGACATAAAAATCAGCGGTTATTCATTGTTCATGCTTTGTGTTCTCTTTTTATCGGCTACATTTCTTTCTTTTCAACGTCATTTAACAAAGATTCAAACTTTTTGCACAAAAACCGGAAGTGAAGGTAAAGGACATTTGAATAATTATTCAAATTTGCTTGGAACTGGTACATTAAGACATACTCTCATGACTTGGGTAGGTATACAATCAATTGGTCGGCTTTTAAGTTAAAATTGGATTTAAAAAAAAAATAGGGTACAGTTCAAAATTTGGAGATAAATTTTGAACTGTACCCTATTTTTTTTTTTTAAATCCAATTTTCGAACATCGATAACACACTTTTTCAAGGATCTTTGCCATTTTTCATTGTTTTTACAGTGTGTGGTATTCATTCAGATGCATAAACATTAAAATTCGACAAAATGTGAAATCGTTAAAATTTTATACGAAAAAGTAACCAAATTTCCATTTTCTCGAAATTTCTATGCATGGTTGCACACTCTCTGTAAGCGTTTGCAGACTTAAAGAACTCAACCATGCTAACTCGCACGTGTGTCCAAATGTTTCCAATATTGCAAACTCGGGGTAAAGTAACATGATATACAATGGTGCGTTTTTAAAGTACCTCAGTATACTTTGCTTCCTTAAAATATAACCATTTATCATCCTATCAATAGATAATGGTAAATAGCTTATAACCTTCCCATCTAACTATATTGCGGTTGGTAACAAGCTGCAATGAAAGCCCCAAAATTACGACATGCAGAAATCACAAATTTGCCTTAGTGGGTGGGATAAAGACAGCATATATACCTCTTTTTCTAACGATGTTTTGTTTGACAACCTCTGTAAGCATATTTAGAACAATTTTTTATGCTTTGTATTCAAATGGGGTTGTTCTCGAGTGGCTAAAACATAGTTTATAAAGTATCTTTAAAAAAGAATGAAGAACGAAGCGTATTTGAGGACTCCAGCCCTTGTGGTTACTTAGTATCTAAGTTTAAAGTAACAGTTAAATATAAGGAGCACGCGCACATGGACGCACAAGCGGGCGGACACGATGGGTATTGCATACGCCCGTCTTTGTTTTGCAAAGTCACGCTAACAATGGCATGTCGATGTCGCAATGACTCTTTCACTGCTAATGGAGTGGCCAGTGACCCCTTTCAAGAACATGTTGCTTAACACACACACACAAACACCAAACACAGAAACACAGACACACACAAGGACACAGAGAGAGAGAGAGAAAGAGAGAAAGAGAGAGCACATCCCTCTCCCGTCCCTGCCTCATCCTTCCCTAATTCGATGCAGGTACCCTGGGGTGACAGAGAGTTTTCCAGTCGTGAGTTTGCGATACCCGGGTGCGATCTTCCGGCGACTTGCTGCACCATAAACGAGCGTCTCTAACCACTCGACCGCGGGTGCCTCTCATATGACTTCATAAAATGCGTCAATCAGAACACCGCTCGGCCAATACCATGAATTCACGGAATTGGCCGAGCGGTGTTCCAAATGATTTAAATGTACATGGTAACATCTAGGCGGGTTCGGATTCCAAGTTTGCCAGTCAGACACTTTATGATATTTTATTCTTTGATAAGCAAACACTTTCTGCAGAGGCACCCCTCTGACATTTGCTGGAGTAGTTCCATGTCAGAGTGCTCTTTCATGGAGGTGTTACGCACTCTATAAGTTGTATGGTACACCTCCACAATTTTTCAGCCATTTTTACAAAGAGGAACACATTTCGAGTCTTTCTAGTTGCTTCTCTGTACGTACGCCCTTCAAAAAACGGAAGATAATATTTTCTCTCGTGAGAGCAAATTTTTTCCTTTAAGAGTTGACCTGTATGAGAAAGGAGAAAAAATGAAGAAAAAAACATCTTCCTTCCCTTGAAAGTGTACCCATTTACCGCAAATATCCAGCCACATACATACCCGTGATTTGATAGCGCACCACATTGTTAGGTCCATACAAATCCTTATCATGCGCTGACACTTGGAGAACAGACGATCCTGAAACAAATAAACCTTTTTAGGACTAACTTATCGTTTAGATGAGTGCGCAACAAAGCAAACATGTAATTTAATTTGACACGAACGTTACAAGACAAATTTTTGTCGAAATGCCATGACAGTTATAGTATTAAGACGGCCGAATAGTTTTCGAATGAGATTTTATCTATATAAAGGAGGTTGCTAGCTAAGTATAAGGAAGTCAGCCACAACAGACATGTCCAGCCTGACGTTTTGATTTTACCCGCCCTTTGTCGTCGCGCCTTGACTTACGTACTAAATAAGACTGTACAAATAACATCTCATTCGAAAGCTATTCGGCCGTCTTATAACTATATACAGTCACGGCACTTCGTCAAAACTGTCTTGTAACGTTGTTTTTTCATTCATTAGACGTAATTGAATGCAAACCCAAATATGTATGATTACATGCAAGACTTTTGTCGATGGTCGTGTAAAGTTGGTCAGATGGTCGTTAATGTTTAGATGGTCGTAGATGCTAAAGGTAGACCCATCCTGTAAAACATGGATGTTTACTCTTGAAGCGTATAAAGTTGGAATCTAATTTAACCATGGTTGTAAACAACACTAAGCAGGCCACTCGCTGATGGGTTCAGTTCTGCAAATGATAAAGGAATTAAAGACTGTACATGCTGCCTTCTGGCATGGGATGCATCAACTGACTGTTATTACAGCCTGCATATTTATATTAATAGACTAAGTATTGATACATGTTTCTGTTTAATGTGGTTTTTGTCAGAGGAGGGGATATAGGGTTGATATTTTATTTCCCATGATGGCATCTAGGGTGCGGGGGTAGGGGTGGGGGAGAGAGGAGTGGAGTCGAACAAAGTAACCCAAAGTCAGTGGGTTGGTTATGAATAGTATATGGATTTTCTGAAAATTCCTCCAACCCCGCCCGCATCCCCACAGCTGATGAGCACAGCTGATAAAGGAACGACCGTTCCTTTATTTTTATTCAGTATAGATATAATTTAACAATCACGTTGAGCTTTTCTTTTGTCTAGAACCATATAGTCGTTTCTGTCAAACTTGTTCGGGAAAGAGCTTCTCATTCGGTTTACCGTCCTTGTCTTTCGTGAATTTTTGTCAATTTGTGTGGGTGTGCTTCTTCTTCTCTTGGTTTTGAGACCGGGATGTGGGATTTGATTGTATTTCTGACATTGCCTATCTTTTTACATAACATGCTGAGCGCATTTCTCAGAAAAACAAGCAGAGTTTTGCATTTTAGACGATCATCGATAAATTCTTGTAACATTATGTACACTCACATATTTGAATCATAATTTTGCTAAATACATAGCAAATACCTTAACAACTATAAGGCGGTACAATATCAATTTTGTAAAATATACTGGTCCGTGCTTGTTCTGTTGAAATCAGTTGCACAATTCTTCTCGAAATGTGGCTATTTATTCGGATAAACAGAGGTAGCTATTTATTATAAAGATATACATTTTCAACAATTTTTTTCATGTCGGGTTTCAACCACAGGCTGTGTTGTGTGAAAATGTTAAACTGACTTTTTTTTTTTAATATTCAGTGAGATTTAGTGTTAAAACAGATATGAAAATTGTCCAACAAAAAATACTACCTAACAAAGCTAGAACAGTGTCTGTGTGGCTGTCTTATGCTTAAACAAACGGGTAAGACTATAGAAAACAGCTAGACCGAAAGATCGAATATTGCCTTTTCAGTTTCGTATCTGTCATGCAAAGGTTTGGATGTTCATGTGTTTATAAGTTAATATACATGTGCAAGTCTTTCGCATGGACATGTACAGTGAAACCAGTCTTACAGGATGACGTTGCATCAACGTTGATACGAAAGTGTCAACATCATTTAGTAATCAAGTCATCATTTAGTGGTACGTTTCAAAAGTGTTCAAACTCTGTTGGTCGAATGGCACCAAACTGCAATTTGATTTTGAGACTTCTTTTTGTACACGATTTTTTTTATAGAAAAGAAATTCGTTTTCGATTTGAATTTCCATTTATCAGCCACGCCTCGGGAGAAGTGGTGTACCGAAGTAACTAAAAGAAACATAAAGTCTTCTAACTGTGATCGTATAGATTTATTTTATAATATACACTGAACAAAATTTCTAATTGGTCACGTATTCCATAGAATTAAGCCTTATGCAAATTTAGATAAATCTGACTACAAACTGGGAATAACAAATATATATATTTTGTTGTATTTTAAAAGCAGCACAATCGCTTATGCATTTGCAAAAGGATTCACTTCAATTCGACGCACCTTTTAAGATTTACACAAACATTCAAAGGGAGGTAATTTGAATACATCAAAATTAAAATTAATACAGATAAAAATTTCATGATGACTGAGTACTGATTTTGTGTTTTTATTATAGAAAACTTTATTTACTTCTGAAATGTCTTGATCCTGCGGCAGCTTGATGCAGTTTTAATGTGTTTTTAAAATATTCTATGGTTTTTAAAGAAGGGGTCATAACTCTGATATCAAAATAAAGTTTTGATTACAACATTCACTTTGAGTAAGTAGATAACAGCCCAAAATTTTGATTACAATAATATTCAATAATATTGTCTAAAAATCATATTTTTGCAAAGTAGAAAACTGACCAATTAGAAATTTTGTTAAGTGTACTGAGAGAAATAAATTAAGCAATTTTTCCAAAGGGTTGTGAAATTTTCTTTAGGGATAGAATTCCCAGGTATTTGATCGCATATAGTTAGTTCAAGTTAGGAGACTGCGATTACATCAAACTTGGCCGAAAAAGGTGACTTAAGCACGTTTGACGTCACTTTAAATGAATTCACTGTTTGCGCGGGCTGACAAACAATTAAATAAAGAGAATTGTCTAAATGCTTTTGAAAGGTTTTAACTTGGTCCTTGAACAAGAAAACCGTAAACGGGTTTGCAAAAAAAAACGCGTAAGAAGCCGGAAATGGGGCACGTTAGTTTGACGTTAACTTACCGAAATATTCTACCGCCATTTTAAACATTATCAATTGACGTTCCGACTCGAAAATGTTTGTGCTTTATTATTGTCGACTTAGGAAACACTATCATGCAAAAAGATTACCCCAGATAATCCATTTGTTTAACGCAACAACCAGAACCTTTCAAGATTTGAATGGAGGCGTCAAATTTATGTTGTGACGGAAATTGACAAAATCTGTGGATACGCAATGATCCGTATGCGCACTTAAAGGAGAGAAACTTTAAGTTCAATATTGCTGATGTCAAGAGGATCTATGATTCTTTTAAAAACTGACGTCAGAATGACGTAACTGTCGAAATCTGCTTAAATCTGCGAAATGTGCTTAAATCTGCGGGAATAGCGCCTATTTACAGCAACAAATTGCTTGAAAGTGTTTTGGTCATTTAGAGGCCACGTCATTGCAGTTTGGTTCAAGATTGTGGAATAATTCGTTTGACGGCGTCGTAAGCACATTTATGTTTATCATGGTAACAATCTTTTAGCACACAACACTCTGTCCTTGTTCACAAATGTCTACACCGCCTCAAATTGTTCTGGTGATTTGAAGATGAAACAGCGCCTGAAAAAAGACGAGTTGCATAAAAGGTTTATGGCATTTTTGGGAAAACCCTTGTGCGACGCGACTCTGCTCTATAAATAAACTTTCGACCTTAATTTTTGGATTTCTGGTACCCAAAATGATACCTTACTCAACAGACACAATACAATTTCTCACTTTTTAAATGAGTCTGAATCATACGCTGATTTGTAAAAACTTGCTAAATTTATTTCCCTCAGTATAGTTAATTTCGAAGTTTTTGTCTAAAAATATTAAATTCCGAATTTAGCTGTTTGCTCTGTCTGAAATATTTCTCAAAAAAAAAGATGAAAGTCAAAAGGTTAAATATGTCGTTTTTAACGGGCAGTGTATTCGCGCGATAGCAAGCAAAACGCATACTACAAGTCCTTCTGAATTTCTATTCTTTAATACCCAGTTGGAATGATGCAATGTCAGGAACAACACAATAAACCTTCAGTGACCATCCCAACCAGGTTACCAAAAGCGCCTGAACCTTGCAGCCATTGGCTGAAATTATATTGGTTAATCACCTGACCAACCAATATATTTCAATTCCATCGCAAAAGTTGTACTTTTAGTCATGTGACACACCAGATGCAGTGTCAGCCTTTCAATATTTTGAAGTACAATCATCAAAAATTGACAGATAGTATATAAAATCAGTTGAAAATATGTTTTCTGTATAAATATTACCTAAAACTGTCTATCAGAAGTCAACAATGAAGGGCTTATTTATGCATATTAAGTTGGAAAAACTAAATTTACCAATCACCTGACCAGTGCAGTGACCTTTCATTATTGCGCAATTATTTAGTATATTTAGCAGTACATTTTAATAGTACATTTTAACAGTTTTCTATAAAATCTTAAATCCTAATGCACGGGTGGTAATCAGTGGAACTAGCTCCAAAATGAGTCAATGGAATTTCGTTCCCTCGTCACATCCGGGAACCCGCGAGCTAGTGCTGTCGACAGAAAATTAGTAAACGAAGGTAGGTCTTGAAGAATTTTATCAATTTTTATTTCTTTATTAGAGATCCCAGGAAACAACTGCCGATGCTATTGTGTGTAGATATGATTCAACTTTATTCCCCAACGGAGTTCGCCGCAGAAATGTGCAGGGCTTGAACTAACTTGTGGCAAATGTTTGAAACACCGAACTAAAAATCCACCAATTTCTGTCAATATGGAGATTTGGGTACACGATTTTTTTCATTTTCCGTCCAAACTATAGCGTTCAGACCCTCTAAAGCACCATCCCTGGTAAATTCAAGCATGAAAAGTCACAAATAAGCAAAAAAGTGTGGGTGGAGATTACGTACCTGGACAATATTGACAAAATTTCTGCCTGAGCTAGAGCGCTCGACATGGAGCTAGTGCGTTCAACAAGGAGCTAGTGCGCTCATCCAGACCTAAGATAAGGCAGAATTGTAGATTTATTGTTGATTGATGATTTTAACCGTTTTTTAGGTTTTGCTCTGTACCCCTTTGAAACCACTAAGAGATGACTTAATGTACATAGATAATTCCATCGTCATTCATCGGATGAGTGTAGTATTCACGACTGATTATGGCGATTTTGGTAATACTCTTCTGTAACATGGATATTGTCCTGTTATTTCATGCCTGTTTGGTAAATAGTCAAAATTATGCCTCGAGGTACCGTGAACAGCTCCAATCACTGTTGCCCGAAGCCACAAGGCCTCAGGTAGTAGTGCATTGACCTGTCCATGGTAATGAGTAACATAGTATTGACTATTCTGCCAAACAGCAATGAAATAGCTTTCATATTACTCAACCGAACCTGTAACCATCCATATTCTACTAGCAATCAACTGCATGACAGGTGCTCGAATTCGGCAAGCTCGTGATTTTCCAAGTCATTCTCGTGACGCTTGACGACATGGCATATAGACAAAACCATACCACGCTGTTTTCTCATTACATTTACATGAGTGGCATCATAAGCATGGCATAGTCTAAGCTGTTGGTTGGTTAATAATTCAATGAAATGCGTTGTGGAGGCCAACCAGTGACATGGCAAAGCATATACCATTATCTGTATATAGTGGGTTGAATAATAAAAGGAATAAAAGTAGGTTGGGTAATATTAAAAGTTATTGCCCCTCGGCACCTTGGGTGGCCTGATACACCATTATCCTTGGCCTCAGGCAATAGTGCATCAAACCATCCTCGCATACATCCTCGGGTACCCGAGGCAATAGTTTTTATTATCATTCACCAAACAGCCATTAGATGACTGTAAATTATTATAAAGAGTTACGAAGATCGGATATATTTCCCGAGCTGGGAGTGTACAACGGGAAGACATCCAAAGGACTGTATCTTACTACTGCTAAACACCGGCGCATTCGCTCAAGACACGTTTACAACTATTCAAGGAAAGAAAAACACATATTTTCAAAAAGTTTGACCCCATGTAGAAGAAGTACAACACATTCTCAGAAAATCCAGTCTCCCTTTAGGAGAGGAACACAGCTATCAGTCTCGTTTCTGTTTCCAATAAATCAACAATTCTGCCTTATCTTAGGTCTGGATGAGCGCACTAGCTCCTTGTTGAACGCACTAGCTCCATGTCGAGCGCTCTAGCTCAGGCAGAAATTTTGTCAATATTGTCCGGGTACGTAATCTCCACCCACACTGTTTTGCTTATTTGTGACTTTTCATGCTTGAATTTACCAGGGATGGTGCTTTAGAGGGTCTGAACGCTATAGTTTGGACGGAAAATGAAAAAATCGTGTACCCAAATCTCCATATTGACAGAAATTGGTGGATTTTTAGTTCGGTGTTTCAAACATTTGCCACAAGTTAGTTCAAGCCCTGCACATTTCTGCGGCGAACTCCGACAGGGAATAAAGTTGAATCATATCTACACACAATGGCATCGGCAGTTGTTTCCTGGGATCGCTAATAAAGAAATAAAAATTGATAAAATTCTTCAAGACCTACCTTTGTTTACTGATTTTCTGTCGACAGCACTAGCTCGCGGGTTCCCGGATGTGACGAGGGAACGAAATTCCATTGACTCATCTTGGAGCTAGTTCCACTGATTACCACCCGTGTAATGTTTTAATAAAAGAAGCATAATTCAACAAATTTAAATTATAAACTCATTATATCAATCATTATAAAATCATTCAAAGCCTCACACTTTGTAACAGTGGGCTTACGACATATGCAAACAGCAAAGACTCCGATCAGTCGCTGCATCCATGTAATCTTATCAGATGTACATATCAAGCTTTCACAAGACGTCGATTCGGCGACACGTGCTGAATGGGCTAATAGAACCAAGCGTATTTTTCCACAGAGGTCAAACAACGTAATGAGGTCGCTGCAACATAACAAAAAACAGTTGTGTCAAAAGCATTATCTGCCTGCGTGATCTTAAATCTTCCCATTTTGCACCTTTCCTCGGACACCGATTCCTTACCAATGGCTTTGCTAGCGTCTATTGTAGCAGTGTAGTGGTACCGAGTAAACTTCGGTGCGTTGTCGTTCACGTCTCTGATGTTTACTATGAGAAATGTGTCTGTCGCTACTTTATGGGAGTTACCGTACCGAACGTCATTGGCGCTGAAAAGAAAATTGTTTAAGAAGTGGGTATTAGTGTACTTTGACACTTCATGTAACTGTTTCTTGGTAAAACAGAAAAAGAAAGAACGTTTCATATCAGGTTTTATAATTTGACTTCAGTAAACTCTGGATATTGTCTTTTTTAACCGATCTTGTTTACACAGTTTTAATCTAGAGCTTCTCAGATGCTGCATCAAAGCTGCCTAGCTGCTGCGCCGAGCCTGCATCATTACTCAAAAATAAGATCAAAGTAAGTCCAGTCATTATACAATTTCTTCAAGCCGTGGCATTTCGATCGCATAAATAACATCTGGCCTCATTAAATCTGGCATGACTTCGAACATTATTGGCACGGATCGCACAAATCATTAGCATTAAACAGTCTAATTTACATTTTAACTTGGTTTGATCGCGTCAGTTTACATTTTTAATGCAGCCAGTGAGCCCACACTGATGATATTGAAACAACATTGAATCAATATTGATTCAACGTCATGACCTTGAATCAATATTGGTTCAACATTGTTTGGATTACGCTGGGTAATGGGTGATATACAAACCTAAAATGCAGAATATACGTTGTTGGCTTCCTTGGAGCGTCTATGTCCAGAGCGGCGTCAGGAAGAACTTTTACTTGGTTGTCAGATAGATCAAATAGCACGGGCGTACTGGGAGTCTGCTTCATAAAAGAATATGAAATGTTGTCACTCCCGTCTCCTGCTGTGGCCTGTAAGGTGTACACTAGTGAGTCTGGGGGCTGGTCCTCACCGATGTCTTTACTGCCGTATTCCCCTTGCAGTGGGTTCGACCACAGAGGACCTAGATAAACATGAAGTGGAACACTGAAGAATGGCGGGGCTTGAAACGAAAGCATGTATTGAATTAATGTTAGACATGGAGTCAGCGAAAACACATTTTTCTACTTGAAATGTAAATAAATGATTTCAGCTAAAGTTCCAGTAAAGGCGAAATAAAGGAACTGCGATGCTTTTACTATCTGGCTTACAGCAGTCCGGGGACCTTATGGTTTTCCATCACGCACGATATATCAACCCAACTCACTTAAATGGAAATCATAGTAAATACACTGGAAATGTTCACAATGAACTTTCTACGTTTCAAATTATTACTTGACCCAGTCCATATAAACAGTACAAACAGTCTAAAGTTTGGTTATTTTCAAAGTACTTCAGGGGTTCCATCAGCTTTTCAGCAGAAAAGTACTTGAGGGGATTTGCCTTTGTTATGGTCAGCTATCACATCTAAAGAAAAAAATGCTGACATCTTGTGGTAAAAATATAAATTAGTATGTACAAGGTACATCATCATGTCAGTTTATTTGATGTGCATGAAAAAACGTAAGTCTTCCGAATGTACACATCCGATAGCTTTTGCTCACGTGCGAGAATGAGTGAATTTGGGTTTAACGTTACACCAAAAATAGATCATTCGGAGGCGGGACCTCACCCGGAAGGCTGTGGAGGCGCAGGAAATCAAATCTGTGACCCTTGAATGCGTAAACCACTGTGCTGTCGTCGTTCCGATCTTTTGCACTTTACCCGCCTCAGAAGAAAAGCTACTAAAAGATTATAGATTTATTTTTAAACTGAGTATATAAAACATATATTAGGATACGCACGCTTTTTACAGCTATGTTCAGATCCATCCCAGAGTGCAGATGTTCCATTATACCAGCAGGCCACCATGTCATCCCCAAACATGACATAATCTGGTCGGCATGTGTACTTCAGAACGTCACCAACCTTGGTCCGATTGTCTTTAACCACTATCTCATCGGTGGGCAAGTCTGAGCTCGAACATTCTATGAACAGTGCTCCAGGTTAGACGGGGTAACAGAAATTATTTAAGGAAAATTTTCATTATTTTCCAAACTTACATTCTGACCCTTATCATAATCGAGACGGCCGAGACGGTTCTAATGAGGGATCACAACGTATGTTTTACTTGAGAATGAGAAAAATAACCCAGAATTATCCTCCAAACCCATCTTATCTGGAGCTGTGTATAATATACTACTCACGTTTGCTAAGCACCAAGAACATTTAAGTTCATAGTTTATGTTATAGTTGCAATATTCTTATGATTTTCAAGTAAATTACAATTCAATTAGTTATTCCTTTTGCTGTATTAACATGGTTCTTAGAGCTTGAGTATGATGACCATTTAATTTAGAGATTTTGATAAAATGTATAATTTTCAAAATTTGCCAAAAAGCTAAAGATGCAAGCTGGTACAGGACGAATATGGAGTATGTGACCCAATGCTGTCAATGACAGCTTGATATCGTCTCCTCATGCATGCTCCCTATGCTCTCATGCTCCTGATTATCCTTTGAGGAATGCTGTTCCATTCCATGACAAGCATAGCACCAAGCTCCTTGATACTTATGATTTGACCTGATGGGCTGAAATTCGAAACTGCAACTCATTCCACATATGCTCGATGGAATTTAAGATCAGGGGATCGGGCTGGCCGGTCAAGTATGGTATCTACCAATAACGTAAACAATTTAGAAAGATAATTCTCTTCCTGAGCATAAGTCAAAAGTCTTAGATTATTAACATTTTCTCACAGTTACGTTACACTTTAATGAAGACACTTGACAAATAAATAAATCATGGTATGACCTTTAATTTTAGTTTATTAACAGTTAATAATTTCTTTGGGTTGAACAACAGAAGATATCAACAAAATTACCGCATTGTGTAGAATCGGAGGCATATGTTGGGGTGCACATGTAAAAGGCTGAAAAAAAGAACAATAATTACCTTGCTGCTGAACATTAACAGACGAATGTTTCATGTGATATATATTTAAACCTCTTTGCCCAAGGCAAGAAGGCGTTATAGAAAAAACTTTGATTTGACATATGTTCCTAAGTATGGGGCATGATAAAAAGTTTACTAAAGTCAAAGTCACCGGAAAGGGCATTTATCATATATGATACATTGCGCATATGAGCATCAGTATTAAACCTAACAAAAGCACCGCAGGCACTGCATGATACCCCGCCACTGCTGGGCATCGTAACTTAATTTTTGAAATATATAATAGCCACAGAACTGGGATAGACAAAGATATGATGTCCTTACTGTAAATAAATATTAATATAAACCACTTATATATGAGCAGTTTTGTCAGATTTCGAACAATGTTGGGCATTCTGACCAGTGTAGATTTAGATCAGGTTGTATAGCATTTCTCTGAGCTGAGAGACGCTTATTCTATGGTGTTAAACATAGCTGTAAATTTTCAATCAGATATTCCATTTAGTATAGGAACTACAGGACAAAAATCATTTTTCATATCCATCAAAGGTGGATAACTCATGAAGTGGTCAGAGTGACGCATGAAGTGGTCAGAGTGACGGTCCAAAGTCACAACATGAAAACTTTGATGTTAAACATATCTTTAAAGTTTCATTCAGATATTCCGTATAGAAAAGGAACAACAGGTTATACACCATTTTCAGATCTATCAAGGGCAGAAAACTCCAGACATGGAATGGTAAGAGTGACGGTCCTTAGCAACAATATGTAACCTTTGATGTTCCAAATATCTGTAAAAACCATCAGGAGAAGAGCGCTATAAGCTATCAGCTTCCGTCTGATCCTTTTTCATTGTGTATGTATGTTGTTTATATGTTGTAATGTATATTCTTGAAAATAAAATATGTTTAAACCAAATATCTGTAGTGAGTGAGTTAGTGAACTCGGGTTTAACGTCCCACCAACAACGAGGTCATATGGAGACCGGACCTCGGTTTAAAGTCTCATCCGAAAGACCGGAGAAGCGGGGGATCGATCTTGCGACCCCTGGATTGGTAAGTCCGGAGTGTTATCCTCTACCTTACAGCCGCTCCTCAAATATCTGTAAAGTGTCATGCAGATATTCCATATAGTAAAGAAACTACAGGTCAAAAACCATTTTTCAGATTAATCAAGGGCAGATAACTCACAAACTGGAAAGATAAGAGTGATAGTTCTTAGTCACAATGTTTAAACCTGTGATGTTCAACATATCTGTGATATTTCATTTATACATTCCATATCGAGGGTTCAACGCAACACTGTCGTATCTTGTTTTCAAGAAACTTTTCA
Organism: Ctena decussata; assembly: GCA_963989385.1. Taxonomy (NCBI): domain Eukaryota; kingdom Metazoa; phylum Mollusca; class Bivalvia; order Lucinida; family Lucinidae; genus Ctena; species Ctena decussata. Next base: position 22,621,850 of record OZ022514.1, on the reverse strand, counting down.
GGAACAAGGAAAAACTTTTATTCTTCAAAACCCTTATACCATTTTTTTCAACATAATGTTTAATAACTTCCAAAAAACAGTTGGTTTAGCTAGTTTGAAGATACATTTGCTATAAAATTGGTAATTATTTGAATTACGACAGTTTTCCCACTGTATATCATGATTCTGGTTTAAAGATTTTAACGTCCCTTTAGATTCAGTGTAATACTGTTGTAACTCACTTGATCTGAGTTACTGCAGTGTTGCTTTAAATTCAGTGAAAATATTTTCCATGACAGAAAATGCAAAAGTGTCATATCTTACACTAAATACTCAAATACTATGTCAGTTCATATTAAAAATGACAACAGAATGACTTTTTATCGTCAGAAATATGTAGATTCATACCAAACTTAAATAACTGTTATGCTTTACATTCCATATTTCTTGTAATAGATGCCCCCTCTCTAATTTTAAACATCCCTTGTTTTCTTTATTAAAAAATGGCCCAGTTCCACCATGATCGGCTTTAAACCACCCATATTTGCTATTTATTGCCTAGATTTTGTCCTGAGAATGCCCTTTATAGGACTTGAAAATTGCAAGGCTATTTATTTGGAGAAATACCATACTTAAACACAGGGATGTTCAAGAAATGTCACAAAACACGTACCACCTTTTATACTATTTTGGACCTGTATGCAAGACTTATATGCAAGATGTTGAGACAGAATAACATATCAAACTATATTGCGTCAGTATGCAGGAAAAACAATACTGTTAATCTTAAATATGTGCCATTTACTTTTGCATATTGTATGTGCAGAAAAATTTGATTACCGTCAATTTTGCTCTGTAAATTAAGACACAAAAGCTAAATTTTGATCATCTTGTTCAATTGTATCCAGTGGATACATTTTATGGATAACTTTAGTATTTCTAAACCCCTGGCTCTCCTCCCCACCCCAACCCCCTTCTCAAGAATTACCATCTTGCTCTTGCCCCTTCTGGTGCTTTCTGTGAAAAGGGGGAAATAGGATTATTGTACTCTTAAACACAGCTGGACTATATAGACGATGGAAAGCTTGTTACTAGGCTTTATGACAAGAGGGAATGATGACTTCAATTTTCCCATAGTTTACTTTCCATTTTTGAGTAGCAATATTCCTTCAGCACCTGCATATGGAGCTTAGGTCTCTCAGCTAGTCCGCTATGCTAGAGCCTGTTTTCAAATATCAAGACTGTTGATAGAGGGAGGCTGCTACCCAGTATATTGTTGTCACTGGGTTATCACAGAGCCAAGAATGTGTCAACACAGGTATCATGGGAGTAACCATGACCTAGTTATTCCCTACAATGGGAACGTTTCTAAACTTTCCCATTCCTTATTTCCGATTTGATGGCCTCAGCGGAAGCATAGAAAGGCTTTCAAATACTGGACTTTCATTTTCACTGACTTTTTCCACAGATACATAGATCACACTGGTCTGGCAGTCAACACAGGCAATGAAAGCAACGTTCATGCCAACTAACATTTCTGACTGTAAAACTTGAATTGTTTCGCATACATCTTAATCTAGTGTCAAATTATTATTCTAACGGACCGAGCAGTTTGTTAGACTTCTTTGTCAGATCAGTTTTTCGTATATATGCCATGGTATAAATACAGTGCAAAAAAAAAATGTTTTTCACCAAAAATAGTGTTTAAGCTTTTTTTGAATATGCATACGAAATCGGTAAAACTTTGATTCCAATTGCAAGAATCCGGGATCGGAAGGTCCGTGAGGCTATACTTCTGAAACAAACTCAAACTGATTAAAAGAAAAGGCAAGTTTCCTGTACGTTGTCAAATCAGACCAGCGTGTAGATATGGCTGGTATATTATAAAAAGCAGGTGATGCTTACTACTCACAAGCACCTGATTACACCTCCCAAAATTGGGTACCATGTCTGTGTATCTAAATTATTTCAGAATCGTCAATGTTTATATGATGTTTATATGATTTACGAGTTTGGACTTATGATTTGGGTACTTTGACCACTTGAACTCTAAACCTCTCAAAGAGGAACAGTAATTTTTGAGACAATATATTGGAGGGGGTGCTTTGAGAGGCCAAAAATTCTGGCCTTCGCCTTTAATATTTCAAAGGCAGACAAAAAATATGTTACTATATTCATTATGATGTAGACACATAAATTTGATCTATCAGCCTCCCAAAATATTTGTGAAACTAGGAAAAATATTTAATTATTAAATACATATTAGTCTATGGTATTTGACCTAATTATTGCACATATTCTAACAAGCCCACATTATCATGATTGTGGGAACTTCTGAGGCACATGATGGTAATCACACATTTTTTTACTGGTCTGACCCTTTATTTGAATACTAAAAAAATTTCAGATGTCAGTTAAGCTTTTCGATGCTTCTGTGACTTTAAGTATCTTTCCTCTGATGCTTTAGCCATTAAATATTGGTTTGATCCTTCCGTATATAAATTCTTTGGATTATGTGCTTATCAGGATGAAGAGTTACTACAAGTATTTGCAGAAATTTATAAAAAAAAGTTAAGTAAACAGTTCACTAAAAAGGAGCAAGTGCATTTTATTTATATTTTAACTCTGTCTTGAAATTGAAACGATAAATTTTTAACACCAAAAGCCTTCTTTTACATACAGCTCTAAATCTACTGTGTAAGCAGGGTAAACTACATGTGACCAGTCTGTGCTGTAGTGATTGTCAACAGAGTGGGTAGGGGAGATCTGAGCTGGCTGTATTAGGGGCATGTTGTAAATGGGCAATTGCTGCTAGCTCCCACAGGTTTTTGATCATGTTAGTGATGCTGTCACATTGTCGGCCAGAAGGAAATCCATATTTTGATAATGACTAACAATAAATTTGTCAGATATGTTTTCAAAGCATTATTAGCTCGCCTGTATGAATGAACAGGATGAGCTGTTGCACTACCCCTGGCGTTGGCGGCAAAATGTTAAAGTTTTACGTGAAAGTTTTTTAGGTGATGGGCAAGGTGCTGTCAGGCGAGCTATCCTGTCCCGCTGGCAGGTCTTGTTTTATTAAAGTTGTTTCAACAATCCCAAACAAGATTAATTTTATAAACATGAGCTGAAAAAATGTTTCTTTTACTTTTCCATCATCATGCCTGTTAAAAAGTCATGTCCAAATCTGTTTGGGCACTTTCACAAAAATAAGAATTTTATCCTGAAAAACTTGCTCGCACCTAGGGTATACACAAAAGAATAGGGCAGAGACCCAGTGGTATACGGTACATAACTGCTGCCAAATATTTTGAGAGCTTAGTCAATTTGTGCTGCTATGAAAGGAATATTTATGTGACAATGAATGCCTGATGCATAACACATTTTGAGTAGTATATGATTTTAGAAACTTTTTCTACTAACAGTATATTCTAGCATACAACCTCTTGCATATAGCTATCAAATGCCATGCATTAACAAAGCTCAAACCATGCATTAACATTGGCATTCACGTGCAGCTCAAACATCATTTTAGGCATGCCTAATATACTGCTCACATAAAGTAGGGGATATTATAACATAAAAGCGTGTACAAAAAATAATAATAATGGCTCGGTTAGTTCATTGTTGTATATTGATAGAACACTATTCAAGTAACAATATTCATCTAAAACAGAAACAGTCAATGCAGGTCATGTGACCTAGAGCAACACAAAAAGGACTATGGGGTCTACACCTCAATTTCACATCGGCGACAAAAATTTTTTTGGACCCTCAGCTTCTGTAAATGATAAAATTCTCCATAATTTTCCGAACTGAAAACACCCACTTTGATAGGCTTTATTGCCTTCTTTAAGGTGTAGGGCTGTTACAAATGTCACAATATGTGAGACAATTCACCACACAATGGTATCTTTTACGCTTGTCATTTTCTCCTGTAATAAAACCGCATGTAAAAAGTATCTGTATCTTGTTAACTCAGACATAAGGCGTCTGTCTTTATGAAGTTTGCATAAAAATTATTAGTCATCGCTGCGCTGGATTCGTGCGAAATTCGGGTGTCGACCCCTTGTCTACTCCCAATTGCTCTAGGTCACATGACAAGCTTGATCGTTTCAATATTCATATTGAGGGTCTTTATGAATATTTGTTATATGAATTATAACAGTTCAATATTCATTTATTTATTTTCCTTTCTTCTGCTGCCTTAAATGTCTTAATATCCCTTACTTATTTTGAGCAGTATATAATCACAGTGCGGGATGTTATTTATTTACATTATGTTACCTGACAACATACCCTCCCTAGGATAAGCATTTTTGTTTTCTTTTTTTGTAAGTGCCAAAGACATTCTGTTATTTGCAGAATGAAGTTACGATATACATGGCACTACAAATGACAATGTTTTTGATTTTCCAGACTTTTTCACCAAGATTTGCAACTGAATCCTACTCTTAAATGCAAGGATAGGGATCATACATGTTTCTCTCATTGCATTAACATTTGCCAGGTCCCTCTGAAGAAGTCTGAACACTAGACTAAGAGGTCATGCTCAAACAACTTTTCCAGGACCTGGCAAATGTTAATGCATGAAACTATATGTATGATCCCTATAAGCAACCAAATTAACGTGACATAAGAACTTAATGGGAAAGCTGGCTAAAGAATTTCAGGAAGTCACTTGTCTTCTTAGGAAATGATTTAGCAGGAGCAAGTTGAGATAAAAGGTAAAGGTGCCATAGCCTAGTGGCCATAGGGGCAGTGGTAGTGAGAGGCCCAATGTATTTTGGGCACATCATATTCAAAGTGGAGCCATCCCCCTCTTTTCCCTGATTTGAAACAGAGATACCCATTTACTGCTGGGTTGCTGATTCGAAACAGAGATACCCATTTACTGCTGGGTTGACAGAGAGAGTTCTTCAGTGGCCAGATGGCCCAACCTGGATATGCTTGAGACCCTCTGAACCATAACCGAGTCAGTCTAACCATTCGACCACGGCACCTCTCTGAGATACTGTACTGAATTTAATGGGAGTAGAGTTGATTGGTAGGTTGATTTATCTCTAGACTTGAGTGCCAAGTCAGCAATACTGCAGTCATTATTTGAGCCATCTCCCCCCTTTTGTAGGAAACATGTTTTGGCTGGCTAGTACATGTTAAGATACTTTCAGATGGTAGCTAACCACAGATGTACCTAATGTGCATTTATGTATGTCAAGTCTCATGTTTTAGAGTCACATTAAAGTGTCTCCATCACTAAATAAAGTAAAACAAGAGTCTTGAACTGAGCTTTGATGACAGGATGAAATATTTGTTGAGAAATGTACAGCACAGGTTATGCATGAAAGATAAAATATGTTACTTTGCCATGTCACTATATATGATGGACACCAGAGGATCAGAAAAAGTTAATTGACATTTTCTTATGTCCAACTGTTGGACATTGGAAAACTGAGTTGGGGCCTGTAAGACAGATTTATGAGCAAAGAGACATCATCTTTGTTCAGAATGGTCACCCCAAGATAGAAACTAATCTGCATTTTATCACAAAAAGGTTGCTGCAAATAAAGAACTTCTCAAATATTTTTTAAAATTATGGAATTTCCTAACTTTCTTTTATTCAAATTTCCCTGACCAACTTTCATAATCCCCTGAACTTGAAAAATTGCCTTTTCCCTGACCAGTGGCAATCCTGTTAAATGTTTCGTCCCAGTGTTTTGACGTACATGCTTTTCTGTGGTGTCTCCCGGTCAGAGTGTGGGAAGCGTTTTGCTTTTGGTAAGGCAAGTATTAGGTAAGAAAACGCGAGTATCGAGTTAGAAAAGGCGAGTATCTGGTTAGAAAAGGCGAGTATCCAGTTAACAAAAGCCAGAATCGCGTTACCAAAAGCGAGTACCGAGCTGAAAAAAGTGAGTATCATGTTAGGTAACAACACTAGACATTAACTCGATACTTGCATGCTTTTGTTAACTAAATACTAGCTTTTGTTGACTAAATACGTGCTTTTGTTAACTGGATACTTGCTTCTTCTAACTGGATACTCAAGTTGAATAAAGTCAGTATCAAGTTAGGTAATTACACTTTAAGACAAACTCGGTAATCATTTTGTTAACTCGAAACTCACTTTTGTTGACTCAATACTCACTTTTTTACTTGATACTTGCTTTTCTTAACTCAATAATCACTTTTTTTAACTTGATACTCACTTTTGTTAAGTCGATACTTGCTTTTCTGAGATTTAGCAAGTTTCTTACGAGGTTCGGGATTCCTAGAATATGAGATAATCATTTGATCTTGATGTGTCTTTGCCACCCTGAGTTATACTTAGTTTATACTCCTTTCTGTCCATGTCCTTAAGCCCCTGCAGCTCAGTTTTTGCACACAAAAAATACTGCCCATCTGCGATGAGGTTGCTAAGTTGGCTGCCCCAATTCAGGCATACTTTAAAGATACCCTTTTAATATTTATGCTGTCATTTATGATGTCATATAAACAAACAAATTGCTGTATAAAGACAGTTTTGCATTGATGAATTAATAAGATCAGGTATTGATTATTAATGCAACACTGTTGTAACTGACATTATTGCAGTTACGTCAGTGTTGCACTGAGAGAAGTCATCATACTTTATCATTATCTTTAACGCAACAGTGTCGTAACTTAAGTTACGACAGTGTTGCGTTGACAGAACTAGCCTGTGTGAGATACTGCAAAATTCCAAATTTACTTTTGCTAGACAAATATTTGCAACTCATGTGGGATATTTTTACTGATAATGTAGATCTGTTTTGGGATGTCAAAACTGCAGAAAAGTCTATTTCAGAAAAATATGAAGTTACGACAGTGTTGCGTTCAACCCATAATATAGTAAAGAACTACAGGTCAAAAACCAGTTTTCAGTCCTATCAAGTGCAGATAAATCATGAACTGGAAATATAACAAGGTTTTAGCCACAATATATAAACTTTGCCACCTATTTGGGAAAGAGCTGCTGACTCGACTTATCACTTATAATTTATTGTTTATTGGTGGGATGTCTTTGTCAATCTTTCCCTTTGATGTTGGGGATAGGGTTTGGGATCTGATTTAGTCAGTTCCTGAAGTGTAGTTACTCCTTAAATTTGATGTTAAACATATCTGTAAAGTTTCATTCAGTTATCATAAAACTAAAGTGTGGCGGGGTATAAAAATTGATGTTACAGATACCAGCTTATGCCAGAAGACCATTAAATTTGGCATAGTTTTCATAACTAAGAGATGAAATGAATATTCCAAATAGTACCCGAGATACGTCATGTATCAAATACGATACATGACCGATTTTGACTTTGAGGCTGAGGTTTTCCATATTTCTTGTTTTAATTTGAGCGTGTTAGGTCCTGCTAGTGATTGCAAACAGGTTTTAATATCATGAATATAATGTCTGAATAGTTTTAGACGCATAGAAATTTATATCAACAAATTATCCTGGTCTAATACTAGAGGCTAAACCAGTTTTTTTGTTATGACGACATTAAACTAGATGGCAGATGGCAAAATATCAGCACATACAATTTTTTCTATCTAATTTTGATGTGATAGCTTGATTTTTCTATTTTTATCCTTCGAATATATAAAGCACATCCCTTTTCTGTTAAATGTACTTCGGCGTCAACTGGATCCTCTGACGTTGGTCAAATATCGATTTTGGTATGCATAGTGTGAGCCTAGGGCAGCTAAAAGAGGGCAAGGTTTGTTGTGAAGTCATCAACGGTGCGCCAACGACCTTGCAAGGTTTATGGGATAGAATAGCATAGCCAGCCTATCACCGTGGCTAGCCGCATATTGCAACGCGCGACTATAAATACAAGTACAGTGGCACTATATCCCATAAAAGTGGATGTAGATACACCTTGAAGAGAGATAAGTTTGCTTAGTGACAGTATTTCGGCAAAGTGAGAATGCAAATAGCTTTGTCTAGTGTTACTGGCCTTTTGAAACTAACTTCATTTTAAAAACTACTTATTTATAACTCGAAATTTAAACATTCTTTAGAAAACCGATAAAGATACATATCTGTTTAAAAAGACAATTAAATGAATAGAACATACATTGGTCCCGATCCACCATGTCTATTCTGAAGCCAATCATCCCATAATCACCATCACACGGTCTAAGGTTCATTAAGTGTTTAGTTTCGCTCGTCAGAGAAATACATAGCGAGTAATATAGGTCGCAATGGCCAGCATTTACACCAATCTGCAATAGTAAATTGGTGTAAATCTGCATATCTGCAATAGTAATTATACACAGCTAACTCTTGTTGTCTCAAAACAATCCTCTTTAGTGTGATCATGATGTTCTTCAGTGAATCAACTTATTTACACGAAAAGTCTGCATTTTATCATACAAGTATTTTGTCCCAAAAACACTGTTATTTCAACTGTTATACCAGTTTTATCAAAAAATATCTGCTTAAATATTCTATATGAATTCAACATATTTTATTTATTTCGGATTTTGGATTTTTAAATAACGGTAACTGACTGGACAATTAATGGATTACCGCTGTCAGCCAGTAAAGATGAGGAATCTAGAACGCTGTAAAGATAGACAATACATAATCCATTCGGTTAAATGACAGTTTTTTCATTTCAAAACAATCCCAGAACCTGTCTCGCATGACATATCTAGATATTAGGGAATTTGGGATGGTTTTAAAGAAACCAACAAATAGTCAAATTACACAAGACCGAATAACATGTTTTTGATACTTTAGTGAGAGAAAACTCCGTCTTTTAGTCTATGAATACGGTTCCTCTTTTGCGAGATGTTTACTGTCCTTAATTATGTTTCTTAATCTCCAAACAGGAATCATTTCCGCTATGTATCCATAACACTGCTGTCGCTTGTACGAACTAATTATGTCGATCTTTTTGAATACCCTACACAACAATGTTTATGAAGGAGTTTAAAAATGAAATCAGATTGCAATCATATTTGAGCAAATAACCATTTATTTTATGACTATGAAAAATAGACCTTCCTCAGATATGCTCAGTTTACGCTGAAAATATATGAAAATATGCGAAATCAAAAATTGAAAATGAGGTACTGTCTTTGGATTTCACTATATTTATTGCGTGGAAACTGCTCACGAACATAATTTCTACCAAAAATTGAAGTAGAGATTTCCGACATAAGATACGGTACGGTTTTAAATCAGTACAGGTACTGGTGCCCAACTATTTGGGTAGATACGGTAATACATGATTACTTCTTTTCTCGTCTGTGTACACTTTGTAAATTGACAAGAAAATATTTCATATAAACGGTATTACATCCTTGACGCCGGGCCGGGTAGCGCAATCGGTAGGGCACCTGACTCGTAAGTCAGAGGTCCTGGGTTCGAATCCCGGTCTGGCCACATACTTTCGTTTCTCCTTCCGCTGATTCAAGAAGGGCAGTTGTCAGTTACTGGCGAAAGTATGTGCACTTAGTACTGGTTAACCGCTTAGGAGGTCTAAGCCTGCCCAGGAATAGTGTGGTTAGGTTAACTGACCGTCCCGACATGACCTTAGCTGTTTACCGTGGACGTTAAGCATCAAATCAACCAACCAACCAACATCCTTAACACTATACATACGGTATTACATCTTTAACACTGTCTTTTTATTCTTGGGTCGTCGCGGGGGGGGGAGGGGGGGGGGCGGAGAAAGTATTCAAAATTATCAAATTATCACCACTCGAGTCAAGTCATGTCATTTCTCAAGTCAAAAAATAGTCATTTCTCAAGTCAAGCAATTTCACTATACATGCATCAACTTACTGTGAAATCGAACTTATACATCCCTTTTTCAACAGCCTGCATTAAGGTGTCCGAGTCTATATAATTACCGTCGAAGAATTCTAGATTTTATATTCCAACGAACTTTCACCATGTAGAATCACAAGTAATTTGCACGAGCTGACCACGTTGCATATTTACTGACGCGTAGCTGACAGTACAGTGTATTTCTAAAAAATTGGTTTCAATTATATATGTATTTAAACCGCCCGTACATTTATACTTCCTAATAAAAAGACAAAAAATTAGGATAACTGTTTTCTTTTTATTTATTGATTTATTGATTTATTATTTATGTTTACCAGATATAATATATATTAAAGATTTTGTGTAAGCCACTTGTAAGACGCGCAGGGTTTTGGAGTCTCTTGGTTTTTTTTTGTTTTTTTTTTTAAAAAGATTTTTTAGTATCTCATTTGTTAATTGTTTTGCGGGGGTCACCTACTTACAGCTTCGTTCTTATTTTGTGGATTAAGGTAGCCCAGTGAATTATAGAGGTACGCACGTCTAAATGTCGAAATTGTATGTGTGTAAAATTAGTTTGTTTAGTGTTGTTCGAATGTCTGTAATGCCACATTTTTCTGATTGCTTTGTTATTATCATATTTTTAGCTGACCTGAGCACGAAGTGCTCAAGCTGAGCTATTGTGATCGATATTTGTCCGTCATCCGTCATCCGTCCGTCTGTCCGTCCGTCCGTCTGTCCGTCCGTCGGTCAACAATTTCTTCAAACAGCATCTCCTCCTAGACCAGTAAGCCAATTTCAAAATAATTTCACACAAATGTTTCTGTTATAGCTCTGAACCAAAATTGCTAAAATGGTTCCGCTCCGCTGAACAAAATGGCCGCCAGAGCTAAAAAACGAAAAACCTTTAAACGACATCTCCTCTGAAGCCAATGGCTCAATTTCAAAATAATTTCACAGAAATGTTTGACTCATGGCCCTGAACCAAAATTGCTAAAACGGTTTCACTCCGCTGCACAAAATGGCCACCGGAGCCAAAAATAGAAATCTAAAAATAGAAAATCCTTTAAAGTCAACAATTTCTTCAAACAGCATCTTCCCCTAGACCAGTGAGCCAATTTCAAAATAATTTCACACAAATGTTTCTGGTATAACTCTGAACCAAAATTGCTAAAATGGTTCTGCTCCACTGAACAAAATGGCCGCCAGAGCTAAAAATAGAAAAACCTTTAAACGACATCTCCTCTGAAGCCAATGGCTCGATTTCAAAATAATTTCAAAGAAATGTTTGACTCATGGCCCTGAAGCAAAATTGCTAAAACGGTTTCACTCCGCCGAATAAAATGGCCACCGGAGCCAAAAATAGAAATCTAAAAATAGAAAAACCTTAAAAGGACATCTCCTCTGAAGCCAATGACTGGATTTCAAAATAATTTCACTGAAATGTTTGACTCATGGCCCTGAACCAAAATTGCTAAAACGGTTTCACTCCGCTGAACAAAATGGCCACCAGAGCTAAAAATAGTAATCTAAAAATAGAAAAACCTTTAAACAACATCTCCTCTGAAGCAAATGGCTCGATTTTAAAATAATTTCACAGAAATGTTTGACTCATGGCCCTGAACCTAAATTGCTAAACGGTTCCACTATGCTGAACAAAATGGCTGCCAGAGCTAAAAATAGAAATAAATCTTAGAATGACACAGAGGGCAAAGTTTTGATCCAATCATCATGAAACTTTGTCAGAATGTTTATCTTAATGAAATCTAAATCAAATTTGAAACTGGGTCATGTGAGGTCAAAAACTAGGTCACTAGGTCAAATCTGAGAAATACCTTGTGTACCCTCTAGAGGGCACAGTTATGATCCAATCTTCATGAAACTTTGTCAGAATGTTTATCCTTATACAATCTAGGCCAATATTGAAACTGAGTCATGTGGGATGAGAAACAAGGTCACTGGGTCAAATCTTAGAAAAACCTTGTGTACACTCTAGAGGGCACAGTTATGATCCAATTTTGATGAAACTTTGTCAGAATGTTTATCCTTATACAATCTAGGCCAATATTGAAACTGAGTCATGTGGGATGAGAAACAAGGTCACTGGGTCAAATCTTAGAAAAACCTTGTGTACACTCTAGAGGGCACAGTTATGATCCAATTTTGATGAAACTTTGTCAGAATGTTTATCCATATGAAATCTAGACCAGATTTGAAAGTGGGCCATGTCAGGTCAAAAACTAGGTCACTAGGTCAGATCTTAGAAAAACCATGTGAAGGCTCTACAGGGCACAGTTTTGTTCCAATCTTCATGAAACTTTGTTAAAATGTTTATCTCCAACAAATCTAGACCAAGGTTGCAACTAGGTCATGTTGGATATAAAGTTAGGTCACTAGGTCAAACCTTAGAAAAGCATTGTGTATACTCCAGAGAGCACAGTTTCGATCTGATATTCATGAAACTTTGTCAGAATGTTTATATCCAAGCAATCTAGACCAGGTTTTGAAATTGGATCATGTGGGGTCAAAAACTAGGTCAGTAGAAATCTTATAAAACCTTAAGTACACAATAAAGGGTTCATTTTTAGTTCATGGAGTGCTCAGGGTGAGCAATTGTGACTGATGTGTATCTGTCCATCCACCCATCCTTCTGTCTGTCTGCCATCAACAAATTCTTTAAACAACAAATAATCCTGTAAAAGCCTGTACTGAAATTGCTAAAATGATTCTGTTTCACTGAACAAGATATCTTGGCCACCAGAGGTAAAAATATATAAAAAAAACCTTTAAACATCTCTTCCTACATGGGTATTCGGATTTTGAAATTATTTCACACAGATGTTCATTGGTTGACCGTTTGCCAAAATTGCTCAAACAGATCCACTCCGCTTGCACAAGATGACCACCAGAGGTGAAAAGAAAAAACATGAATGTCCATCTGACATCTCCTCCAGGACTAGTAAACCTATTTCAAAATTGTTACACAAAAAAATACGGTGAAACTGCTAAAATCGTTCCGCTCCACTGAACAAGATAGTTGCAAGAGCTTAAAATAGAAAAACCTTTAAATGACATCTTCTCCTAAACTGGTACTCAGATTTTGAAATAATTTCACACGAATGTTCCTCGGGTAACCCTTTACTAGAAATGCTTAATTTGTTCCACTCCACTGAACAAGATGGCCCTCAGAGCTAAAAATGGAAAAACAAACTTTTAAACTTATATTCCTCCTTAAGAGGTAAATTGATTTTGGAATAATTTCACCGGTTTTTTCTGCAGGTGACCTTTTACCAAAACTGGTCAAACAGTTCTGCTCTGCTTCTCAAGATGGCCATCAGAGCTAAAAATAGAAGAAAAAAAACTTTTAACGATTTATCTTTCTAAACAGGTAGACGGATTTTGGAATAATTTCACAGGAATATTCCTTAGGTGACCCTCTACCAAATTCCACTTCACTGTACAATCTGGCCACAAGAGTGAAAAAAAGAAGAACCTATAAACAACTTCTCCTCGTATACTGGTAGATTGATTTTTAAATAATGTCATAGTAATGTTCCTTGGGAGAACCTGTACCAAAATTGTTCAAACAGTTTCACCCCACTGAGCAAAATGAACACGAGAGTTAAAAATAGAAAAACCTTTAAACAACATTTCCTGCTAAACGGGTTGACAGAGTTTGACATAATTTCACGAAGATGTTTGCTCAAACCTTGCCGCTCTGCTGAACAAGACGGCTGTCAACTTAAAATTGAAAAAAAAAAAACTTTACATGACTGTTCCTCGTGAAAAGGTAGACAGATTTTGAAATAATTTCACAGGAATATTCCACTGGTGACCCCCATACCAACATTGCTCAAACCAACCGCTCTGCTGAACAGGATGGTGCTAGAGGTAAAAATGAAAGGGAAAAAACTTTATTTGACTTCTTAATCGATTGACCGATTTTGACATTATTTTACAGGAATGTTGCATCGATAACCATCTATTAAAACTACTGAAACCTTCTGTTCAGTTGAACAGCACCATAGCTGAAAATTGAAAACAACAACTTTAAATGACTTATTCTCCTAAACAGGTTGAAGGATGTTAAAAGTAATTTCTTCCCAGGAATGTTCCTTGGGTCACATGGCTTGATATAGACTGAAATACTGTCTGAAGATCTGTTAATCCCAAAACCACCAACCAACCATCCTTGAGTGACTCTCTACCAAAATTGCTCAAACCATTCTGATCCACTGAACAGCATTGCCATTAGTCACCAAAATTGCTAAAATGGTTCTGTTCCACTGATGGCTGCCAGAGCTAAAAATAGAAATAAATCTCTGAATGACATCTCCTCTCATGCTGATGGCTCGATTATAAAATAATTTCAACTAAATGTTTCTCTCTTGGGGCAGTACCAAATCTGCTAAAATAGTTTCTCTCCAGTGAATAAGATTGCCGCCAGAGCAAAAAAATGAAAATCTTAGCACATGGCTTGATTTCAAAATAATTTCACAATTTCACAGAAATTTATGACCTTGCACCAACATTGCTTAAATGGTTTCACTCCAATGAACAAGATGGCCACCAGAACTGAAAATTGAAAAAAAAAAAAACTTTTGTTAAATCTCTCAAACCACTGGTGTCATATCAATATTTTCACAGAAATGTTTCTTTTTTCTTATTTCAGGGCAAGATTTCCATGACAGTATGCTGTTGCTTTTATATGCATTATCAGTAGCAATGCTGACATGATCATAAATCAAAGACTTTTATTGAAGACATTTACATCCGTGGCCTAGTGGGTAAGAGTGCTGACTCTTAATCATTAGGTCTCTCACTTCTGTGGGCTCAAGCCTTGCTCCAGTATATTATGTGAGATGCCAAGTTCTGCAACGGAAGGTCAGGTGGTTTTTGTCTGGGTACTCTGGTTTTTGCCTAGCTTTGATTAACGGTTGGCTTGATATAAGTGACATAATCGTGAAAGGTCTATAACCAAGGAAAAAAAAAGAATTAAAAACATTTGGGGTAATCGCAGGTGTACCAGGTAATGAAGTGCTTTCACATGTGAATTAGTCTAGTAGTGTTCTGGCATAGATTTTATGCAGCAAATTTTGAATTGCTTTTCTTTCTAAATTTTTTATTGCATTAAACCAATTATTAGATATGAAACTACTTAAACTTAAATATTCACCTGTACAGAGCATGGGCCTGTTCCAGGGGGCAAACGCTTTCTTGATTACAGCATGATTTTATTTTATTATTACTTTGATTATTACTCATGAATGACAAATAGTAATTAATGTTTGTGAAAGGCACAGTTAAGGTAACTTCATAACTTCTTTAAATGTATCATATATACTTGTTTAAAATTTTACTGATATAGAAGCTTTCCTCATTCATATTTGTCATATTACGGACATACTAATAATGACAGATATTCCTTAGAATTACTTTCAAAATTATGACTAGGTTACTTGCATTGTAGGTTACCCCATGCAAGTTAGACATACATAAGTACATGCAGTGGCTTTGATTTGCATATATACACATCCTTTTTTCATTATATTTATATTGTATTTTGATACTTTGTGCATACATGCATATTTTTAAAAAAACTTTCTATTTTTAGCATATGACATATATCAAGAGAGAAAAACGTGTTCTAGTGTAGAAATTGACTGAAAATGAAACCTGTTCTGAACTTGATATTCATAGTACTATCTGCAGCCCTACCAAAAAGTTCAATTCAAAGACATTTATTCTTGGTTCATTTAACCAGGCTGATAAAAGATTCAGTGAAGAATCACGAGGGAGCCAGTGTTGTGCAAATGCACTTTGTTCACTTATATACGCTAAATATTCAACGTTATGCACAACACAAGACATTGACACAGTTCTTGTAGATGGGGACAAATTGTATAACAATATATTGCTGCATTTAAAAGCAAAAAGAAAATTTAAAAGTAGGATGTTGAATTTTGATGACATTCCAGAAACTGTTGCTTTGTTAAATGGGAGCATATTTGTTGAAAAGTCTGAGGTCATTTCTGGTGTTTGTACTCAACTGTTTTCAACTTCATACTTACCATCCCTAAACCAGTCATTACACTGCGCATTCCAAGTCATCTTATGTATTGATAATGATTGGATCAATTTGTTCAGCGGTCTTCAAGAAAGACAATGAATACTATTTCTTTGATTCTCATTCACATGCAGCTGATGGCTTGTGTTGCCCTGATGGCAAATCAATTCTTATTTCATTTTATAATATAGAAGACCTTGTGACATTTTTGTATGTATTGTATGACAGTATGCAAATTGACATATCAGCACAGTTTGACTTGTTACCTGTAAATTTGCATAGACCTGCTGAAAGATTTGTGAGAACTGCTGAAGTAACAAGGAATGCTGCAGAAGCAAATGTTACAACTGTTACCAAGCATTACATAAGTAGAGATCCTATGCAAAATGCTACTGTGCATAGGTGGAAGACGGTTTCATACAAGAAGCCAGGAAAGTTCACATCTCGTCCACCTGATAAATCAGATTTACTATCCGAACTAAAAGTAGTTCATCCAGATGATAGTGACAGAAGTGTAACCCTTATTGGTAGGTACTTTGAAGATCAAAAGCGTAAAACACAGAGAAAGGGTGCAAAAGCCAAGACACAAACTGAACGGAAATTGTACCAGAAGTTATATAAACAGAAGCAAAGACAGTCTGGTGACTTTAAATCTAAAGAGAGAGCAAAAGAGAGAGAAGCCAAGAAAACAGCAAGAGAATCTGCTGAATACAGATTAAAAGAAAAAGCAAAAGAAAGAGAAACCAAAAAAACAGCAGTGGAATCTGCTGAATACAGATTAAATGAGAAAGCAAAGGAAAGAGAAACCAAAAGGGCAGCAAGAGAATCTGCTGAATTTAGATTACAAGAGAAAGGAAAAAACATAGAAACCAAAAGAAAAGCAAGAGAATAGGCTGAATTTAGATTACAAGAGAAAGCAAAAGAAAAGGAAATCAAAGGAACAGCAAGAGAATCTGCTGATTTTCGATTAAAAGAGAAAGCAAAAGAAAAAGAAACCAAAAGAACAGCAAGAGAATCTGCTGATTTTCGATTAAAAGAGAAAGCAAAAGAAAGAGAAACCAAAAGAACAGCAAGAAATTCTGCTGATTTTCGATTAAAAGAGAAAGCAAAAGAAAGAGAAACCAAAAGAACAGCAAGAGAATCTACTAAATTTAGATCAAAAGAGAAAGCAAAAGAAAAAGAAATCAAAAGAGCAGCAAGAGAATCTGCTGAATATCGATTAAAAGAGAAAGCAGAGGAAAGAAAAATCAAAAGAACAGCAAGAGAATCTGCTGACTTTAGATTAAAAGAAAGAGCAAAAGATAGAGAAACCAAAAGAAAAGCAAGACAGTCTGCTGAATATAGATTAAAGGAGAAAGCAAAAGAAAGAGAAATCAAGAGAACAGCCAGAGAATCTGCTGAATTTAGCGAGTTGGAAGAAGCCCGTGAAAAGGCTTCAAAGAGAAGAAAAAGATTGGTTGAAGAGTTCAGACAATGGGAAGCTGAAAGAAAAAGAAGTAAGTGAGAATCACATGAATATAAACAAAGAGAACTTGATACACAAAAAAAAATCCAAAAGAAAAGCAAGTTCTGATCCTTATATTCTTGAAAAAGAACGTCTTTTGAAACAACAGCAGAGATCTCATTTACAGAATAAAGCGAAAGAAAATGTTATGGATTGTAAGCGAAAAGCCTCTAAACGTGAGAACCCATCATTTCGTGAAAATGAAAAGCTAGATGCAAAGCGAAGGAAGAGTAGTTATGACATTGGCTCATGTACAGAACTGTTTCACAAAAGTTTGTCAGTTGGACCAGTGTACATATGCAGTTGTTGTCACCAGACTTGGTTCCGACAGAGTGTTTCTGAAGTAAAGTCATTATCTGTAGAACAAAAAAGAAAATATTTGACAAGAACAGTATCTGTAGACAATAAAGAATGGATATGTACAACATGTAAAGCCAGTATTGTAGGTGGTAGAACTCCTAAATTGTCTGTTTTAAATGGTATGAAATGGCCAATAAAACCGAAGGAATTAGATCTCTTTTCCCTTGAAGAACGTTTGATTGCTTTGCGCATACCATTTATGCAAATGAGAGAATTACCTAGAGGCAGACAGTGAAAGGAAATGTTGTTAATGTGCCTGTAGATATAAAACCAGTAGTAAATGCGCTTCCAAGACCTTTTGATGAAAATGTCACAGTAGCTGTCAAATTGAAGAAGAAAATGTCATTGAAGTCATGTGCATTCTCTGAAAATGTTAGACCATTACGCGTACTTGTGGCGTTGTATTGGCTTATGACAAATCGTGATATGTACAAAAATGCTAATGTAAATATAGATGTGGAATGGATAAAGAATGTAACACAAAACTGTAATGACAAAACTGTAATGAAATTTTAAGTGAATTCATATCAACTGAACCAACCATTCCAGCTGAAAGTTCCAGTGCTGAAAACCAGAACCAGAAACTTCCACAATTAAATCTGCTTGGTGAAACTAAAGAACATGACTCTACATTATCTGGTACTACAATTCCAGTTGTAGAAGAGCTGTATGATTCTGATGCTGAAGAAGTTGCACAAGAAAATGTGGGCAATGTTGATACTCTAATAGATGATGCCAATCTTGAAAACAGAAATTTTACATTTACATTCGCTCCTGGAGAAGGTCGACGACCACTCAGTATTTATCAAGACAAAGATTCAGAGTATCTTTGTTTTCCATCCATATTTTGTGGGCAAAGGCGGAAAGAAAATGAAGAAAGACAAGTTGCAGTTAATTATAGTGATATTGCAAAGTGGGAATTAAGAAGTCAAGATAGCAAATAGTATACCTAACATTTTTTTCAAAATGAAAAAAATACAGATGAAACAATTGAATGATAAGGTGAATCTTGCTGTGAGAAGATGTCAGACTGACAAAAATACTTTGACAGCTGAACAGGCAAGAAATTCTGATGCAGTGACAAAGATGGTAAATACTGATGAGGCTTACTATATCTTCAAGCAGCTTCGAAACTCGCCTACGTATCTAGAAACTAGAAAAAAGATGTTTTTGCAATGATCCGTCAGTTAGGTTTACCAACTTGGTTTTTATCTCTTTCTTCTGCAGACACAAGGTGGAATGATCTTTTGAAAATGTTAGCTTCTTTAAATGAGAAAGTTAATTACACTGATGATCAAATTGAAAACCTTTCATGGGAACGGAAGATTAAACTGATTCAGACAGACCCAGTAACATGTTCAAGATATTTTGATCACATAGTCCAACAGTTTATAAATTTGATGTTCACTCAAATGAGGACATAGCTGCATATGTTGATCAATTTTTACAATGCAGAGTGGAGGATCAGAATTTAGGCTGTCTGACAGAGCTGCAAGTTCACAAACATTCTAGAACATGTAGAAAAAAAGCAAGATGGAATCTGTCGTTTTGGTTACCCATTGCCACCACTCCCCAAAACAATGGTACTGAACCCGCTTGAAACAGACACAGATAAATATTACAAGATGTACCAAAAATTGCAGAAAAGGATGAATGAGGAAAAAGATGGATTTTAAATGACATATGAACAATTTTTGAAATCTGTTGTACAGATGACTGAAGGAGATTACATTAAATGCATAAGAAGCTCTTTGAAAACTTCCAAAGTTTTTATAAAAAGAGACCAATTTGTACAATAAGTCTGTCTTGAAAGCTTGGAAATCAAATATTGATATACAGTTTGTACTTGACCCATATGCTTGTGCAATGTACATTGTTTCATATATAAGTAAATCTCAGAGAGGAATGAGTAATTTGCTGCATGCAGCTGCGAAAGACGCAAAGAATGGCAACTTGGCTTTCAAACGACAAGTGCGACATATTGGCAATGCGTTTTCAAACAATGTAGAAGTAAGTGCACAGGAAGCAGTTAACCTGGTTTTACAAATGCCCTTAACCAAAAGTACCAGAGATGAAATGTTTATAAATACATCACCAGCAAACAAACGTGTGCAGTTGTTAAAACCGAAGTCAGTTCTTGAAGACTTACCTGCACATTCCACTGATATAGTAGCAGATAATGTCATTAAAAGATATTCAAGACGACCTAAAGCTTTGGAGAATTACTGTTTGGCCGATAACGTTTCTCAGTTAGATGTCATTTATCCAGAATTAGAGAGTAGCAGTAGCGACAAGGAAAGAAATGATGATGAAAATAATTCTGAAAGTGCAAATGATGAATGCTTTGATGAAAGTAGCCTTATCCTGACTTTAAAAAATGGCATAAAAATCAGACGCCGCCGTTATTTCAAAATAATACGGTATGTACGGTTCAGCCGCAAAGCTGATGAAGAGAATCATTACAGGGAAAAGCTGCTGTTATTTTATCCATGAAGAAATGAAGATGGTGATTTGCTTGGAAATTTTGCCACATATAAAGAGCATTACGAGTCCATGAAACACGTTTTAGATCATAAATGTTCTACCTATGAACACCATGTTGATGAGTTGGAACTTGGAAGAGAATTGGCTGAAGGTGATCATGAATCAGAATATGACATACTTGCACCTGGAGCTCAACAGATGGAGGCTGATACTGCTGAAGAAAAATCTGTAGAGTCTGAAACCTTTATATATTTTAATCCAGACAGGGCTGTAGAGCACAGGGAATATGATATAGCAATAGAAATAGGGTGTTCTGTGTCAGCTTCACAAGTAAATCCTATTGAAAATATACTGCCTGATGAGAAATATAGAGAAATCTTGCGCTGCCTGAACACTAAGCAAAAACAGTTTTATAACTCGGAAATTCAATGCTAAGTTTCATAGATCAGAGACTACAGGAACTTAAGGGAACAAGACAGCCATTTGGTGGCGTGAGCATCATTGCAGTTGGCGATTTCTATCAGCTAAAACCTATAAGTGATGGTTGGATATTTAATGATATGACAAAAGATGCTACATCTCTTTCTTGCAAATCTTTGGAAGGATCATTTCACTATGTTTGAACTGACAGAGATAATGAGACAAAAAGATGATCTAGAATTTGCCGAATTGTTAAACAGGCTGAGGAGAAATGTACTGACTGATGAAGACAAAGAGAAATTGCAGAAATGCAAAACAACACCAATATCACCTGGTTACTTTTTCCATGCTCCACATTTGTTTGCTGAAAATTATTTCATGCATTCTTTCAATGACTCTATCATAGACAGCATGAATACAGAAAAAGTTTCTGTACCCTGCTACGATTTTATCTCATCCCCAAAACTGTCAAGAGAAAAGCAAGCTGAAGCTATACACCGTTTACCTACAGACCCACAGAAAAACTGCTAACCTTCATTGTTCTTTGACCATTGTTGTTGGAATGATATATGATTTGACAGTAAATACAAACACAGAAGATGGACTTGCAAATGGTGCTTCTTGTACAGTAAAGCTTGTGGAATATAAACAAAAAGAAACATCTCGTCCAAGTATTGTTTGGGTCCAGTTCGATGATAGAAATGCTGGGATGGAATCAAGAAAAAAGTTCAAGGCCAGAGGATTTTATCACAAAGAAATTGACGATAACTGGACTCCTATCTTTGATATAGAACGCTCATTTATATACCATAGACAAAACCTTTCAGAGAATACAGTTTCCTTTGCAACCGTCAGCAGGACGGTCTGTTCATAGAGCTCAAAGTTGTGATAGATTTGTCTCAGAGAAAACCAAGAAAAATCCCTCATCTCCATTACTAAGTAGAGTCAGGTCATTGGAAAATCTTTAGATATTGAATTTCAATGAACAAGCACTTAAGGTTGATGATCAAGTTGAAACAGAGACGGAGGGGTTGAATAGGAGTGCTATGCTAGAATTGTGTTACAAACCATTAGAGTATGTTGATTCAAGATCCCACTTTAAACTTGCTTTCAACAATTGTCGATCCTTACATCTCCACTTTGAGGACATCAAACATGACCAGAATCTATTATCGTCGCATGTGTTTGGAATTGCTGAGAGCAGGCTCCATCAAACAGACCATAGTTCTGGATATAGTATAGATGGTTACACCTTATTCCGAAATGACCAAAGCGCTACTGGTATTACCAATAGACCTCCTCATGGCTTAGCAGTCTACGTGAATGATGATTCAGCAGTTACATCACAAGTGTCATTTTCTTAAAAAAAAAAAAATTGAATTCACCAAAATGATCATTGTCAATTCTCTGAATGAAATTCAATATGTAGCATTGTATAAAGCCCCCAGTATGCCTTATAGAGGTTTTACAACAGCTTTAGACAAAGAACTTCTTCCCGTTTTGGATGTATCTAAACCTTTGGTTATAATGGGAGATTTCAATATAGATGCTTTGGGAAAACAAACGTTACTGATTCAGAAATTATGTGAAAAGTTTGCATGTACCATGCACATAAAACAACCTACAACAGACAGTCACTCAGCGTTAGACCTTGTTTTTTCTAACATTGATGGCATGGCGGGCGCTGTTGAGACATATTGGTCGGATCATAAAATTGTATTTTTTCATAGTTAGACATTTCATTTATTACCTCTCGTCTAGGACAGCACGGTTGATAGGCCATTTGAATGAGCTTGAAAAAGAGACTTTTTAAGAGCTGGAAAATGTGCCTTATGACAGATGGTATATGAGACTTTGAAAAGATTGAGAATCATGCTTGGAATGACTACAGTTAACCATGCGTTAAAGAGGCAAACAGTTACTAGGAGGTGTCCTCCTTGTTTCTTTTGCTTCATTATAACAGTATCAACCACAATAATTGAGCAAAATATATGAACAATATATTTGAACAAAAAAGTACCAAATGTGTGAGCAAAAAAGACCGGTCACTATAATGACAGTTTTTGGAACCGGACAGATGATATGCAGAGAAGAAAAATCATAATTGCACTTTTATTATTTGAGAAGATATTATGGTCTATGATTTTAGTAAAAACAAATCGTGTCCATTCGATATTAATATAAAAATAATTATAAGAATACATAAAAACAACAGAAATTAATTTTCAAAAAATCGATAAAAATATAACACACCACCAGACAATGTGAAGAGCAGAGGGGTTGAAACTCCACTATCAGTTTTAAAAGTTGTTCCCCTTTCCTAATGTTGTGCATGAAATCATGTCCCTTGCAAATAAAAATCTGAATGAGTTCCTTCTAGAGCAGAGAACACATTCAAAAGAAGAAGCATGCTCCATACAACGAGGTTCTGGCAAGGAACTCAACCAGGTGGAACAAATTATCAGAAAGAATGATCCATAACAGCTTGAAAGCATCAATACCAAATACCGATAAAATTTCAATATTATTGTTTATCGGCCTGAAATGATCCATAATATACTAAAATAAGAATGTCTTGAGCAATGTTTCATTGTTGTGGATCAACCTAAAGAAGAAGATTCCCTCCTTCTATTTTCCTAATAACTAACCCTTCACCAAGCACAAAACCCAGGTACCCATTAATTATTTATACCTGTGCTGCTATATTGCTGTGACATCAGAGTGCAATGAAAAGAGGCTTATCTGTAAAACATTATCTGGGCTCATATGCTGGAAAACTGGCAAACAGTCCAGACTCAGATCAGATGCCAAAGAATGCAACATCTGATCAGAATCAACACTGTTGGCTGAAAGTACAAAATTTATGGGTTACATAAAACAGTCTCTAACCAGGCTCAAATAGACAAGGCTGACCCACCACTGCTGTCATTGCTTAGATTTTACCATGACAATTTGTCGGTTAATTACTCCTTAATAATACATTGGAAAGTGAAAAACGGCTCCAGTTGAAACATCATCAGCTCCATGATCTCCCATGTTACTACATCATAACTCAGGTGAGCGATTTAGGTCCATCATGGACCTCTTGTTTATATGTATTTATCTCTGTATAATGTTGTTTTTTTTACTGTGTCAAGAAAAAAAACAAGATACTGTACGGTAACAAACGAAACTTAACTACCACAGGGAAACGACAGCAGGCATTAGAAGCTGTTTATTGGGGAGATATATTTGTATATGTAAATCAGATAGTGAGAAATTTGAATTTTTGATGGCAGGAATTTTTCCGACATATCAAATCCGCATATAACGTCAAGAAAAGAGTTAGCTTATCCTGTTTTTTATTCACGTTATGTTTTATTTAGCCTCCCGGTCTCCTCTGTCTATAACACGAAAACTTATGAAAGAACTTAGTGCCTCTCTGCGTACTTGCCGAGATGATATCACTTAATTACGTCGCGGAATGGCTAGTTTTGCTGATTACATTTCCCATTGAAAATGATTACTGCCATGTTCTTTTTCAAGGCTCTCAGATTACATTGTCTTTTTTTTTCAAATTCAATTACCAAGAGTGCAGCTGTCTATTTGCAAGTGAAACGTGCATATTCAAATTTTGTCAAAATTGAAAACAATTCAAAACGTGTTAAGGTTGCTTTAGATAAAGTCCGGGGGCATCTGTAGTTCCCGTGAGCATTCGTGTTATTTTTGGCAACATATATTAACTTCATCAGTGATGGGTACAAAATGGAATAAAAAAAAAGCATTCTTATATTTTGCATAAACAAGTTTTCAGAGAAAAATACCTCAAACGATGTCAAATTTGTTTACGATAATTGGCTCCCCTTATGCAAAACCGGAAACACCTCTCATGGATTGGCGTTCTGAACAGTGGTTTCGCATGAGAGCGATTGTTCTGTGACACACAGGACCATTAAAAATATAATATCCTGGTAGTCCTTCAGGAATACTGTTTACTTGGATCTATCAGCTTATCACCAAGGGGTTTAAGGGCTTCGTGAGGTGACAAAACTAAGAATATTTTAAATTGTTATAAATAAAGACTTGAAAAATTCTGAACACACACACCAGGTTTTGCTGTTTGCATTTTTGTTATAGCATAAACCAAAAGTTTTATAAATGTTTGGCCCAGCTATTCAACGTTTCTTGATACAGTTACACGCGTGACATAGATTATTTCAAAGAAAAAATCTGCAATCATTTACCAGCATTTGATTAGTATAAATAAAGTGATATAGTTATTTTGTTAAAGTTGAAACATGATCGGCGATTGTCCCAGTACGTTTAATAGTCATCAGACATTCAAAATATTTTTAAAAAGATTTGGTACATTGAATGTACAAATTGAAAGACTCTAAAACAGAAATATAACCCGATCCTTGAAGAGTGAAGCCACACTATTATCTAACAAAGCTAACGCAAACATTTTCTGGTAGAGGATACTTACATTCGTAAGACTATCACGTGTTAGTCGAGAAACTAGCCCCGGGCAAAACGTTGCATAGTCTATTGCAAAGCTATATCTGGTCTACGTATATAGTTCATAACAGTAATTTACCAGCCGAACCCCAAAGAGTACAGCGTCACAGACAATTATTATAAGTAGAAGGAAAAGAAAAAAGGAATTCGTGTCACGAGCTATCACAGCAGTAAAGATACACAAGTATTTTATGAACTTTGTTTACTAACTTCCTAGTATGATTAATGAAACAGTCTTCTAAAAGAATTGATTCAACATGGAACCTATGCTTACTTTTGATTTAACGATTTATTTATTTTTTGTGGAACAGAGTTCAACAGATAATGAAATGGCAAGTAAAGATGACAGAGTGTATTCTGGCGTTGGATTGTTTTGGCGAATCCCAGTTGTTGTTGATAATTCATTGAATCATAATTTTACTTTGCTAATTAATTATTACTTTGATAATCAAAACAAAGAGAAGGAAAACGGAACGAGTAACGAATACAACCAGTTACTGAGTAGTTTACAAATTTCTCATGTCTAATATGGTCAAACTGTAATATATTACTTCTGAATAGAAAATAAGCAAATGATACTTGTAATGCATACTGTACTAATCTTAATAAATCAGTTTCAATTGATTTCATTGATTTTGACAATATTATTAATATATTATCATTTTGCTTAGCAATAATCACGAAAATTATTTAATTATTAAATCTTGCTGCTACTCCGAAAGATCCTTGTCCAGATATCTTAAATAAGAAATAAGTAAGAAAATGCTGGTTTATGACGCCGGTAATATCAATACAACAACTGAAGAAATATACATAATGAAAGTTGAATGATCAAACTGATATTTGTCTTTCGTTACATTAAACTGTTTGTGTATCAGAGCATAGACGGGGGATTTACAGAATTTCCTGACCAAATTAACCTTGGCAATGTTACAATATGATTAATATGACATTCTGTGTCTCATAAAACCATAATTTTTCATTGTCACAGTGATAATATGTTGCAGTGTAACCGATTGGGAGCAACACAAACGTGTAATCAGCATGTCAGTACAATAATGGGAAACTTTGCTTATGAGGCAGTACTGTGCAAAGGGCTGTCGAATGAGAATGCAATCGACATCATAGCAATAAGGATGCTAATAAAGGTCGACTGAGCCAATACTTCTGGCAATTGCACAGCTGACAGGTTCTTTTGCGTGTAGGTTGTCTGATTGGCTCAGTCGACAGCACATGTAGGGAAATAGCTATCACCTCTGTGACATCATAAAACCTAGACATGAATCGCATATGTCTACTATCAACTAATACATATTTTTCTTGTCGCATGTAATTTTAAATGATGAGTTTTGGGATGTTGCAATATGTCAGAGTAAATGTTAAAAATGGTCTTGTTGTTGTTGATTTGATGCTTAACGTCCACGGTAAACAACTAAGGTCATGTCGGGACGGTCAGTTAACCTAACCACACTATTCCTGGGCAGGCTTAGAACTCCTAAGCGGTTAACCAGTACTAAGTGCACATACTTTCGCCAGTAACTGACAACTACCCTTCTTGAATCAGCGGAAGGAGGAACGAAAGTATGTGGCCAGACCGGGATTCGAACCCAGGACCTCTGACTTACGAGTCAGGTGCCCTACCGATTGCGCTACCCGGCCCGGCTAAAAAAAAAAAAAAAAAAAAAATGGTCTACATGCTTCAGATGTAAAGATGTATATGCACCTACTTTAGTTCTTATGTGTATTAAAAAGCAAGCCTTACCAGTGGCAAGTTAAATGTTCTCTGGCATCTGAGAATTAAGCCTTTGAAAACAGTTTTCTCAATAAAAACATATCCCTGATAGATTACAAACATGTAAGGTAATGTTACTGTTACATTCCCTTTTAAGTACAGTACACCCCCATATTTTCATAGTTTAAAGACATATACAATTGGTGTTTCTTCACGATTAGATGCACATCTGTTATTTTAAGACGTTAAATATTACATTAAAGGGCTACATTATCCACAGTCAGCAATTGTCGTCAATTTAGGGGAAATTCCTAAGAAAAAAGTTGCATTCTTGCTTCAGCTGGCAATGCCACTGCTAACTGCTACGTAACTAGTTCAAAAATACAAGCAGTTCTTTCAAAGGCGGGCATGATTCAATCAGTAGAGACAGAGTGTCTTTATTAAAAACAACACTTTCTGAATTCATTCCAGCGATTTATGCAGATAATGGTTTTTTGATATTATTTAATTTTTGGTATAATGATATACGTTACAGGTCTTGCGTGACGGATAACTAACATTCTTTTAAACATTTCAGTTTGTTTTTATATATCAAGATATTGATATTAATAAAAGTCATATTTATAAATTCAATTGCTCTCTACATTTCATATGTAACAGCTGGCGGCTGCTGAAAAGGCTAATGTTACCCACCCACTACGTTGACCAGTTTCGAAGTAAAACACAAAAATACAATGTTGCAACAACAATGTTTGAGCTTCAAAGAGCCTGACCTTGATGACTATGTTAAAGGCATAAATTAACAGGTATATCTACAGGATCCCACTTGTATTGCATACTGGCCCCTTATTATTATCCTCTGGATAAATTACAGTTAGGTAACGTAATGTTACTGTGTGGGTGTCTTTTTGATAAAACACAGATGTTATTATAGTAGACTGTATGCAAGAATGGCATTTTTCATGCTTACATGTACCGTTTTCATCTTAAGACATAATACAGATCTCAGTCGCTGTTAGCCTTTCCTTAATAGTGTTTTGGGAATTCTTAAGAAATAAGTTAAAATTCTGTCTTGAATTGACATTGCCACTGCTAACCCAACTGATTCAAAATATATCAAGAAATATTTCAAAGATAAGAGGAGCATCAAAGATAAGTCTTGTGCTCATTTACGGACTACATGAATGGACTGCTGGGCAAGTCAGTCCTGAATGGAAAACAAAATATTTTAATTTTACGGCATGTTTTACGGGGACAATAATTCATCTACTTTTCAAAACTCATATATGTTTTGTCCATAAGCCGCAATATAAATATTATTGAAACGCGATCGAAAATACACGAGTGGCCTTCGGCGAGTTTCATAAATTTCATATGAATGACCACGAGTGTTAGATGCTGTTTATCGTATAATGCGACTAACGCCTTCAAACTAAAAATTATTTCAATCAGAAAACGCATTATTGAAATGGACGTTGTCAATGACGTTACGTGTACGCGCCAAAGTGTGTTCATACGATTTTTATGACACAACGTTATCCACTGAATAACAGCGACGTCATATGATAAATGAACTTATTGAATGCAAAATTAAATGTATATTTTTTCATGTGTTCATTGATTTTCATGTTTTAACATAGCACTGACACGTTTTGCAGCAGCAGTAGCATCCATTTTCGAGTTTTGTAGCAACAGTAGCATGTGTCAGATTCAACGTGCACTCTCATTTTCGCAAACCTGTTTATTCATCAAAAAGTTTCATTGTGACTGTCATTGACTTCAATAACTAAATATTTAAATAACTGGATGTGAACCAAATTTAAAGGAAAGGTTTGTGTCAGAATCAGCGGATTACCTCTCAGCTAAAAGTTACAGTAAAACTCCTAGTTGAAATTCTCTTTTCAAATGTTCCACTTTACGAACTAAAACTGAAAAAAATTACACCTCGATTTATGAAAATAGCATAAACTTATTTGACGCTGCAGGACAACCTTAATCAATAATAATCTTTCGTTGAGATGATGATTTGTGGAAAATACAAAAATCTGAATAAAACCAAGAATATACATAATCCCCCCCCCCCCCCCCCCCCCCGAATCCCCGGTTAGCAAACTTCTGATTTTTATTGCACTCTACAGTTTTGGAATGCCGAAATGCCGATATGTAACATGAGATGAAAGGGTAATTTGCAGCACAAAGAAATAACAACAACAATCATAATTGTAAATGCAATTTGATCTGGTGGTACGTCATTGCATTGAAACTTTTGTTCCAAATCTTTCTCAAATTATCAATTGATCAGAAGACAAACACAGCATATTCTTACACAGTCGAACACTATGTATAACGGTACATGTATATGACTGATACATGGCTAAAAGGATAAAGGTAAAGGTTTCCCATAGTATAGTTGATGTAGGGGCAGTTGGGCCCAACTGTATCGTTGCTTATCATATGAAAGACGGGGCCCATTCCTCTCTTTAGCTGCCTTATCATTCTCTGATTTGAAAAAACAGCACCCATTTGCAGCTGGGTTGACAGGGAGTTTTCCAGTTGCCGGCAGGCCATAACCAAACACAAATCAGTGATTATCACTACCTTACATGTATTTTGCTTTATTGAAAGTGCAGTCCAGCTGTCAAAAAAAAAAGAAAGAAAAAAGTTCACTTGTTTTACATTTAGGGGCTTTAAGTCAACTGCAAAAATCTGGATCAGTGATAAATAAAAACTTCTGAAAGTTTCATTTTAAAAGTACCAAAGCAACAATTAAGAACTCTCATAAGGAATAACGCCTACATAATGATACCGATATATCAGTCATTCTATGGATTTACAAGAAGCACATGGAACCCCAAAAGTCATTTTGACAATCAGTTTCTTACTCGGCGAAATCTGCTCTGGAGATTGAAGCCACTGTACCCCAAAATTTATGTTAGGAGCTTAGCAATGACTGTCCCACAATACAAACGTTTGTCTGAGTTGCGGTATATGTATGTTCGGTATGAGCCAGTCTGAATGACGAGCGATCCACGATGTATAACTTGCGATGCCCATGGAATGACAAAATTAGCTGAAAGTGCGATTGGTTTCCAGGCGAATATATTTCTGAGCAAAACACCCACAAGCTTAAAAAGGTTCGAGCCCCGCTGTAGGCGGGAATCTTTTCAATCGTAAACGGGGTTCCATTGCACACAAACTTTCATTATTATCCACCCATCATCCTGATATGACTGAAATACTGTGAAAAGGACTTAAGTCATCCATGAATTTATCACCAATTTATCATAAATTTATTCAACTTTATGCAAAAGCTATAACTTTTAGGTGGGTCAGGTAAGTGGCCTCTGAGTTTGCAGAAGATACGGGATTCAGACTGTTTCTTGATATTATCTCCTTCTAGGCGATAATATCGTGTCGGGGGATGGTACTGGGTAAATTTCACTGCCCATTTCTACTATCCTACCAATTTCATTTCTACTATCCTACCAATTTGTGCAATAGCGGGACAAGGGCCCGCTGTGCTTGCAGCAGGTGCGGTATTTTTTTATTGTTTGTTTGGGAAGGGCATGTTTTGTCGTATGCCCCCTCCTTCTCTCAGGGAGACGTCTGGGTATATATTAAAATACTGTCTCAACCGTTAACTTGTGTGAACCCAATACAATCAACCAAATTATCTATCTCTGTATGGAAACTAGCTCGATACAAAACTAAAGCTGTCGTAAGAGGGGGCTACCAAATACTTTTACCGAAGAATTTCGATACGCGTTAGTTGCTGTATAAAAATTGTAGCGAGTTAAAGTACATGTACATAAACATGTATGAGACGTACATGTACCTTAACCAAAGCTGTGCATGCCCATACCAGCCTGTGTATATGGACAGATTCGTCAGAGCAAGCGCAGTTGGGCTTGGCATTGAAGTATATGTCTTGACTCTTGAAGTATACTCAACCGAATTAAAAACGCAACAGCAATTTTTTCCAATATTCCATAGCCTTGCCATATGCAGATCATTTTCAGTCTAATTTCTTAATTCAACAGGAGTTAACGTTTACTGTCCCAGAAATTCAGTTCTGTTGATGAAATTGTTCACGCTTGAGAGAGCATTACCGATAACTACCAGATTTTCAAAAGTCTCAATTAGGGATATATCTGCCAAGGCGCTTGGAATGTTTAATGCTTATATAAGCCTGCGGTTGAAAGACAGACATTTCCATTACCACCCATCAGCGATTTTTAGACTTGTAGAAAGATTTCGACGCACTTGGGAGACCAAAAATTATCTTAGACACGGCGAACGATGCGACGTATACATCCTGTCTCGCGATAGTTCTGCCTCTTTTTGAGAC
Organism: Ctena decussata; assembly: GCA_963989385.1. NCBI lineage: Eukaryota > Metazoa > Mollusca > Bivalvia > Lucinida > Lucinidae > Ctena > Ctena decussata. Next base: position 22,590,669 of record OZ022514.1, on the reverse strand, counting down.
TTTTGAAAATCGGGTAGCTATCGATAGTGCTCTCTCAAGCGTGAACCATTTCATCAACAAAACTGAATTTCTGGGACAGTAAACATTAATCCCTGTTGACTTTAGAAATTAAACTGAAAATAATCTGCATATGGCATGAGCTATGGAAAATTGGATAATTTGAGTGTTGCGTTTTTAATTCGGTTGAGTATATATGTCTTGACCAATCTGCGCGTATGTTTTAGGTAATATTGGCATAAATAGTGTGTGTCTGTCTTTAGACAAGTTTTTTCTTCTTCTAATTTATACATGTAATGTTCATTAACAAGCGGACTGAACAAATAATGATCGCTCCCTGGAAATCAGCTTCTAATTTATGCTGTCGTCGCTAACGTTTGAGCCCCGTTAAAGGTACTTCCAACAGTTAAAGGCGTTCCATTGCACACAGCCTTTCATGATCAATTATTATTAATTTATAGTTAATTCTATACCATGAAAATGGTCCATAATTGGCTTATCTTATCTTATCTTTATCTTTTTATCTTATCTTATCTTATCTTATCTTATCTTATCTTATCTTATCTTATCTTATCTTACCTTATCTTATCTTATCTTATCACCCTCTCATCATTACGTACTGGTATGACTGAAATACTGCTTAAAAGAACGTAGTTAATCGCGAGCGTTTGGTAAGCGTGCTATTGCTGCTGTTTATGTTGTTTTGTTGCTATGCTCATGTCGGGACGGTCTAACTAACCACATCATTCCTGGGCAGGTTTAGACCTCATGAGCGTTAAGTAGGTCCTTAGTGCACCTAGTTGCCAGACTGGGTATCGAACTGCGACACGCGGTCGTGCTATTGCAAAAGCATCCATTGTTTACCTGTGCGTAGCCTGCATTTTGTACGTCGGCATACAGGAATATAGCAAAAGTTGCATTACTATCAGCAGCAGTCAAGACCATCTGGAAGGTCTGGGGTTTCTGAAAACAAGCAAGAAAAAAATATCATTTTTATGTATGTGCCATTAAATTGTAAAGAACATATTATGCTACTCAACTACTACGCCTTCACATAAAATGAAAATCGGGCGAGGGGGTGGGGGGAGGGGGGGAAGGGGCATAAGCCTTTCTGCTGTTTCCTCGTAAGGAAAGAAATCAACAACAAACAAACAAGATACAGACCAACAAAAAAAAAAAATAAAAAAATAAAAAAGATAATAATAATACCCCCCCCGCCCCCCCCCCCCCCCCCATACTACAAACGCTGCACTATTGTTTCTCGAGGCGTTATACCCCCAAACCCATGTGTTTCAGGATATATACCTAAATTTTGTCGTTTGAAACCAATGTCTCTGAAACTGACCCTATCTTTATTATCTTGGATAAGCCTATCATTTAGAGAAACAGCATTAAGTAAAAATTACGAACTGGCTAGCAAAGAGTGCAGACATTGATAAGATGGTTAATGTGAATGGTACAATTTCAGGGAAGTAACTCTACCTTGTCAGACAAATAGGGGTCAACTCTTAAAGGAAAGAAGCTGCTCCGAAGAAGAAATTATTTCCTTTTAGAGCTGAGCTTGGTTGGGAAGTGCTATTTCACGTGCAAGCAAAAAAATGAAGTCATGAAAGTTGTTCCCTTTTGTAAAAATGGCAAAAAATATTGAAGCATACCCATAGGCCTTAATGAACCATGTACCACAAACTTCTGCAAGTTTGGTATAAATTCGACCGACACGGAATTGCTCAATAGATATCTTGCATTCAAAAACTGTCTCAAAGGTGGCTGTTTATTAATAAAGTGCTGTGCAGTCTTTGAAAACTGTCAGAGTCAGCAAAATCTTATAATCTTGCCTGATCCTGAGGTCCAAAGGTCATGTCAGTATTTGTATAATTCGAGACATATTTGTTGTCGCAATTATAAGTAATCATTTTATCATGATCACATGATAAAAATTTTGCCAACGTAGCATCAAATCTGAAAGAACCAACTCAGTTATCAGACTATGATACATTGAAAACATTTTTTGATTCTAAGGTACAACCCGATACATATTTTCTTTTGCTTATTGTTTCAGAATACCTTAAAGAAACCTTTGAATACACGTATATGACTAGTTTACTTTTGTGTACCTATAGATTAGCTCCCAACTTCAGGATACTGCTGTAGATCTTAGGTTACGGCCACACAGCCTAACATATACTGGACAAAAGTGAAAACAATACACGTAATTTGCTTTCAAATTTTCGTTTTATTCATTCATTTTTTAGCCAGAAAGACTAAAAAATAAGAACGTAAGGCCACGATGCAAGTTGAAAACTGTAAAAGGCATTTCAGATAAAGCAAATACATTTCAAAGTGGACATTGGTCCAGTTCTTAGCGGAGCAAATAAAGAAATAATAAGTTCTCAATATTAAGTTCCCGGAAGCAAGGAATACATCAAAGAACAGAAAATGGCAGACTCGGTTTAATTGAGTCTGTTCATGACCAGTAATGAAATGTGCGACACCAGCCACGCCCCCCCCCCTAGCACCTAAAAGTCGATCTGGCGTTTTACACTTCATTAAAACAACAGTCACTTAAAGTGCCAACGTAACATTGTTACCGCACGCGACGTCAGGCCGGCTTAGTCTACTGTAGGCATTCTTTCTTGGCAACTTTTTTGAGATCTGTTTATCAAAATGATATTTGAAGCTATTTTTCAGTTGCAAACACTATTTACAACCAATATCATACCCAATAAAAACGGTGGAAGCATCAAATTTGACGCAAAACGGCTAGAAAAGAAAGTTGTGCTTCTGTCGTGATGGCTGACGCTCTAATAAACAGAATTATTGCGATTTTCAAGCATAAAAGAAATAGAAATTTTGACTTTTTCAGTGTAAGATGAATTTTTATTTCACTCATGAACACCAAAAGTGTTATATTGACTCGTGGCTTCGCCACTCGTGAAAATACTGCTTTTGGTGTTCATTCGGTGAAATAAAAATCGATCTTACACTGAAAAAGTCAAATATCCTCTATATAATCAAATGACAAGCTGTTAGCATTGTCGTCTATAGAGAAAATGGTGCATTGCAACCAACATTTGAGTATGTGTATATGGGAAACGCTGCAATCCAATTACATGTATATATGTGAAATACTCCGACACGGTGCAAAAGGACCTTGATGATGGGGGAAAAAGGAGACTTTCCAGTATATAGTAGACTTTACACTATAGCCATTTTTTTCCGGCGACGGAAAGGGGAAGAGCCACCCTCTGACAACATCCTCTGAGTTGCGAATTACCTTGTTGTGACAACTTGGCCGTCAAATAACCGCTCTTTTCATTCACTTTTACGACTTAACTTACTAGCAATTTTATTCACTATCCGAAGGTAATCACATGATCAGATGTCTTTTGTCAGATGGAATAAAGATCCGCTTAAAGTTGTGGTAAAGGAGACCCCAAGAGAATCTATTTTAAAAGGAACATATGCAAACAGTGCAGACTCAGTTCAGAGGCCGCAGAACGCGGTGTCCGATCAGGGCTACACTGTTTGCTAACAGAAATGTCTCTGCAAAATACAATAAAAGTCGCAAAAAGGATCACAAGGAACCTCTAATCCAAATGATAAGGGTGTACAAGATCAAGAAAGGGGTAATCATGCACCGCCTAGGGAAAGAATACTTACAGCATCATTATTTTTGGATAATGTTACATTATACCACGTGATCACCATTGCCCAATTAGCTTTGAAGGTACCAAAATCACCCGGATGTGTCTTTCTTACAAGGTCTGAGGCTCGCTGAAAGAATTAATAATACATCTAATAATAATGATAATAATAATAGTAATAATGATAATAATATAGTGAATACATTTTATTTATCTCTTAAACGTTTTCGTGCGTGCGAATGACAGTTTTAGTAACAGGTTATTCATAAAACTGATGTATCACGTAAAAGTCTCTCCGAATGCTTCTAGCATGAGCTACTGTGAGTGGCGTCGCGTGAAATCGAAACTTAAGCAATGTGCCTACTGTAAACTGCGCATCTACCAGACATTTCACTTTGTATGCCACCAACTTCGGAGAAGGTTTGGGCTGCGCCTGCCTGTAACGCTTTTTGGAAGCTGTGAAACTCAAGAACCGCTCAAACTAGGATCTTAAAATTTTATTTGTTGCATGTACATAAAAAAAATATACGGACTTTATTTTTTTCCTCCACCGGTTTTGTAGTTCAGGAGTTACACCCTTTTCGACTTATTTTATCATTATTATTTTATTATCTTATTTCGACTCATTTTATATAGGAAAAACCTTGTGACCAAAATATCTGAAGTACCGCCTAAGCTAGGATCTTGATATTTAATATATAAGTACAAACCAAGGTGAGATGATCTTATTAACTTTTAGAGCATATTTATTAAATTTCTGCCTGAGTTAGGCTCCTCATTTGGACATAGGCATTTCATATAGGAATAATCTTGAGACCAAGTTATCTGAAGAACCGCTTAAGCTAACATGTTTATATTTTTCATACAGTAACAGACAAAATTATAAATGACCTTATTAACTTTTTAGCATATTTCGGAAAATCTTTGGTAGAATTATTCCCCTTTTTCAGACATAGGCATTTTATATAGGAATAACCTTGTGACCCTGAAGAACAGCTTAAGCTAAATGTTTATAGCCATTACGCTACCGAGACGTCCCCAAAAAAGGACGCTCAAATAACGTATATAAAGCTATATCATAATTGGGTAGAAAAAATGAAGTTAATAATAAATAGAAACCCCTATATACGGAGTGTACTGCAACGTCGGTTAGCTTTATATACGTTATTTGAGCGTCCTTTTTTGGGGACGTCTCGGTAGCGTAATGGTTAAAGCTGACGTATATTGCAGTGCTAGGCGCTGTCGCCGCATCCGTGAGGGTTCAAACCCGGCCAGCGACATGTAAAATATTTACAACGAATTATGTCTCCATTGTGGTTGAAAAGACATGTGTCGCCTCCATTAATGAGAGAAATATCATAATTGGGTAGAAAAAATGAAGTTAATAAATGTTTATATTTGGTATACAGTGACAGACCTAGGTGTAGATGATCTGATCAACTCGTAAGCATATTTCGTAAATGTTTGGCTGCTGAGTTATTCCCCATTTTCGGACACACGCATTATATACAAGAATAAGACCAAACTATCTGAAGAACCGCTTAAGCTAGCATGTTTATGTTTGGCATACAGTTACAGGTCAAGGTGTAGATGACCTGCTTAGCTTTATTGGCCAATTCTATAAATACTGGCTTGAGTTATACCCCTTTCTGACTTATGCATTATTGATGAACCTTCTGTTGAGGCAAGTATACGGTTGGGGCCATAGTGTTTCTAGTGTTTCAAATTTTCTAGTCTTCTGTTTGATTTACCTGGATACCTGGATTGTACGTGCGAAAAGGGACTGCGATTATCAGACTACACGGACGTGTTCCTGATCTGAGTGATTCCGTTTTGCACGGACCGTAAGGTACCTTTTGACACGATGTCAAATCAAAATCTTGAAGGCTTGCCATGTATAAACTCAGAAGGGGGATCACGTGTGTGCATTTTTTTCCGATATGATGCAAGTGATATAATATATAATGTGAGTGAATCTTTGTTTATGTCGAGTTGTTTTTCAATACTTTACTCGCACTCAGTTACACGACACTCACTTTCCAGTCCACAGCTCCGATTCTCATGACACTTTGAAGGAACCGCAAAAAAACAACATTTTGTACAAGGACAAAATTTCAATCACGAAACATCAAAACTTAAATGAGAGAGTAATCTACACGAACATCAGTTAGATTTTTGTGATAGAGCCCTTGCTGCTTAAAGTACGCATCTTTGCGGGCCAATCAAAGTGTCGTCAGAATGGGCAAGATGTTGACTGAAAAAGTGACGCATAGCTCAGCGAGAGTAAAATATTTGAAAGAGAGATAATCAAGATTCACTCACAGCATCTCTATTATTCCGTGCAGTGTATCAAAACAAAACCCATGTTAACCACAGCCCTGTAACTAGTGGTTGTAATTACATGGCGTCTCAAATTATTCAAATAATCTAAAGTCATAAAATAAAAAAAAAAAACAATAAAAAAAAAACTTTCCATATGTAAATAAAAACAACCAGTTTATATGACTTTAGATTATTTGAATAATTTGAGATTTGAGAGAAGGAAATTGTAGTTGTTTATACGTATACAGTCTAGGCACTAGGCGAAGAAGGTATATCAGTCATCCATTTTCAGTTCATACTTATGATCCATAAGTAGAATGTATATCAGAAAAGGAGCAGATTTAAATTATAGACTGGCCAGAGGAAAGCAGCAAAACTTTTTTTTCTATAGACAGAAAATCTTTTCATTATCAGACTAGTGCTAGTCTTATAGTCTTATAGTCTTAAAAAAAAAGACTTTGCCTCCTCTATTATAAAACTATTCTTAATCTAAGACTGACTTGTCATAGTGATAAGAATCTTAGCGGAGTTTATCTGCCATTTTGTTGGAATATTTTGGCTATTTGAATGCTCTTGCTTGTCCACGTTTTATGTTCACGGACGAGAATTTGGATTTACAAATTGAGAATGGGTGTGGATATACAAACTTGGAGACTTAAAATTGGTGTGTTCGTGCAACCAAATAAATGTAGAAGGGTTTTGAGGAGCATTTATGTGTCAGGGCGTTGTATTTTGACAATAATGCGCATTTATATACTGTTCTTTGTGTTGGTGGTGAATCTCAGTGGTGACGTGGAACTGAATCCCGGGCCTCCAAAATCTTCGGAGCCCAGAACAAGGACTAGGCAGCAAGCTATGTCATTTGCAGAGGCTGCGGGCAGACGTGTATCATCGGGGTCGTCGTCTGGGACAGGTTTTATGAGTCGTTCTCCAGACGGTGGGTCGCAGCGTGAGTTATTTTCCTTTCTCGCCCAAATGAAAACTGACCTTTCTACACAAATGACTACACAAAACCAAGGAGTCATGAAAGAAGTGGGTACAATAAACAGGAAAATTGACGGTTTGACCAAAAAAGTGAACGACCTGCAATCTGAAAATGAAACGTTAAAACACGAGAATGCAAATATGCAAAAACAGTTAAATTCTGTTATTTTGAAGTTAGATTATATTGAGGGGCAGTCGAGGCGTAACAATGTGCGGATTACGGGCCATGTAGGTCGTATAGATGAGGACTGGGGTGTGACGGAGCAAAAGGTGCGGTCTTTCCTTTAAAATGATCTTGAAATGCAGGAAATGGAACATGTTGACATTGAACGAGTCCACAGAATCAAATCGACTGATCAGAATAAATGCACTGTCATTGTAAAATTCAACCGATTTAAGGTCCGCGAGAGTGTGCTTAAGAGAGCTGCGGAAATACTGGGCGCTGAGGCACCTTTTTCTGTTCGGCAGGACTACGTGTTAAAAAGCATAGGCGAGAACTGGGCAAGGAAATGATTGCTGCGAAGGCCAGAGGGCAGCAAGCGAGAATCAAATTTGATAAACTGGAAATAGAAGGCGATTTATACCGCTACGATGACGCAATAGAGGAGAGTGTTCTAATACCGAGCAGGAATTCCAGAACACGTGTACGAGCACGTGGCCGTGCACGAGCTGGGTCAGGTGACACTTTACGTCAGGTAACACTTTACGTCATATGCAGGCGGTTAGTGGATTGGTTGATCTCTTGGGCGAACATGGTGATGACAGCGCGGAAAATCAGAGCGAGACCGAAGGTGGCGCTATGGGCGGACCGGATGACGTATTCAGCTAGGAAAGTGGCCGAGGCGCAGAAAATAATGCGACTTTAGGTACACTTTGTGAAACTTGGGGTAATTTCGTAGGTGATTTTTATAATTTTTTTGAGCTCATATTTATCATTTGATTGTGTTCGAAAGAGAAAAACCGGTACGGGAAGAAACAGCGGTGGGTTATGTGTATTTGTCAAAGAGAGGTTGACTCAAAAGAATGTGGTTAAACGTATTTTTCCAAATTTTGATGACTGTGTCGTTTTGCTGTTCAAAGGAAGTATTTTTCAAAGTAGGCGAGACATAATATTGAATTTTGCCTATGTCTCAAACCAGGGGTCACGAATATATGATAATTTGGTGGAAAATAATGGAATTTTACTGATTGAGAATAATATGAATATGATAAAAAAATGAGTCTCTTTTTTGGCCGGTGATTTAAACGCTCGCAATATGGACTTTCAAGGTTTTATTCCAAGAGATGACTTGCAATATGTCTTCGGTGAAACCGATTACGAGACAGATGACTTTGATATTCCTAGGAAAAACAAAGATATAGATACATTTAACCAGTTTGGTCAGTCCTTGGTGAACTTATGCTGTACTTTTAGCGTTCATATTATAAATGGGCGCCTATATGATGACATTGACGGCAATTATACATGCACTGCGAACGACGGCACCTCGGTCGTAGACTATAATATAGCGTCAAGTGATTTATTTCCTCATGTATCTTATTTCAATGTAGAGAATTGAGACGAATCTGTACACTTTCCTTTGTACTGTCAATTTTAATTTCGATCTAGTACTCCTGATATACAAGCCCACCTTGACTTATCTGAGACCCGAGATCCAAGTTGCATATTCGATGGAAAGAGGACCGTAAAGATCAATTTTTGTTAACTTTCCATGATAATTTAGTTACTGGTAGCAGGAAATTAACCCAAAGTATTAATGAAAATATAAATGAGGCAATTGAAATAATCGTCAGTTTATATACGTCAGCTGCTGCAGCAATGACTAAGCGGTTTAAGTGGAGTGAATCCAACGATCAGCCTCCATGGTGGGACCGTGAGTGTCAAGAGTTGAAACAAAGAAAGTGTTCGTTGCTACGCAAATTTCGCTTAAGTAATTTAAACGCTGATTTTCGATTATATACTAGTCAAAAGTTCTAACCGGCCACTTAGTTTTTATCAGTTTTCCTCAATGCTGTTAGCAATATTACAGCTTTGTTTACAGCCACAGATAGGCGAATATGTCGGTAAATCATACAACTAACAGATTAAGCGATATTTGGTACACTGTATCCAGGAGGCACAGATGAATACGGATATACCCATTTTCAAAATTAACAAGAATTTGCATTGAGTGGCGGGGTAAGTTTTAACATTTTGACCCAAAACGACCACTGTCATGCAGGAAGTGTGTTCATTTCTGCATAAATCTGTTTCTTCAGTCATTTGCTTTAATAATGAAGTGGTTTTGCTCACTTAAATTGGATATTTCAAAAAGTGACTTTTCACAAATTGTGACGAAATGCTGATTTTTTTGTGAATTTTAAAAATGGGGGTACTTCTGTTCGTCGGCGAATCCTGGATGTAATGTTAAGAATTTTGTCAAAACTTTTGGGGCCGATTGCACAAAGCTAGTTTAAGAGTTAACCTTTGGTTTATCCTCAGCTTTAAGAGTTTTGGATTGCACAATGTAGTTTTAAATTAACCTCGAGGTTACCTGAAAGTTTAAAGCAGCCGGATTGCACAAAGCTAGTTTAACTATCCTCTGGCTAAAGGATTAACTTTTTGGATTGCACAAAACTATTTTAGCTAAACCTTGGTGTTAATTTATCCGTCATCTATTGAATATTTAAACCTTCCAAGGGGGTAGTTTAAGACATATTTTATGACATTTTTATGTCAAAGTTGCGAGATGTACTGGAGGAATTATGAGCAAATTCCACGTAGCAATGTATTAAAATTCATGAGAAAGCAAATAAAATCATGCATACAAACAATCAGATAAATAAATTGATTTCAGAAGCAAATTTTAGACAAAAGACCTAAATTTCTGAACAATGATATTTGCCCATCAATACCCCATCCCCATCACTTAATACAGCGGTCTGATGTATTTAGTTGTTTTCAAAATAATTATTCATTTAAAGACCGGCATGTCTGATAAAATAGAGCTTCAGTAAAATTTCTCTGTTATAAATTATAACAAACAGCATAGCCAATGAAAATTTGTCATTAAAGTTTGGCTTTTTATGCCCCCGTGACGATAGTCAGGGGGCATTAAGATTTGCCCCTGTCTGTCTGTCCGTCCGTCCATCTGTCTGTCCGTTCGTCACACTTTAGGGTATAGAGTTTGTGTAATCAACTCCTCCAACAGTTTTCAATGGATCTTTTTCAAACTTTGCATACTTGTTGTGGACATATTGAAAATGTGCATGTGGATTTTTGATGGTGCCAAAATTAATTTTGACAGACTTACGTCCTATTGAACTTAGTCATTTTATGCAAAATTTTGCATTGTAGGGTATGGAGTTTGTGTAATCAACTCCTTCCACAGTTTTCAATGGATCTTTCCCAAAGCTTGCATGCTTGCTTTGGACATATTGAAGATGTGCATGTGGATTTTGGATGGAGCTAGAAATAATTTTGACAGAATTACGGCCTTTTAAACATAGTCATTTTACGCAAATTGTTTGCATCGTAGGGTATGGAAATTGTGTAATCAACTCTTTCAGCAGTTTTCAGTGCATCTTTTCCAAAGCTTGCATAAGTGCTGTGGACATATTGAAGATGTGCACGTGGGTTTGTGATGGAGCTAGAAATAATTTTGACAAAATTATGGCCTTTTTAACTCAGTCATTTTAGGCATATGTTTTGCATTGTAGGGTATGAAGTTTGTGAAATCAACTACTCCCACAGTGTTCAGTGGATCTTTTTCAAACCTTGCATACATGTTGTGTACATATTGAACATGAGCGTATGGGTTTTTGTTGGAGCTAGAAATAATTTTGACAGAATTACAGCCTTTTGAACTTAGTCATTTTAGGCATATGTTTGCATTGTACGGTAAGTACTTTGTGTAATCAACTCCTCCCACAGTTTTCAGTGGCTGTTTTTCAGACATTGTACACTTGTTGTGGACATACTGAAGAGGTACATGTTGATTTTTGATTAAAAAAAAATGACAGAATTATGGCCTTCCAAACTTTGTTTTTATGCAGCATTTTTGCACTATAGGTTATGGAGTTTGTATAATGTTTCTAGGGGGTTCTTTGTAGATAGTGATTTAGCTTAAAAGGTGCTTTAGGAATGTACACATGTCCTGTGACAGGCGCTGCACGGGGACATCATTAGTGTCTTACAGACACAATTTTCTAGTTTGTACTAAAGTACAGGAAGAGCTACTTCAATAACTGAGATCTAGCATCCAGGTGGGCATGGGTGTGGGAACACCATGTCAAGTCACTCAGTCCTGAAAATTTGGCATACAGTTTTAAAGGTCCTTGATCCTTTGGTGGATTTTTAGATACTTCAGTAGATATTTATATATGTATAACATGTTACATAATTCTTCCTTTTTTCTCTGTGACATCTTTTTAACAGTAAAAAGGGTTCCTGATAATACTGAAATACCTTTGAAAGGACATAAAATCGCAAGTCATCAATCCATGTATTTTTCTCCACGAGGCGGAGGTCAAGGGCACTGGCTTCGAAATTTAAAGTTTTTGTTTTCAGCGTTCTAAGGGCTTATAGTTAAAAAATTATTTCAGTGGACTTTCGGTATTATAAGCAATGAAATATAGCGTACACGTTAAAAATTTCATCATTGTCTTGCTTCAGCTCAAAGGGGAACCAGGAGTGGTCGTCACTAAAATTCTACAAGAAGCGCTTCGCGCTTCATGGAATTTTAGCTCCGCCCACTGGTTTCATCACATGATGAACACTGAAAAATCAAATTTTAATTCTTAAATGTTAGGCAGTATAACCTTCAGATCTGACGATAACGTATAGATTGATGTGCATATCTTGAGCGATATGACTGGCAAAAAAAGGGAAGGGGAACATGTTTTGGAAACGAATTATGCAATGTTCTTGTTCTGGTTTCCCGTCCAGCAGCAGAAAACAAAAGTGGGACAATGAATGGGGCCTAAGGCTTGTAGGGTTAGGGTTGTATTTTTACCATTTGATTCATTTTTCAATAACGAAAATAGGTCATTTTAAAAATGACATTTTATTTTTACCATTTGAATGGTTTACCATAAGGAGGCCGTCATTCCCATAAAACGTTAGTTACACAATAGAAGCTTTGGACACATTTGCAGATTTGAAGAATCAGGACCACTCCTACTCACTGCCCTAGAAATTCTTTAGTTTAGCCTTGATCAGCAGCAGAATAGTTGGCATCAGAATATTGTAAGGGGCCCTTAAATGTTCAGGCAAGCTGCCTATGTGAATTACTTGTGAAAAAGCAGATTTAAACTCAATCTTATTGTTTGTGATTTTTTGCTGTAGGGGGTCAGTACCATTTGGAATGGTACCGTCCAGTAGCCACTGTAGCATGACGTTAATTAATCCTGCGCATCAGTTGCATACGTCCGGTACAAGAACATGCATGCACATTTAATTTGGTGTATATTCCATTAAAAGTCACAAATAGAACTGAAATTTAATATCCTTCAATTGTTTTACTATAGTTTACGTCACACACACACACACACAGCGTTTGTTTATGCAAAATGTTGGCATACTGAAACGGTTCAAAATAAGACATGTCTGGTGCTGATACAATATGTCCCTTGATTGTTTTTGGACAGTATGCCATTATAAAAGTGGCGAGTTGGGTATAGCCTAATATCATATAGCTACAAGCAAGATTGTGAATGCAAATGCATTCCAATATCATGGGCTCTTCTTTTCTTGCCCACATGTGCAAGAAAAATGCTTTATTTTCAGCAGGGACAGCTCATATACAACCTAGTAGCAGTGTTTAACTCAGTTTCTAATGGCAACAGAGGTGATATGAGACAAATTGCATCAACAATTTTATCTGGGCTAACCTTGCTCTTATCCTAGGATAACTATCCCAGGGATAGCTATTCCCTGCTTAAACTTCTTTTCTGCAATCCACTTTAGTACTCAGTGCTAGCTATCCCAGGATAAGCCTTAGTCAAGGGATAAAATAAAATAGTTTTGTGCAATCGGCCCTTGATGGCTAAGTTGACCGACACATCTGCTTATTTGGGTATGTAAATAGAATTGTAAGATTGTTTAGGGCTCTGAAGAAAATCGGTAAACTGTAAGTGGCCGGTTAGAACTTTTGGCTTGTATATAAGCAAGCCCGAAAAGAGTTCAAACAGAAATTCAAGCATAATAAGCAGTTATATCAAAACGATCGCAGACAGGAGGTTTCTTCAGGCTCGGAAAGATCCGCGTAAATTCTGGCGAATTGTTAAGGGTACGAATCAGTCAGCAGAAACTTCCAAAATCAAAAGCTCTGAATGGCAGGAATAGTTTAGTTCTCTTTTATACTGCGACAATGCCGCTGATATTGGCTCAGTTGATGACACGGAGTTTGATGCAGCTGCTTCTGCGAACGTATCGAATGAGGAAATTCCCTGTCTGAGGTCCTATCTAGCATTAAACATCTTAAACTCGGAAAAACTTCGGGCCCTGACTGTATTGGTGCAGAGTTTTACATTAATACATCCTCCGAAATTTCGCCTGTATTGAAAGATCTTTTTAATAGCATTCTTAATTCAGGCAATTTCCCCCCGGCATGGGGCCGAAGTATTATCTGTCCCATACACAAAAGTGGCTCAGATCCTAGTAACTTTCGAGGAATTGCACTGATGAACACAATGTATAAACTGTTTTCAGCTATTTTGAATAAACGAGTGTATAAATGGGATATAGCCCAGGCGGGATTTCGGTCGGGGTACTCGGTTGTAGACAACATATTTTCATTAAGTGCATGTGTCCAGAAATATTTATCACGGCGGGGTGGGCGCTTTTATTGCCTTTGTGTGGATTTCCAGAAGGAATTTGATAAAATACAACATCAAAAGCTGGTACAAAAAGGAATCCATGGGAAATATTTACGTATACTAAAAGCAATGTATTAAAACTTAAGTGCAACCGTGCGAACAGATTGTGGCGAAACGTGTATTTTCCCTTGCAATATCGGAACCAGACAAGGGGACGTAAGTAGTCCGCTAATCTTTGCTTTATTTATTAATGACTTATGCACCTTGCTTCGCGAGCAGTGTGGGGATGGGAGTTTTATAACCCCCGATGTAGCCGACATATTCTGCCTGATGTATTGCAAATTGTGCTGAAACAAGAGTAAGGCTGCAAAAACAAGTAAACTTAATTAGTGAATTTTGTGATTCGAGGGACATGAAGGTTAATTTGAATAAAACCGAAATTATAGTTTTTCGAAATGGAGGCCCGCTTCGTAACTACGAACGATAGCATCTGAACGATACGCCTTTGAGCATTTTCGAATTGCCAACTCGTGCTACTCGGGTTGAACTTTGGCGCATGCGTACAAAGGTACTCGAGTACTGCCGTGCCGAACACTTCGAGTAAAGAAAAAAATGGCGACGACCATCGATCTTTTTACCTTTAAGTCCAAAGTCCTATTCTCGCAATTTTCTTTTAAATCTCAGGTGTTTAATATTCACAAGAGTCGGGACTCACAAACAATTTTTAAATTTTAAAAGAAATTGCAATTCTGAAGTCGTTACTGGCCCCGCTGTAAACCCTGCACTAGCAAAATAATTATAGTAATCAGTATGATGAACATTCTTATCCATTCTCACTATTATTAAACAGAAAAAGGTCAAATCATTGGCGTGACAATGTGTCATTATGAAGGCAAAACCAAAGATCTGGCTTCTTTTAGAGCGGAAGTTCACTTTCCGCCATCTCTAATCCAGGCTACCCGAGGTGAGGTGGGGGTTACGGTAGTCGAGTAAATACGAATATGTGCGCAGTACTGCGCATGCGTATTGCGGTTACTCGTGTTGTTCGGTCAGTAACTCTAGTTACTCTAGTTACTCGAGTTGACAAACCGAAACTGCTCTTTAAGAACAACTTCCGAATATAAGTATATGGGACTTATTTTTACACCCAAGCTGTCATGGTCGAAAGCCAAACGTAAACTTGCAGCTCAGGCTAGGAAAGCTTCCTTCTGTATACGAAATTACCAACGTAAATTTGGATATTTTAAACATGAGGAAACATTTCGCTTATTTGGTGCTATGGTGAAACCCATTCTCTGTTTTGGCTCCGAAGCATGGGGATATGAGTATTCAAGTGTTATAGAGTCAGTACATAAAGAGTTTTGTAAATATTTTCTTGGGGTTAACAGCTCTGTTAATAAAGCGAATGCGGACGATTGCCCATCTGTGTTACATATATAACAAATTGCATTAAATACTGGTGTAAATTGTTACGTATGGGTAATCACAGATATCCAAAGAATTGTTATAAAATTTTAAAATCACTTGACGAAGCTGGAAGGCATACTTGGGCATCAAACGTTCGCAGTCTCCTTTACAAGTACGGGTTCGGCTATGCTTGGATCGCTCAGGAAATTGGTAATGTAAATATATTCGTCAGTCAGTTCAAACTTCGCTTAACAGATTGTATGAAGCAAAACTGGCATGCTGATATAAATGAGTCTCCACGCTGTGACTCGTATAAAGAATTTAAAACTCTTCTAAACGTTGACAGATATTTGTCCATGGAACTGCCATTTTATCTACGCAAGGCTTTTGCTAGATTTCGTACATCAAGTCACAAACTAAATATTGAAATTGGTCGTCATCATAATATTAACAGAGCTGATCGAATTTGCATTTATTGTTTAAACCAATTTAACACCATAACAATTGAAGACGAGTTTCACGCATTTTTCATTTGTCCGAAATTTGATGCTCAGCGTGAGAATTATCTGATTCCTTGGTACCGAGAAGGAGATAGCAGACCTCATGCAAGACACAAAACCGGACATTATTAAGAAGCTGTGCGCATTTATAAACGAAATCCTTAAAATTAAAGACTCTGAATATACTAGATAAAATCATTTATGATACTGTTCGGCACAACTATAAACTTTGATATGTTTATGTATACTGTGGTGGCCTATATTTACTCAATAAACTTATAGACTTATATATAGCTGAATCAGTCCTTCACGAGACGAAGGGATTAAAGTGGCTCTGGTGGGGGACGCCTGCGCTCGCGAGTTATTACGTAGGCCTTTCTTACCTATGTCTGCAGTTACGGTGTCCCGCGGAATGCGCTAGTAGGGTGTGGCTCGGAGAGGGCTGCTATGGTTGCCTGCCGAGACCTGCCTAACAATTCTTCTTTGTAATAGATTCCATTCACCTAGTGCACCATTACGTGCGCAGCTCGAGGGCTTAACTATAACTTACATCAAGATCTTGTTGGTCCTGAGTGCGCACTTTCCCTGAAGGTGATGTCGGAGAGGGAATTTGCCTTTGGTAAACTGTAGCCCCATTGAAGTCATGCCAAAGAGGGGCAATTATACTTTTTTCATATGGAAACTTTTTAGGCTTGTTAGTATCACCCTCCATATCTTGATCAAAAACTATAACTCCATCATCAGAGATCTGAAAAAAAAAGATTTATTTTAATCAATTACCCCAAACAAAGAAACAAAACAATAAAAGCCTTGCGAGAATCTGCAGCTTAACTATTTTTGCTTTCTTCCCCTTTGCAGGCCAGAGGAGACAACCCCCGTAGTTTTGTCTTGACAGGAAGCTTTCATGACCTTGATCGCAAGTTCAAAAAAGTCTCTCTTTTTTTTTTGCACAGATTTTATCTTCTTCTTTATTTTCTAGTCCTTTGGGATCATTGATTCCATTGCAGAACTTTGAAAATATTTGAGGGTCACTGATGAGGCCTAATTGGCCGAAACTAGCTAGTCTGGCCCAGAAAACTTATACACTCGACAGTTTTCAGTTCTTTGGTGTGATCCTTGCTTCCAAAGGATAACCCTTTTATAGAACATATTGATATAACCCAGGGGCATTTCCTGATAATCTTACTATGTTGGCTTGTCGACCTTGATTATAATTCCAAGATCATATAAATCCAATCATCTCAATTGTCTCAATGTCTCCTCTTAAATATATTTCTTGTCAGAGTGCAATTCTTCAAGAAAAAAATATGGAGATTTTTGTCAAAAAGGCAAAAATAACAAAATTCTGGCTCACAGTGGCAAAAAATAAATTATCATTACGAGTTTGCTGCATGTGAGTTATTTCATGATGATACAAAACTTTTGAAAAATGACTCTTATACAGTTATATCGCACATGCAGAAATCTTCATTTTTCCAAAGTTTTTTCGAAGTTTTAGAAAATCGTCCGAATCATCAAATTATTAGAAAATCTGGTAATTTGGGATTCAAAATGAGTAAGGCTATGGGTAAAGGACGCGTAAAAAACAAAATTTTGGTTTGAAGTGAGCAGGTATTTTGCTCATTTCCGGTTTGAGTTACGAAATTCAAAAGGCGATAAAATGTTTTCCTGGAAAAAATCTTTGTCTTCCGATTCGCTGGCCGTAGACGGCCCTTTTACTCTTGCAGCAGAGGTCACCAAAAATGACATGCACCCATACCAGAAGGGTAACAAATAGCATCATTTATCATTTTAAAGCTGAGAGTGTGATGAGTTCAGAAGTGCATGATGCCATTTCCCAAATTTCGGCGAAAAGTTTTACAGCCCTTCAAAACAGGGTACCCTCAGCATAGCTAGTACACGAGATGACGACTTCTTCAATAAAGATTAAAACATATTCACTAAACAAAATGCTAGTTATTAAAATGTTTACAATCCAAAAGTGAACATTCTTCCTGTCTGCATTTACTATGCTGTCTGCAGACCTAGAAAACAACAAACAGAAAGGTCATTGAGTGCAAAAGTCGCGAAAACTAGTGACTTATTTACAAAGAGCAAAACTCATAGTAATTTTTGTGGCCTTGCATTATTTAAGCATAAAACAAGCTTTCCTTGCAGGCAAAAGTGAATTAACATGTTTTCAGCCAGAGTAAGTTTTAGTAAAATCTATTTTGGTATTTATTCCAATTTATTTTGGCTCCACCAACAGATTATAGCAAAGGCTATACTACATTGTAGCACATGAAAGAGTGCACAAATGCACTTGGCCAAACGTATGTGCCTGTGTATGTTGATATGGGTCTCTTTAAGAAATCATAAGAAATCACTTGGGCTAAACCTGTAGTTATATGCAAGGTATCATGCCATGACAGTGTTTGCCGCATTGGACATCTGTATGGTGATGCGAGACTGTCACTCAAGGAACTGCTGTTTGAATCTTATATCTTTTCTGTTAACAGTGCACAGCAACTCTTGTCTGGAAAAGATTTGACAAAGCTTTATGAGCATTGAAACTTGCAGATAAGACTCTTATCATCAGATTTCTCATACAGTTAAAATTATGGTGCAGCAAGAAAACCTTGGCTTTCCATGATATTATACATCACCATTTGCATGAGTTCTTAGACAAGTTTGCTGACGGAGAATCAGACAGAAAAACAATCCATGAACTGGTATCTGCTCGTCTTGGGGCAGTTGTGAAAAAATACCTACTAGAGCTGCTGTCAGAGTGCATTTCTTCACCATTTCGATCGATTTTGTGATGACTTTCTCGTCAGGGTGATGCTTCTGTGCGTTCTTCTTTTCCACGAGGCTTGGAATTTGGGATGTCCACTACTATGCAAAGCTGAACTGTTGCGACTCCTGTTTGCAAGCATCCGATCAACGTACACAAGAAACATGTCGTATCAGATTATTCAAATGCAATTTATTCCTGAACATGTGATCAAAAGTTTTATGGAAGGCTTGTTTGCTGCACAAAACTGTCTAAGGGCAAGTTTAATTCTGTATTCTGGATTGAATATGTACTCAAAGCAACAAAAAACAAGGCTTTGAAAGGACCACGAGGAATCATTAGACTAACCCTATAAGGAAATGCACTGGCTAAGTGGTTCTTAGCAAGACCCGTGATTGCCAAGTACTCAATGCTGCTCCATTAATGTGTCTGTAAAAATGCAGTAAAATCAAACCAAAGTGAAGTTTCACATTATCCAGATATAAAGGCAGCACAGAAATAGTACAAATCGGATATGAAGAAGATGGTCTAGATGTTTGATGGTCAATTTATACCTTCGGCCTAACAGATCTGTCAAATACATCTTACACATTTTGCAGCAGGTGTTGTTTTATCCAGTTCAAACAAAATAGCCTTGAATAAATTAAGTGAGATGGCAAAACCTTCGAACGAAAGAAAAATTATCAAGGTTGAAGGACAAGAGAAAGCTAAAAAAAGTTTCTACGATCCAGTACCATAGGCCAATGTAAAAAATTATGGCTGACATGCAAGAGAATCATAAAATTACTGATTGAAACGCTTGACTAGCGGCTCTATACATACCGGTTTTTCCAATTTTCACGTACAGCAAAATGGATGATCAGATTTTGCTATTATTTTATATAAAGGAATCTTGATTTGACACTTGGGGTGTTTTCCTTAAATAAACCACAACGTTTGCGTTTCATTTGCACGTTTAAAAGGCTCTCTGTTGCAAACAGGAATCATACACGCAGAGGGAAAAGGAAGTATATATTTTCAAATGCCTGTATTTTCCTTATTATTCACTGCTCAGGTCTGAAATTCCGATATATCTTTCCTTAAAGTACAATTATGTGTTCTTGTAAGATTACTTATTGACTTGCTTGACAAGCGATACGATACTATACCTACCTGTTTGTTTTCCCTTTTTGCACGTGCATGATACGATTTTGCTGCAAAATCAGTATTTGCATTTTCGGTTATTTTTTCTGAACAAACCGCAATGTATGCGTTTCGTTTACATGACGACAATGATTTTTGTCCAGACAGAAGTTGTTACAAGCTGACCGCTGAAAGAGGTTTGTAACTATCTTAATGAAATACAGTAGAGTCACGGCTGATTGGCTAAGAAGTGTGTACTTTCTGTTTGCCTATGACTACTCTTCTTCTCCGTGTATGATTTCTGTCTGCCACAGAGAGCCTTGTCATCGTGCAAATAAAACGCAAACGTTGTGGTTTGTTCAGAACAACCATCGAAATTTCAAATACAGATTTACAGCTAACTCGTAATGTCCATTTTATTGCACGTGGAAAACATGCATAACCGGCATGTACGTTCAAGAGCCGTTAGTCAAACGTTTCAATGAGTAATTTTACTCATATCAAACAGCCCTGTGCCACGAGCAATGAGTAAATTATAAGCACTCAAAAAGTGTATACTTTCTTTTGCCTCTCAGTATAGTTGTTCGTTTTCAGCGTAAAATCAATAAAAATGATCATGAAAAGATGTCCTAGATAGTTCTATGTACAATAATAATAGTAATAGTAATAGAATTCGGAAAAAACAGGAAATGTATCAAGTAAGATACTGTATACAGATTAAAATTATTAGAAAAGTTTACCTAGATAGTTTTTACATACAATAATAACAACTTATATTTAAGAAATAGATCTATGTGTTCAATTTGCCTTAGAGTAACTTACCCTAGAGTACTGAGGCTGAATGGACTCAGATGAGCTACAGGACCAATGGTCCTCTTGTTATTAATAGTATAACAAGTAAATATTTCTAAAAAAATCATGAAAGATTTTTAGAATCTAACTAAAAACAAGAGGCCCACGGGCCACAAAGCTCACCAGATCTCTAGCTCAAAATTGCTATCACATATATGTACAGCCTCAAAATTGATGTCATATCTGTACAGGCTAAAACAAAATATTCTACTGCAAAGTCTCAGTCTGACAGTCTGTTGACTTGATAACAAAATGTTTAACTTTTTTCCATAAAAAGGATGACAACTGATTGAAATGAGCAGTGTGCAGAAAGAACATAGAGCTGTTACAAGACCATTCCAGGAATATTTCTGAAAATGTTAAGTCAGAATATCTACAATGGCTTGGCAATAAATTCCATTTTTTGTTTTTATCATAAGTGGCCATACCAACCATGTCCTTTGAACAACAACAATGGAAAACATAAAATCGGTAAACGCTAATATGATTAACATGTCTATGAAGTTTGTGCTTCATACAGCATATGGTTACTAAGGAGATAATATAAGGTATTTTTCTGTTGCTGCATTTTGATTTCCATGGCAAGAAATAAAAATGAACAGTGAGTATAAAATCATATAGCTGATAGAAGACTACTGAAGGATCATTTCTATAAAAGTTTGTCAAAATATCTGCAATGGCTTGGCAAATATCTGCAATGGCTTGGCAAGAGATGCCAGTTTCTGCATTAAATTTCTTAAATGATGAATATGTCTGTAAAGTTTCAGCATCAAAGGGCTTGTGCTTTCTGAGAAGATAATCTTTAATTATATTTTTTCCAGTTTTTGCATTTTGGTTTCCATGCCAACCAAAAAAAATGAGCATTTAGCCAAAAAACATATGGCTGATAGATGACTTCTCAAATATATTTCTATAAAAGTTTTGTCAAAATATCTGCAATGGCTTAGCTGTAAATGCCATTTTTTTCAATTTTCCCCATTATTAGTCAATGCAACACTAAGTAGCTATAGCAACCAAACTAAAAAGCCGATTTTCATAAAAAAAACCTCTCTATCTCCCAGCCCCAGGATGCTAGAGATGAAATCTGGGCCAAAGCTGCCCATTGGCTTAAGAGGAGATAATTTTTTGAGTATTATTTTCTCCATTTTTGCATTTGGTTTCCATGGCAACCAACATAAAGAGCAGCAGGCAAAAAACCATATAGCTGATAAAAGACTTCTCAAGGGACCTTTCTGTAAATAATTTGTCAAAATATATAACATCAAAAGACCAAAACGGATGCACCGCCGTGGAAATGTCACTGATAAATTACATGGGATGAGTTTAAACCAGTCGAAAGTACCGTTTTGAAAATATCTTAATTCGAACAAACATTCTCTGCTCTTGAAGGAACTTTTTTAGATTTTAATTGTACCTCACTGCAACTGGTGTTGTGCCGTGTGGCGGCCGTAAAACGTCTCCCGGTACATCATCCATAGTGCAGATTATATTTTATTTACATCCTTTGAGATCGGAGGATAGATTATGAGAAATCTAAAATTTGAGATCGATTTAGACTATTATTCTAGATCATCGTCTTTTATATTATTTGGATCCTTTTGAAATTAATCAGTCTTTGAATCGACTGCCAAATTAAAATTAATATATTACAGTATGCTTTTTTCTGGTTTCGTCACCATATATTGTCAGGGTCACTGACGAGGCTTTATTAGCCGAAACTACGTAGTCTGGCCCATATTCCTACTTCTGTATGTATTCTCTGCTCTTGAAGGAACTCTTTTAGATTTTAATTAGGCACATTTGACTGTAGCATCATTTAATCTGATGGATTGTTTTCAAATAACGGTTACAAACCTACATTTCTGAATACCAAACTGTATGTTATGATCAGTTATTTTGCTAAAGGGCATGTTTCAAATGTGTAAAGTTATGATATTAATGGGAAAATGATAGTGTTCCACAATTTGGCTGTTTAAAAGTCAGAATTCCAAAAGAGTGTTTTTTATGGCTTTACGCAAACATTAACTGTTGAGTATGTTACTTTTGTTAAAATATGTGTTGTAAGGTCAAAAATAATTTATAAACATTTGCTTTATATCATGTTTAACATGATCTTAGTGCAACAGACCCAATTCTGTCTGTTTTAAATAGTTTTAATTAAGCAATCTTTTGTAAGAATAATTGTGTAAAAATCACTTTTCAGCCTCCATTAGGGAATTGGTGTAACCACGTTCTACATGGCTGACAAAGTATAAAAGGTAGAAGGCGCAAATTTGCTCGAAACGTATTGAAAGTTGCTAGTTCAATCAGAAAAATTGAACAGTTTGGGCTATTTTGTCACAGAGTTTTCGTAAAATGCAACGATTTAAGTTAGAATTTTAAATTTTCAAGGTGTATATATTTGTCACGAAAATAACAGCAAAGAAGTTCAAAATTGTTTCCGAAGTAGCTTAACTTATAGTTAATTCGACATTCCTTCAAAAAATATGGGCATTTGATACAGTTATAATGTCTAAGCATACTTCTTATTGACTTCAATAAATAGTTTTGATATTCAAAATTTAATGGAGTAACGTAAATAATTGACCACTACAGGCTTATGCAATGTGGCAAAAGCTGAACTTTCAGACTACAGACCAAGGCAATTATTTTGATATATGAAAACAAATGTTACACCCCGTAGACCACTATCTTCCTTTTCTATGCCACTTACGCAATCATGTTGTCTAGCTCATCATTGTCAACATGCGTGCAAAGTATGAAAGTTAGTATTTATTCAGATCGCTATATGCCGACATTGAACATAGAGTGATATATGCGGTAATATTATGTACAACAGTATTTCTATCAATGAGCCAGTTGAAACGCAAAACACAGAACCAGACTCTTTTTAATGGTGTGCTACATCTAAAATAAAATACACAGATGCATTGAATACAATAGATATACAAGAGAAAGTAAATCTGCTTGCGGAAATGGCCAAAATATAATCGACAGTATAACTGATAATAATGGTATGAGCAGGTAATTTAGCATAATTTAGAAAAACAGTTAAATGAAAAAGAAACAAAGACCGAAAACATTGACAAGAAGTTGTAAGATAGGAATTGTCACAATCTTTTGCCTGAAGTTAAGCAAAACATGCTTTTTCTATAAACATTACAAACTATACCGATACTATAGAAAGTTTAAGGATTATTAAAGACTTAATACGTATAGAAAGAGACGATATAAAGAACAACATACAAATTTGTTAACAGATGCAAGACAAAATGACCCTGTATTAGCATGGAAAGTTATAGTTGAATTACAAAGAAACACAGCGCCAACAGAAAAGTCAGAGTCAATTAATTGTAAAGAGTCGTATGATCATTTTTATTAACTTTTACATACAAATATAACCCAGGTTAAGGATGAAAGAAAGCAGGCGGTCGTTACTATGAAAAGTAGAGCTTCGGTAGCAAGGACTTTGATATTACAGAAAAACAAGGTTTTCAAGCAAGTAAAAAATTTAAGAATAATAAGTGCACATGATCTAGTTAAAAATGAAAGGATTAAATCTGCACTGCCAATATTAATTAAACCAACTGTTAGAGCATTTAATACCTTCCTTACATCAGGCGAATCTCTAAAATCTTGGAAAGCAGGCATTATCGATACATAAAACAAGGTAGTAAATATGGTGTAATAATTATCGTGAATTATCACTAAGTAGTTGTTTTGCAAAGTTGTTTTGTCATGTTCTTAATGAAAGAATTTTACAATATTTAGAAGAAAAAACCTTTCTCAAACCCGAACAAGCTGGCTTTCGTAGAAATTATAGAACAACAGACCACCTGTATGTCTTAAAACCACTATAAATATGTAGTAAGCAGTAGCAAAGGTCGTAAATATTTGCTTGTTTCATTGACCTACTGCTTTTGATACATTATGGCATGAAGGATTACCATTAAAATTACAAAAAGCTGGGAAAAATGGGAAAGTATATGAACTTATAAAGTCAATGTACAAAAATTCTGTCTCAAGAGTAAGAAGTAGACAATATCTTTCCAGTCCAATTGATAATACACAGGGTTTCACCAGGGTAGTGTTTTGAGTCCTCTTCTGTTTAATGTATTTATGAATGATATTGGTGAGAACATATCGTTAGACGGTTCATAACTAAAAAGGAAGTCATTTATCATATGCTGATGACTTGGTGCTGTTGTCAACATCGGCTGAAGGTTTGAAAAATAATATTGCAAAGGTCAATGCATTTTGCAAAAATTAGGGTCTTAAGATTAATATAGACAAAGTCAAAAATTATGGTTCTTTCGAAAAGTGGCAGACCAACGAAAAATAATTTAAAATTCACCATAGCTGATAGTAATATGGAATGTGTAAGCCAGTATAAATATACTCAACCGAATTAAAAACGCAACACTTAATTTATCCAATATTCCATAGCTCATGACATATGCAGGTTATTTTCAGGTTAATTTTTAAAGTCAATTCCAAATGGTTCACGCTTGAGAAAATGGTTCACCTGGATTACCCGATTTTCAAAAGTCTCAGCAAAAGGCAGAACTATCGCGAGACAGGATATATACGTCACATCGGACGCCGGGTCTAAGATAATCTGTGGTCTCCCAAGTGCGTCGAACTCTTTCTACAATTCTAAAGATCATTGATGGGTGGTAATTGAAATGTTTGGCTTCCAATCGCAGGCTTACATAAGCATGCAACAGTCCAAGCGCCTTGGCAGACATATTCCTAATTGAGACTTTTGATAATTGGATAGCTATCGGTAATGCTCTTTCAAGCGTGAACCATTTTATCAACGGAAATGAATTTCTGGGACAGTAAACGTTAATCCCTGCTGAGTTACGAAATTAAATTGAAAAAGATCTGCATATCACATGAGCTATAAAATATTGGAAAAATTGAGGTGTTGTGTTTTTAATTCGGTTGAGTATACTTAGTCGTGACTATTTCCAATAATGGCAAATTTAATGTGGCTGAAAAGACAGAGCTTTGTTTTCTATAAAACAAAGTATACTAAGCAAAATATATTTAGCAAATTTTTGTATTTTGCAATTTTACTAATTACTGAAGTGCAACATTTAGCGAAATGAAAATGCATCGAAGGGAACTGTATTTGGGGCTTAAGATACCATGGGATTACAAAAGCCATCTTTAAAACCGTTATTAGGTGAAAGCGATAAGCGCGGAAGGGGTCATTCGCCGAAATTCGCACCCATTGAAAAGCAACATAAAAATGGCAAGCATGTGATTTTTGTACGGTCTTTCTCATTATTTTCATGCCCAGTTTTCTTGTCAAAGCTATTGAATGTGTAAAAGATATGGTTAAGCTTAAAACTGACGAAGCTTAGCATGCGCCATTGACGTT
This sequence comes from Ctena decussata, assembly GCA_963989385.1. Classification (NCBI taxonomy): domain Eukaryota; kingdom Metazoa; phylum Mollusca; class Bivalvia; order Lucinida; family Lucinidae; genus Ctena; species Ctena decussata. Next base: position 22,564,881 of record OZ022514.1, on the reverse strand, counting down.
AAAACGTTATAATTCGGTCCAATTTGCAATGATTCACGGGTGCTTCAGTTCAATGCAGAATCAAAACCTGAGAAACACCAATAGGCTAAAATTAAAGGTCACACCATGATTAATTGAACTGTGAAGTTTCTTCACTGGAGTGTAACGTAACTGTGAGAAAATGATGACGTTAGTCTGAGACTTTTGACTTATGCTTAGTAACCGGGAAGAATTTTCTTTTTGAATTGTTTAGGTTATCATATTGGTAGACACCAAACAATCATACACTCGAAAGGAATCCAAGATATACTGATTAGAAACAACTTTTTAAGATGATAACGTAAAAACAAGGGAAAACGTCGAATTTCCGAACTTTGTAAACCTCATACGCGTAGCATAATCAAATGTTTTAGAGCGTTTTCCTTTATTTTAGCAGCAAACCAGCCGCCTCATTATGGTTTTGGCTTTTGTACATGATCAAAAATGTACTTCAGATACAATGGTCATAAAAACTGACGTCACGGTAGTTCAAACGCTACAATTGAACCATTTTGAATCTTTTACATGCCAACCACTCTCGAATGATCGGCCTTTGTATCTTTATGCAGTAAAGTGACAAATAAATCCTAATATGATGGATCTGATACATACAGAAAATTGCTATATTTAGTGTGCATAGTATATATTCAACATGTTATTGTTGAAGCCATCAATAGCATTTAATATATTTGATTCTCTTGTAAAACCGATAGCAATATTCAGTGGTTTGGCTACAAAACAACTTATCATAAAGAGTCTATTGATGAAATGTTCGAGCTTTCACTTAAAGGAAATAATAAATTTGATCAAGTCTTTGTTTCTTCTAAACGAGTTCTCTGCTCTTCTTCTCTGCTCTTTAAAATCTTAATTTGAAAAACCTGTCTTAAAGCACAATTTTCACAATAACAATCAAAAAGATGTAGTTACTCCGTGTGTGTGTGTGTGTGTGTGTGGGGGGGGGGGGGGGGGGGGGTCATGCGTCTTATAGCAAAATTAAAGATTTTCTGCCATTGAAAATTCTAAGCCCGTCTTTCAAACGGAGCTAGATCTTGGGAATGGTAAGGATCCGTCTCATAGCACAATTTCACCACAGTGATAAAGATAATGTAATTTTCTCTGTGTGTATGTTTGTGCGAATGGGGGGCGGGCTTCATGCATCTTATAGCAGAATTAAAGGGATTCCCTCGAAAGAGAAAGTCTAAGCCTCTCATTAAGATGATTCCAGATCTTAGGGATTAGCACAATTTTCAAAAAGAGATATTGTGGTACTTTTCTTTGTGTGGGTGGGGACATGCGTTTTATGGCAGAATTATAGACTTTTCATTCAATGAGAAAATCTAGGCCGGTCTGTGAGACGGATCTAGATGTCTGGAACTAAAACACCGTCTTACTGCACAATTATGCTATAGTTATTAAGATATTGTGGCTTTTTCTCTGTGTGATTTGGTGGGAGAGACATGCGTCTTATAGCCAAATTAAAGAGTAAACAGCTTATGAAACATAACAACTGAGAAAAAATATAAAAAATAAGTATATGTTGGACGAATTATCAGAATACTTTATGTCGGCTATTCAACTTATATCGTTGTAATATATTTATTTGTAACTTTAACGCTTACTACGAACTTTGCGTTCAACGGTTGTCTATGCCTTACAATAACAACCGGGACACTCTAATTAAAAGTGCCCACGAGACCATTCCCCACGTAGAACGCATCATCATACATTTGCAACATTCGATTTTTGACTATCCGAATAACCGATAATCGCTAATACAGGAAACCACTAAAACACTGTTTCTTGTTTTATATTTTAGACGCTGATAGCTTTTGAAAGAAAAATTCTTCAGCTTTTTAAAGAAATTTTTTTCTTTCAACAGTTTGTTTTTGTAACAAATTGGTTCTTTTTAGACATGAAGAACTCTACCTTAGCTCCTATTTGTTTCAATATAAACGTATTCATACCTAATTTAGTGCGACAGCCGCGCGTTTCTGTATTTAACTTCTTCAGTGTCGCTAAATCCCAAAGTTTGATAGAAAAGATATGATGGCAGGTCTCGGCAGGCAACGAGCATCCCTCTCCGAGCCACACTTACTGTCGCATTCAAAAAATGATTCAAAAAATGTTTATGGCACTTATGGGATTATATGCATGTTTCAATTCTGCGATATTTGGCATAATTTTTGAAGAAGTAAAATAAAAACATTTTGGGACTTTTTTCAATTTTGTGCATCGACAGTCGTTAATTTCACCATCATTTTGCATCTTCCGAGTTTTTCATTATCTGCCACCGGAGTCATTTTTGGAGATGGGTCTTGTAAGCTACGTTATCCTTTCAATTTTCACTCTGCGACTGTAAATTCTTGCATTTTTGTAAAATATTAACAGGTATTGTAATTTCTCCCTTCGAATTGAAATTATTTAGAAAAAAATATATATATACTCCTCGCCAAAAGTTAAGCATATTTTCAAAGTAAAAGTACCAGGATTATTTTTGAAATCATAATACTGAAGTTCTAACATTCAGTTTGAGGATAAATGCATTCTTTCATCAACACCTATGCTAAGCATTGTAAAAACACCAAATTTAAATCGATTTGAGTAAGCACTGCACAAATATAGCACAGAAATAAAAGCCCCTAAAATTCATATTTTCGAAACAAAATAATTATGCTTTGTTTTAATGATTATAAAAGCAATAATTTCGTATTCGCCAAAAACATCTAGCATTACTACACATTAAATTGGTGTAAAAGAAAAGCACTCACAGGGCATTACTACAATATTTTTTTTCCTGTCAAAATGTGTTTTGGGATATGTACGTCTTTGCTCACTTTCTGCAGATGTTACTCAAATTCAAATCAAAGTTACTAATTCTACGATGATTAGTAATCAATGGTGTTGATGATAGAATACATTTACTTCCACAGAAAGTTAGAATTCAATTGTTATTATCTCCAATAATCTTGGTAAATGTGTTCTGAATTATGCTAAACTTTTGGCGATGAGTATATGATTTTTTTTAAATACTAATCGAATTATAAATCATGTAATATGTCTTTTTCTGCATATAAAACAATTATATACATAAATATATTATATAAAGTCACTGCAATTATGCCTGATGCACTTTGTGTGCAATCCTATTATAGAGTAGTAAATAACGTAGCTTACTTATTTGTTTACCCTTGACCTTTTTAGTGATTTGCATTTTTCTTAACAATGTATCCCGAGTATGGAGATTTTAAATTAAGCTTCACAGTATCTATAGATATAAAATAAAAAATTCTAAAAAAATAATAACGTTTTTTAGGTTTTTCCATGTTTTTGTAATCTTATTGGTTGTCTATTTTGAACACAGGTGTAAAAGAGATTGGTCAAAGAGATTTCTCGTCAGGGTCTACACTTTCAGTCATTCCGCAAACAATTTGGTGAACAGAATAAAGGACGGGTTACACTTTGTCCGATTTTGTGCCCACAGCCGATCTTGATAAAATTTATATATTTAAAAGCTTTGCATTTGGCAGTTTATATAAACACATTTTTAAGTTTGCGGTTTCATATATAATCACTTGACTTCCGGTCAATTGCATATGGGGTGCTGAATGGGATACACTAACTACCCGCGGTTTTTCGATATAATCAGCAATTCTGCTGACATATCAGCCCTCGAAACTGACAGATATAATATTTTTGATTCTTATCCACAGTCTAAAAGAGATATTTTCGCTCAAACCATCTAGTAAGGAGCAATTTTATTTGAATTTGACGAAATCACAGAACAGTAGATTTTACAAGTGTTTATTAACACAATGATAAGCATGTAAAGCGTTTGCTTTTGTGAAAATAATGAAGCAAATAAACAGGAAATCGATTATAACCAACTTATAATGTTAAGCAAATGTATTCTGTATTCTTGGTGAAACGCTTTTGCACGCTTGGTGTTCTGGCAAGTGCCTGAAAGGTCATCAACCTTCTTTTATTAAGCATTATTCACTATTTATACATACGATAAAAACTTCATCATATTAAATATTAAACACGTATGAAATACTATGGATGCTACAAAGGTACAGATGTTTAAAATATTAGATAAAATCAGTGAACCAAGAATTATAAGTCACAGGGACCTACATGAAGAGGTCAAAGGGACCTACATGTAGTGCCAAATGAGACGCAGCGCTATGGCAAGCCAAATGCACACTAATTAGAAAAACCTGTTTTTTCACAGAAAAACCTGTTTTTTCTCAGAAAACCTGGTTTTGCCATTTGATGAACCAGGTTTTTCTCAGATAAACCGGATTTTTCTCTTGTTAAACCAGGGTTTTCTCTGATATACAAGTTTTTTTCCCTGAAAACCTGTTTTTTCTCTGAAACTTGCGAAAGCAAGAGATAAACCTGTTTTTTCTCGAAAAACCAGGTTTAACAGTGTAAATCATGGTTTTCCTTTTGTAAAACCAGGTTTTTCTTAGATCAACCACGTTTTTCTCTTGATATCCTAGGTTTTCATTTTAATGTGTCTTTTCGGCTGAAAAACCTGATTTAACAGAAAAAACCTGTAATATAGAGAGAAAACCTATGTTTTCTCTTGAAAACATAGGTTTTCTCAGATAAACCAGGTTTTCCTCAGATAAACCACGTTTTTTTCTATACATCTAAAAAACCTGGTATAACGAGAGAAAAATCCTCAAAATTAATTGCCTTTCTGCAATATTTTGGACCATACAGGAAAATGCTACACTGCAATTTTAATTAAACAAGTTTATTTTGAAAGCAGAACTATTCAGCAAGCAGAAAATTTAAAGAAAAGCAGGGGTCATCGAGCGTGTTTCTTTTTTACTTGACAAACTCTACCCCTACCCCCACATAAATCACACGGAAAACAAATACATAAAACTACGTAAAAAATAATGTAACGCATTCAGATAAATTTAATTGTGCTTGTGCACCATAAGCTGCCATGATATGAATAAAATAAGTCATTTTAGAAAGTTAAAATCCACCAAGTTAAATCACAACTTGACTAAATGTGAAAAAAATAAAATAATGCAAAACATCCTAATTTTAGTTTTTCCTAAAGTCTAGGGTTAATTTTAACACAAGCACTGGTAAAATGACCCCGAAATATTATTTAGACATTAATATTTAGCCATTTCCTTATCCATTTATCGTAAAATATTGACCCTAGCATAACTTTCATTTTTGACGATAACATAAAAATGGCGACTTCCTAGCAAATGTCTTTAATATATCTGGAGAAAAACCTGGTTTATCTCTCTAGTCACATGACTTGTAATTACGAGTGTCTCTCAATTTCAATGGCTTATAAGAACTAGAAGGTTGTCCAGGGACAACTGGTCGAGCCCGCTGTTTGCTTTAGTGACCTATAAGTGTGTCAAGACTAAGTAACTGCTTCACTCTAGAAAGAAGCCAAAAAACATCATGCTTAGCCAGCATTTTCTTCTTTTTTTTTTTCAAATTTTCACAAAGGAAAATACGTAGAAGTGATGACCCAGACAAGCTCAATTTATGACTGTTACAATATCTGACCTTCAAGTGTGACCTTGACCTTGGACCTACCCAAACACATATGTCACTTGACACTTCCACTCATCAAGATGAACAATTGTGCCAAATTATTTTGAAATCCATCCGTAAATGTAGAAGTAATGGCTCGGACAAGCACAATTTATGACCATTTTATCATTTGACCTTCAAGTGTGACCTTGACTTTGGACCTACTAGAACAAATGTTCCAAACGGCACTTCTTCTCATCAAGGAGAACAACTGTGTTAAATTATTTTGAAATCCATTTGTAAATGTTGAAGTTTTGGCTCAGACAAGCTCAAATTATGGCCATTTTATCATTTTAAATTAAAGTGTGACCTTGACCTTGGACCTACCTGAACAAATGTTTCAAATGGCACTTCTATTCATCAACGAGAACAATTGTGCCAAATTATTTTGAAATCCATTCGTAAATGTAGTAGTTATGGCTCGGACAAGCTCAGTTTATGGCCTTTTTACCATCCGACCTTCAAGTGTGACCTTGACCTTGGACCTACCTGAACAAATGTTTCAAATGGCACTTCTATTCATCAAGGAGGAAATCCATTCGTAAATGTAGTAGTTATGACTCGGACAAGCTCAATTTATGGCCATTTTATCATTTGACCTTCAAGTGTGACCTTGACCTTGGACCTACCTGAACAAATGTTTCAAATGGCACTTCTATTCATCAAGGAGAACAATTGTGCCAAATTATTTTGAAATCCATCAATAAATGTAGAAGTTATGGCTCGGACAAGCTCAATTTATGGCCTTTTTACCATCCGACCTTCAAGTGTGACCGTGACCTTGGACCTACCTGAACAAATGTTTCAAAAGGCACTTCTACTCATCAAAGAGAACAACTGTGCCAAATTATTTTGAAATCCATCCATAAATGTAGAAGTTATGGCTCGGACAAGCTCAATTTATGGCTATTTTATCATTTGACCTTCAAGTGTGACCTTGACCTTGGACCTACCTGAACAAATGTTTCAAATGGCACTTCTACTCATCAAGGAGAACAATTGTGCCAAATTATTTTGAAATCCATCCATAAATGTAGAAGTTATGACCCGGACAAATCCGGACGCACGCACGCACGCACTCACGGACATACACCGAACTGACATTGTAACAACTATGTCTCGCTCTCCGCAAGCGGGCTCGACAAAAACTAGGTTTTTCAAATGAGTGTACATCTGGTGAAACACCTGATTTATCTCTTGTAATCACAAGTATCTCTCAATTTCAATGGGTGTAGAGAAAACCCAGGTTTTTCTTATACGTCTATCTTGAGAAAAACCTAGTTTATCTCTTTTATCATGTGCCTTGTTATCACAGGTTTCTCTCAATTTCATTGGCTCCAGGTTTTTCTCTGCGAGTCCTACGTGATTAGGTATCGCAAGTTTCTCGCAATTTGATTGGATAGCGCGGATTCTGCAAAACCATGTTTTTCGATTTCTGATTGATCGACGATTAGTATAACAAAATGTGATGAGCCATTTGGGAATCACTGTCCAATTAGCAAATTTCCAGCATTTGGCGCAATCGATTTTAAAATCGACGGTCCCGTCTCGCCTGTCAAAATGGGAGAAGTACTGAATAGAAATATTGGCGGGCCATTCAAACCTTTATACCGTCGAAATAACCCAAAGAGCTATAAAACATTTGGATAAGAAAAAAAAATTGTCACCGTTTTGTTTTCCTAAAAAACAATATTTTGCATTTCTACATATTTTTTTACACATTTTCCATTAAAATTCATATCTCTAGCACATGAACGCACTTCCATTTAGGCAAATCATATAATCTGTAATATAGGATATTAAAAACAAACTGATAACAAAAAAATGCAATTTTCTTGTTAATAAGTATATTTTTACATTCTTTAAAAACATGCAAGAAAATTGAATTTCATGGAAAACGTCATGAAAAATGTATTTAATCGATGGGGCATGCTTTTGGGAACAAGCCACCTTTTGGGAACAAGCTGCTCACTCGGTTGGCCATATGTTCTCTGTATCTTGATTATTTGTAATCTTAGTTGTTTGGTTTGAGGGCTGGATTTGGATTTTGATTGTTTCAGTTCCTGGTCTTTGCATACTTTTTACTTTTATGCATATTATTTTAGTAAAACTTACATTGCATGTTAAAGAATAAAACAAAACAAAAAAAACATTTCACCGTTTGGTTTCCTAGAAAACCAATGTTTAAGTTCAAAATATCCCCAAAACAGACTGCCCAAATTCTGCACCTGCTGCAAGCACAACCGGTCCTTGCCCTGCTATTTATTTTCCTGTTATTCGGTTCTACCATAGAGTAATGTCGACAAAAATGCACAGACGGAATGGAAACTGTGAAGATCTTGATCATTCTGGTTACTAAGGAACAGTTTGATCTCGGTTTACACTGTTTGTACAGACCTTTGTGCCCGAAAACTTAGGATCTTTACGGTAGACATTGTTAGTGTGTGTTATAACTGTATATACTCCACAGGTAATCGATTTGATGATGAACAATACCTCTGTTTTGTTTTTTAAACAAGTAAGAACAGAGTTGTTCCGTATACGTCCACCTTTGATTTGGTAACTAGAAATACCGGAATATACAAAATTACCGGAATGTACCAAACTACACCGGAATACACCAATATACACATCGTTATTTACCTAAATATTAGAATATACAAATACTATCCAAAACTGTTGTTGTTTAGCAAATACTGCATGTACGTGCTGGCAAGTAAATGACCCAAAACAGCTTGCAATCTGCACGGTTATCAAAGATACGCCAGTCTATTTATTCTCACTTCCGATAAAAAAAACATAGCCAACTCTGAGATGGAAATAATTCTTAATTTTACCTATTCTGGCAATATTAAAGTTTATTTTGATAATAAAAATGTATGTTTCAGTGTATTCCGGTTGCAAGTTGTATTCCGGTATTTCTTGTAACCCTGTTTTTATGAAATTTACCCCTCCGGCTAGCCAGTGACCTATATATAGACCGAAAAGTGAAGAGGCGAGTCACATAGTGACTATGGACGGACGCTCGGCGTCCCGTTACTGCGGCTATGGATTCGTTCCGCTGAGGTGCGGGGGCAACGTCGATATGAGAATTGAAATATTACTACGACGCGAGTCACTCTGGACTCGGCGCCAAGTGTGTGCAACGTCGTTAGGAGAATTGAACTGAACTGAACTAGTAGTAGTAGTATTTCAAATCTAACATCGACGTTCTCCCCGCACCTCAGCGGCTAGCGTTGAACCGTACTTGTAAGGCTGAACTTGTAAGGCTGACCTATACATAGGTCACTGAGCTGAGATTTTGATAACAGGGAACATTCCATATCAACAACAACAACAAAAAAAATAAATAAATAAATTCCAGTCCTGCCGTCACTACCATGGCAACCCATGAATACCTTCTTAAAGGATTCAACTGGTCTGAATCCTGCCTGCTTAGGCACACTCACCATACTTCCTAGAAACATGTCGTGGAACACCAATCTAACCTGGTCAAACACACTCTCCGAACTACTTGGAAACTTGTTGATGAACACCGGCCTAATACCTACCTGCTGAGACACCCTCATCCCACAACATAGAATCTGTCAGTGAACACTGGTCTAATACTTGCCTGCTCAGACACACTCTCAGCACTACTTAGAAACTTGTTGATGAGCACTAGCGTTATACCTACCTGCTGAGACACCCTCATCCCACAACCTAGAATCATATCGATGAACATCGGTCTAATACTTGACTGCTTAGCCACACACACTGCACTACTTAGAAACATATCAATTAAATGGGCCCGATTCCTACCTGTCAACACACACATCACAGTACCTAGAACATGTTGATGAACATCGGTCTGATTCCCAGTGACCTGCTAAGACACACTCACCGCACTACCTAGAAATATGTCGAACACCGGTCTGATACCTACCTGGTCAGGCACACTCACCAGCATACTACCTAGATATATGTTGATGAACACCGGTCAAATACTTGCCTGCTCAGACACACTCACTGCTGTCAATTAACATCGGCCTGTTTCCTACCTGTTAACACACACACCACACTTCCTAGAACATGTTGATGAACATCGGTCTGATTCCCACCTGCTAAGACACACTCACTGCATTACCTAGAAATATGTCGGTGAACACCGGTCTGATACCTATCTGGTCAGACAAACTCTCCAGCGTAATACCTAGATATATGTTGATGAACACCGGTCTGATTCCTACTTGTTTTTGCTCACTCATAATACTACCTAAAAACATTTCGATGAACACATGTCTGATATCTACCTGGTCAGATACACTCACCACACTACCTAGAAACATTTCGATGATCACCTGTCTGATACCTAACGGGTCAGATACACTCACTATACTATCTTGATATATGTTGATGAACACTGGTTTGATTCCTACCTGCCTAGACACACTCACTGTACTAGCTAGAAACATGTCGTGGAACACCGGTCTTAAACCAACCTGCTCTCTCTACACTACTTAGAACCTTATTGATGGCCTCCAGACACACTCACCAACTGGTCAATCTACAGTACACTTGCTTTATATCACAATACCCAAAAAGTGCTGCCCAGAACAATTCTTATCTGTCCAGATACTCTCAGTACGAATGAACCCTGCCTGGTGCAGAGCTCTTAAATAAAACTGACCAGATACCCATCACTTAGATATCTGTTTCAAAAATTGAAATCTTTATTCAATTATCTATTCATTTATTTTCCTTTTCCTTTAATTTCTAAATAAAGTTAATTCATCTTTATATATATATGCATTTTTGTCCACAGCCTACAAGTTCAGATTCTGGTGAACTTTTCAGCATGAAATTGTTTGTTTAAATAGATTGCTGATAAGCAGCTGCAACTGTTGCTTAAGTGGCATCTTGCTGTGAAAAATGGTCAAACTGTTTGATGTTTAAGATTTTACAAGCTGTATAAGAGCTTCCTGTTTTTTTTTATGCTATTCGAGACTAGTTAATTAAAATAACTATAACAAATTTATCTCTGGGCTTCTGGAAATGCATGGGCACATTGAGGCACACTTTTGGTCAACGTCAACATGCACTCCTTCATCCCTGAGCTGCAAACCTCCATCAGACTTTGCTTTGCTAATTCTGATGGATCAAGCACCCTGTCCTGGCTGGATCCAGGGCAGGTCTATAAAATTCTCAGGTGGGGAGCAAATTCATATTCACTGAGGAGTGGGGGGAGTAAATTTGGAGTGATCTGGAATGTGATAGCCCCATTATTATGGTCCTCATGTATAACTGAGGTCGCCTGAATTATATTGAATTCTAACACAGTGCGCCTATAGAAGCAATGGAAAGCTACCGTGTTTTATTCTGCAACAATTCACTGTTTGGGAGCGCGTGAGTCTAATTACTGACGTCACTGCAACTACTGACGTAATTTTGTGACGTTTTGAGACGTTAGACGGTGTAACGTCTCTCTTTCTTTCTAAATTCGCTATAAAAACGTACATTTGTCTTAGATACAGTTAAGAATATTGGCGGGAGCATGAACGCGCTGGCAGGAAGGTTGGGAGAGTTTGAATGAAAAGAATAGTTTTTCGGCGTTTTTGAGTGTTAGAATCGAAATAGTTCAGCTCTAGCATTGAATTGTTGAGCAATAATTCACTGTTTGTCGGTCAGATGTAAGTAGATATATCACTCGCGCTCCGCGCTCGTGGTATGATCTACTTTACAACTGACCTCCAAACAGTGAATTATTACTCAACAATTCACTGCTAGAGCTGATCTATTTCTTAATTAGGCCCTGAGGTCTCTAATATGACCATAGCTAAATTCTGTTGAAAAGAAGGTAGTTGAGGTAGTAAATTCTTTTGGAGCCTAGAACAGTAGCATTTGTTCTAAACCTTATCTTGGTTTAGTTGGTTTCAAAATATACTAGATAGTTTAAGTTTTAAGGGGTCTGGATATTCATGGGCTATTTGTTAGTGTTCCAATATTTTGGCAAGTGGAGAGGTTTATTAATGAGCAAGATGCCCATAGCTGTTTTCTTATTGTGGATTGTTGAGAGGAAAGGGCAGTTTCTTTTGGTTGTCACAAGGCAGCAAAGGTGTTAAACCTTATAATGGTTCAGTTAGTTTCCAGGAAAATTGGTCTGGGTGTAAGATTAAGGTGGCTTGATACACATTAATTTTACTCCTTATTTTCAATAGACAAAGATAATTAACATGACTGTAGGAAAAGTCGAATTGTGATCATATAGATGGGATTTGGGGCTTTACTAGGTTGGGAGTTTTGTCACGAGTGTTGAGCTTACTAAGGATTTTGTTTGGGTTGAAGGACTTTGGAAAATGGCGTGGGTAGGTAATTAGTGACAAAGACTTGAATTAGGGGAAATTTTGGGGATTTTTTTTCCTTTATAATATTGTAGTCTATCTATATCCTTGCAATGATGCTGGTTTTGTCAAGTTATTCAAAGACTGCCTTCTGTATTGTATTTGCATGTTTATTTGGGAGAGACAGAAGCAATCTTAGGTCTATTGTGACTAAGATCCAGCTTTGAAAGTAGATGTTTAGATGCAGAGTTATAAGCTTATGTGCCATAGTCAATTTTGCTGAGAACCAGTGTCTATAGGATTTTCTTGTCTGCTCTATCATTAGGGTACCTGTAACCAGTCTCATGAGGTTCAGGTCCTTATTACCTTTTTTCTATCAAGTTTTTATATGCTGTCCCCTTGTTACTTTGCTGTCTAAGATCATATTCAGGAAAGTGACAGGTGGACATGAGCATTAAAGTCTCAAAAAAAAACATTAATAGAATCTATGATGGGATTGAGGCCGAGACAAGGAAATCTCAGGCTAGTTTTCAGATTATTTAGTCTTATGCGAGGCTTGAATTCTTAACTTCTTGTTGAGGCCATTCCTATAGACTTTAAGCTAATTTTCTATTAATAGTTTGACATGTGTGTTCATTTCACCTTGTGCGTGCATTTTTCATGATTGGCAGCTAATCAGAAATCTGCAGTGACACTTCCTGTACATCACTGGGTGTCAATTTCATATTCTGCATGCAATTGACATGACTGGTAGTAAGTTGATTTGTTGAATTTAAGTGTGTTATTAACTAGGCTGTACTATATAGCAATGATTGGCATTTTGAGAAAGCTTTCTGAGCCTAGGCTGAGATAGCAGGCCGAGACAGAAAAATCTCAGACACCTCTAGAAAGGGATATCCTTGTCCTGTCCAATGGGTGAGAAATAGTTTTCTTTCTGAATCTACTTGGCCAAATTCTCATTATCTGACTCTAACTCTTTTCTATGGTGTACCAAAATTTTCAGGTTCAAAACTATCGATACCGGTCAACGTATAAAAAAATATGCTAAATATATACGTGGACCGCAAGTTTTATCGGTGGACCTACAATTTTAACCGGTGGACCGATAAAATTTCTAGGTCCACCGATACTTTCATAGCTGCATCTGTAATTTTATCGATGGACCTGTATATTTTATCGGTCCATCCCGACATATGCTAAATATTGGTGGACCGATAAAATAGCGGTGGAGCTGTAAATTAGCGGTGCACCTGTAAAATTTATTGGTCGACTGATAATTTTTACAGGTCACAGCTTAAATGTACAGGTGGACCTATATTTATTTATAGGTGGACAGGTATCGGTAGTTATGACCCTTTTGGTACAGCATACTTTTCTCAGTTATATAATGGTCTTAGTTTTGATGGTAAAAAATTTGAAACTCCAGAGTTGAGGCCATACTTGATTTTCTATTATTTTCAGTGCTGATTTGAGTCTATTAGGACATGATTGGAAAAGCATAGCCCTGTTATCAGCAAATTAAGAAACAAACTGGGGACTTAATTTACTACTGTGTTTGTGATTAATAGAATCTATGATGGGGTTGAGGCCGAGACAAGGAATTCTCAGGTTCGACTTTCTCATTTCTACACTAAATATGAGCCCTTGAAACCCGTCTTAAAACCAACTGCCTAATAATATATACAAACGACTTTAATATTGTCTTAAAAAGCACCTAAAACACCATGCTGTGAGTTGTGATTGATATATCACTGTAGCCAATCAGACTGAGAAAAACCAGGTATAACAAAACTGCTAGCGTCCAATCATATTTCTGGAAAAATGCGATATCAAGTCACGTGATTAGGAGAGAAAAACCAGATTTTTCTCAAAACTTATGCTATCTCAAGTTTATGAAAACCTATGATATCATAAGTTTAAGAGGTCCTCCAATCAAATTTCGAGAAACTTGGAATATCTAGTCATGTGAGTTTAGAGTAAAAACCTGTTTTTTTTCTCGAAACTTGTGCTATCGCAAGTTTCAGGAAACCTGTGATATAACTAGTTTTGAAAGAACTACCAATCATATTTTGAGAAACCTGTGATACCTGATCATGTGCCAAGAGAGAAAAACCTGGTTTTTCTCGAAACTGAGAAAAACTAAGTTTTACTAATAATATGCATTCGGTGAAGCATTATATCCTAAATTATTAGTGTGCATTCGGCTTGCCGCCTACGACTGCATTAGCAAAGACCATCGTAAAACCTGGTTTATCAAAATTAACTTGTGATAACACAAGTTTTCTCAGATAAATCAGGTTTTTCTTTCGATAAACCAGGTTTTTCTCAAATAAACCAGGTTTTTCGCAGATAAACCAGGTTTTTCTCTGATAAACCAGGTTTTTCTTTTGATATCATAGGTTTCTGAGGTAAACCAGGTTTTGCTACGCAAAGAAAACCTAGGTTCTTTCGAGATATACTAGGTTTTATAGAAAAACCTGGTTTATCAAAAGAAAAACCTTGTTTATCAGAGAAAAACTAGGTATATCACAGAATAAACAGGTTTTCCTGTTGAAATACCAGGTTTTGCGAAGAAAAACCTGGTGTATCAGAGAAAAACATGGTTTATCTGAGAAACCTATGATATCAAGAGAAAAGCCTTGTTTATCATAGAAAAACCTGGTTTATCTGAGAAAAAACTGGTTTATCGAATCGCAAAACCAGGTTTTTCTGAGAAATAAAACAGATTTTTCTAATTAGTGTGCATTTGGCTGGCCATACAGCGCTAAAGTGACTCACTATTCCAAGTCCGATGAAGATTAAATTTATTATTAGTTCGAAATAAAACATTAATTAAATGGATCATGAAATACCATTCACAATGACCTACAAATAATATGACGTCATTTGCAATATGTCTGACTGAATCATTGTCTTTAGTATAATGCATATCAGACGTTGAATATATGTCACAGTAACCTACAAATAGTATTAGGATATTTTTTTTCATCGTTTAAGTGACCAAATTTTTGTAATTATTTTCTTTTTTTTTCTATTCTATCCCATAACCTTACTAGGTTGTTGGGGCACCACAGATGACTTTTCCGCCTTGTCCTGTCTTCAGCTGCCCTAATTGAGCTGACAAAATCCATTCCTGTCCACTCCTAAATATTGTCTTCCCACCTCTTTTTCAGTCTACCTCTTCTTTCTCCCTTCACTCCCTGTAGAATCGTCTTTGCTAAACCAGAAGACCTTGAGGTCAGGTCAGGCAAAACCTGCTACTGATACCATATGTAAATCAGTACTACCTGTTGCATGTGGGCAGATGGGGCTCATCAACCTAGGAAGGCAGTCCACCTAGGAGTTCATTGCTAGGTCTCTAAACAAAACCTACTAACAAACTTGTGAACACAACACCACTGGGCGGAAGTCTTCCTAGAAGAAGTCAACGGCCAAAGTGGAACTCAAATCTAAATCAAGTGTTAACAGCTGGACCCGAGCGAGCCCTCCTCAGATTGGTGAAACAGCTAGATTAATGGTGTCACTGATAGGTAGGGAGGGACATGACCCGATCACTTTGACTCTTTGAATCTGGTTGTTTATATTATAGGCAGTGGACAAGTAAACGACTTGATGGGAGGAAATAAGACGCTTCCACCTCCATGAGTCTCCCAACCCTATGGGTCAACAAGGGGTGGTGTTAGCACAACGTCACTGTGTTCGTGACCAAGGCGAGCCATACAATATTCGTGGATTTCGGCTGTGGTCAACATATATAGCCTGGAGAGGGATGGGTTCCGTTAGGCTGAACTCTGCCCTAGAAACACCATGTAATTATGTAGCGAATCCAAAAAAAACGTGTTAAGATATAAGTGAAAATCCTGGTACATGCATAAAGTTCAAGGACTCAGTGTGCATGGATGCTCTGCAGCTCCTACATTTTAAGGATATAATCTGATCAAATATCAGCACTCCTACCCCAAAGATATCAAAAGAGGTAAGGAAAAAGCTCATCTAATTAACTTTTCAGTTAGTGGACCAAAGTTCAAGTTCACAGAATTTTGCAATGCATCAGCTTCAGGCAAGAGGGATACATCATCTGACCACGTCGCAACATTATAACATCAGAGGTTATATCACAGCATGATGATGGAGGACATTACATACGCACAGTACGCCATACCTATACGCATGCCCTGCGCTGCGCCCCCTCCCATCCCCCTTCCCCCACACGCGGACTCCTTTGTGGGAGGAACTCATACTACTTTATGAAAAAGATGTGTTGTGTCGAATAAGGCCTCTATTGTCTATCAGTTACAAACAAGCAAATTCACAAGGTACCCACTTTGATAGTCAAACCGCCTAAAAATGACTAAGTTCAACTTGTGGAAAAAGTGACAAAAAATAATCTCAGGATTTTATCCAAACCACGTGCATATCTTCAGACCATGACAAAAACAGCTGTTTCGAAAGAATCGGCTTAAAACTGTAGGAGATGTTGCGCACACAAGGTACCTAACATTTCTGCATGTTTTTTGTGGTTATCTGCCTACCTTTCAAAATCGGCCTTTTCAATGGGCACATTGCAATAGGAAAGTGTAACTCGTCCTTTACTGAGGATACACTTTTTAGATAACTTAACTTTTCGAAACTATACATGGACTATACAGCATAACTGAAAATTTTAGTATAACGAGAGAAAATCTATATAAGAATAGTGTAAAGTTACGGAGATAAGGTAAAAGCAGTACTAACATAAATAGTTCTATATTCCCTTTCAAAAAATTTCAGTGGTCTTCCAATAATTACACGCTGAAGGGCTTTGTCCGGTATATGATACACCATAGATCCCGTCGGTAGTAAATCAACGCACCCGCTGTCTCTAACGAGGCCCAGACAGATCAGGGCAATATGATATGAGGCTCTTGAGATCAGTGACATGGTGGTCCTAGCCGAACACCTGAAATCAAATAAAAAAAAAGTATTATGATACATGTAATAATACTCACTGGAGAGAGTTTTGTCGTACACTTCGTACGGCGCAATGTAAGTTAAAACAATCTATGTTTAATCTCTATATAAAATTATATAGGGAAAGTTTCTTTTTAACTTGATACTATAAAAATAGTTGAATTTACAAACAGCACAGCTGCACATGCGGCAAACAGCTTACATCCGCTCATGTACACTATTTGCTCTTTTAATGACTGATTCTATCAGTCATTCAAAGCTGTCACAAGCGTATTTTGGAAAGTGACTTTCACAGCTGCATTCTTCCGCTCAGAAATGAGGCGATCGCTAAAAACGTCTGGACTTGAAAATAAGTTTTGAGAATTCCTGTGCAGATATAATAATTTACGTAATTCTGTAAAATGATAAGTATCAAACTAATGGCATCAGCGGTCAAAAAATATAACGAATACAAGCTGAAATATTAAAAATCAATCCGCCAATTACCGTATTCGCCCCCTTTAAGCGCATCTGTCTCTTTCAGCGCCCCTCATTCTTTATCAAGTAAATTAGATTAGCTGCCGCTGGAAAAAAAAAAACTATTTTACAGTTGTAAACTTGCCTAAAACAGTATTCCGAACACGTCAATCATTGCAGAGAATGTAATATAAAAGAAATTCTGAAGGTTTATTCATTTCTCTCGCAAGTGTTATACTGGACATCATACGGTAAGTGTATGTTTGTCGGTGGCTATTATAGAACGGCCCCGTATTGGTCCATAGGTAATGCGAAATACCGCCGACGAGCATGACTTTATTCTGATAGAATCTGTCATTTTCAGGGCTAATGACCCTTTGATATTCTATGATAGCTTCGACCGAACACTTTGATAAGTTTTGCAGATGTAAGTTTTGTCGTCTGCCTTTTGGCACGTTAAAAGATTTAAAGATTTTTTCCCGTGTGTGTCGAGGGGGTGGGGGTGTCTTGAATGTAAGACGTTACAGTCGAGTTTTTATTTATTTATTTATTTTTGTTTTCCACATTGTTCAGTAATTGCTTATCCGTTTTTCTTAAAAAAACCGGAAAGCAACGCAGAAGCAAACAGAGCATACCTCTTTTGCGAAAACTACTAGGAACAGCCATTTAAAATGGCCGCTTAGATAATATTTGTAAACTTCTTTAGACGCCGTTTTCTACAAACAGAGAAGAAACTGGTGCATATATACGCAGTAACTTATTTCAAGTATGTTGTCAAAAAAAGAAAGAAACCTTGTGTCATATAGGGTCCTCTGGACTATACATGAAAAAAAATGACTTATTCTTTCTAAGCCCTTCGTCTGAAAATGTACTGAAATATTCATGACAGCTGCATCTACTAATTGCGGTTGATCACCAATGTTAAAAGCTTTAAACAAATTCTTCTGTAAACTCTATAAGCAGATTCAGCTCACATTTGTACGAAATAAATAGGAATCGGATTTACAACCGATCTTTTCTTTATACCTGAATAAACCTAAATTGCATATGAAGCTTTCTTGAGATCAAATCGCATTTGAAGTACAAGGACAAATCGCATCCGAAGCAACTAATTGAAGTAACAGCCGAAGCATTTATGTGGTCCAGTTTGCACCTGAACCAACAATGTCGTCAAGTTGCATCTGAAGCAGGTCATGTGGTTTGATCCCGTTTGGTATTTTTTGAAGGTATGCTTTCAGAAGGAGCAACTCTACCATTTTCTTTCTGCCGCCCCTCCCCTCCTCCCCCCGCTCTATTTCCCAATGGAGATAAACACTTAAAACAGCTTTGCCCTCCAAGTACAGGGTGGATGATCACGTGCTTTCTTGTGTCATTTTCTTACGTCATTCTGAACAAGGAAACCCAGGGAATTCTTCACATTTTATTTAATAATTTCATTGTTTCTGTATGCATTCTTTCAAAATGAAGCGCAGTGAATGCGTAGTCATGAGTACTTTCAGACGATATTCGCGATTTTATCGTGAGTATTATAGTTTTTGTATTTAATCGTCCACCAACATCTAAACCGAAAGTAGGCTGTGACACGTGAATGATGTTGTTGCTTCAAAACTGGGGGAGGTTTAAACTTGAAAACAAGTAAACTCTCAATTAAAACAAGAACACCATTTAAAAGTACTTCCGAGCATGCATTCACTGAGTTTTATTCTATAAGACAGCATTTGGCAACGGAGAAGTTATCTTGAACCCAATTAACCACAAAGCAATAGTTGTACTGGAATTGCCAGTATTTCTTGTGACGGGAAAACCACGTGATCATCCACCCCTGAAGTATCAATTTTTTTTCATAGAAGACTAGAACCTTTATAGTATAGCGGGATATGACCAAAATAGTTCAATTAGTGGAACAAGCAGCAAATTTGGTTTGCTGGCTTTTAGGAGATATGATTAAAAAAAAATAATGTTGGCCACCAAAACAGATTTATAAGAAAAATAAACGCTATTTTTTTTCCATATTCATATTACATAAAATCAAAGATTTCGGCGCATGAAATTGAAAGCATTGACATTTTAAAGCAAATCGCTTCCAACAAAACTGTGCCGTTTACGTTGTAGAAATTACTAACTGTTGTTGAATTAATATTTACGCAGAGAAGAACGGCGGTAGTCTAGTAGATGACATCCAGGGGTTGCAAGATCGATCACATGCTTCTCCGAACTTTCCATCTCCGTATGACCCGGCCGTTGGTGGGACGTTAAACCCGAGTTCACACACTCACTAACTTTACACAGAGATATGCAAGATTTCAATAGCATGAGTACAAAATGGAATACGTACTAGGAATCTAATGTTGTTTAGGTTACCACAATATGATTTTAGTAATCAAAAATTTCTGATCGTAGCTAGTATTGTATTAACCATTTTATGTTTACATTTCTAATGAATTATCGTCCTTTGTTTTATATGTTCAAATTGTGTTCAGACATAAGATATTTTTACTTGCATTATCATTTTGCTTTCACTGAAGAATAAATATACTCGTATATATTTACATTCTTGGTGTACTTACGGAAAACCCCTAGAGTAAACCACTGAACAGTGAACATAATGCAATTCCAATATTTACATTGAGCCACGCGACGTCACATAACTTTAAATGACGTCAAAATAAACTATTTTTCTTTACAATCTGATTGGACGTTTGCAAATATTCTACCATATATCTAGAACCTATTCAGGAGCTACCGTGTAGACCACTTGAAATAAAATTGACATTATAAGGCTTACTGTGACCTTGAAACAAAGGTCAAGTCCACCAAAATTTAATCAACTGTTTGCACTCTCCCAACGATAACCCATGTTAGTTTGGTAAGAAGTCGTCCATTGGTTCTAGAGATAAGGTAGAATATACTGAATTCAAAGTACCAAAATTAATGAAAATTGACAGTGTCACTAAAGGAAATTCTGCAGACATAAGATTTTACTTTGAAAGCTAGAATTTGAGAAAAGATATCACCAAAGACATTATCTTAACTTAAAAAGGAAGGTATATATGGATGCCATTAAATTTGAAGGAGAAATATAGCTATAATATGACGCTCATGGTTCATGCTGATTTACCCCGACCACTTTAATGACCCCATTATTACAAAAGTAGCGCTTTCGGAGCTTAACCACTAGTGATTCAGTATAGCGGACAATATAGGCTAATCATCAGCTGAAAATAAAACATTTTGCTCTCGGGCAGAAACAGGGCCTTATAGGCACCCACTCAGACTGTTTGTCTCATTTTAACATTGCACACAGATTAGGACAGACCAGAAAATGCAATTTAAACAAATTTTGTTGGGTAAGCTCTGCTGTTCTTTTAAATCACAAGGAAAATGTTTGTTCAGGGTATTCATTAATCTCAAATTTTTTGGATTTTTTTCAAGAACATGTTTTAGTGCTCATTTTTTTCAGCTACTAGGTATGTTGTGTATGTTCGATCAGAACCCATGACTGAGAGGCTTCTTTTCACCTAAAACATGTTATGCTACTGAAATAAGCGTTGTCCCTCATAGAGAAGAGAGGCAAAAATGAAAATTGCAGAGTTGCTTTCCCAAAAGTTTACCATGACCTTAATTCAGTGCTCATTTTTGGCACAAAAAGTTGGCAACCATCAATGACCTCTGAGGTGAGTCTAATGCAATTATATGGTTTAATGGATTATTTTCATGTAACATATGTTGTGGAGACTCATCTAAACGAGGAAAGTCAATTAAAGACCCTTAACAAATATTTCTGTGGCCAAAAAGAAAAGAGAATATTGTATAATTGCAACTCTGAAATATTGGTCTATTTAAAACTCTACATGATAACCGTACGTGATAACAGTACATGATAACTATACAGTTATCAGAATTTTATCAGTACTGGCAACTTCAAAGAAAAGTACTGTTAGCTGTGGCTTAACGATTTTTATTTCACCGAAAGAACACCAAAAGTAGTATTTCAACTTTTGGTGCTCATGAGGGAAATAAAAATCGATCTTAGACTGAAATACGTACATGTAGTCAAAGGGGGAGTCTCCATAAGGGCCATTTTCTGGTTACAAATGGATTTTCACCAAACCTCACCAATCGCTACTTGTAAGTGTTGGCTTTCATATACAGAAACACTGATATCATCAAAAGTGCATTTTGAGTGGAGCGCAATGTCAAAGTGGGTGGGGTTATTCCACCCCATACCTTACCATGTATAATTCTTTTCAATTACCTCTATAAGTAGTAATGACAGATTTACCATTATGACTTGAAATAATAAAAGCATATATGCTTATAACTAATCATTGTTTGCTTATTCAGTCCCAATATATGAGCTTGTAAGTGGTAACTCGAATTTTACTTATTTTTGCTTCTTCAACTTTACTTTACCACAATTTTTTATTATTTGTCCAGATATATAAAGGAAACTTTGTAATAATATTGATATGATAGTGTACATTACAGAATTATGAGAAAACTATCCTAGGCATATCAAAACCTGAAGTACCTGCCCTTGATTCAAGAAAATATAAGTAGTTAAATTGAAAATGTAAGATCGAAATTCTACACTGTAAGGTATATTTTTGATGACTCTTTTGCTCATATTTCTAATTTTATACAGATTTTTGAGCTATCAATTCCATATAGTGCCCGTGATATTACACAAGAACTGTAACTGAACATCAGAGCTCATCCTGTTATATGCCACTTAACAACATCACATTTAAGATATCATTTTCCGACTCAAAGTTTGATTTATTGATTTTATGGATTTTAGTTATCAAATGTTATTGAATATCTTAGTTTGGCGTTTAAATTGACCTTACCTTGCATTAGAGTAACTTCCCTTTCATTAGTATTTTAGGCTATTTTTGTGTATACTTACATTGTGCATAATATAACTTGGTAACCAATGGAAATATCTTGATGAAACTTTAAAGTGGTCTGCATGATAACAAGATGATGCGTCGCACATAAGAATGATTGCTTCCCCTTACTTAATTTTGGAGCAACTTCCCTTTGATTAGTTTTTATACCATTCCCATTTCGTCCATAACTCCTTAACCCTTTGCAATATTGTATAGAAACTTTGTAGGAATATGGATATAATGAGGCAATGTATCCTCAACAACAACCACAACTCTGACTTACTTAATCCCTGAATTATGTACCCTTGCATAAATATCCTGTTTACTCTGTAGCTCCTTTACCGTTAAAAAATCTTTTAAAACAACTTTATGGTGTTGTGTATATTGTCAAAGGTATATATTAGGACCAAGAATGGTAACTCTAATTTACTTAGTTTATGAATTATCTCCCTTGTTTGGCTTTGGTATTTTCTCAACGGGCGTATTATTCGCCGCTATCGAAGCTCTTGTTATGCCTTTGCTTTGCTTCAAAGATTCTCTTCTTTAAGAGCGTTTTTGTATCATTTCATCTGGCAACCTTATGAATATTTTCACACCAAAGTTCTCCTCGAAATATTTTCTTTGGTAAACATATCTCAAACAGCGTCTGTGAATGTCTTTCATCTCTGCATTTGTTCTGGTGATATGGCCAGCCCATCTTAGCTGAGCCAGTTTCAGAAGGGTATATATGCTTTGCATCCCTACCACTTCATATCCTGTCTTGCCACCTGAGCTTTAGGAGTGTCCTCAGACAGTTTATGTGTAAGATTAGGGTGATCGCTGTCAGATATAAAAAAAATATTGCGTGTTGGGCAGCCTCAGCACGAGGGTCTAGTACACTATCTCTTCATTAGCTTCCAGTGAGACTTTTAAATTCTAAACTAAGGTACTCAACAACATTAATTTTGATATCCATAAATCAAATTTTGGGTCGGAAAATGATATCTTGAATGTGATGTAATTAAGCATATAACAGGATGAGCTCTGCTGTTCAGTTACAGTTCTTGTGTAATATCACGGGCACTTTATGGAATTCAGTATAATATTATAAACATGAGCAAAAAAGTCATCAAAATATACCTTCCAGTGTAGTATTTCAATCTTACATTTTCAATTTAATTACTTATATTTTCTTGAATCAAGGGCAGATAATTAAGGTTTTGATATGCCTAGGATAGTTTTCTCATAATTCTGCAATGCACACTATCATATCAATATAATTACAAAGTTTCCTTTATATATCTGGATAAATAATGAAAAATTGTGGTTATTCGTAAAGTTGGGGAAGCAAAAATAAGTAAAATTCCTGATACCACTTATAAGCTCATATATTGGTATTGGATGAGCAAACAATGATAAGTTATATAGTTCAGTTCAGTTCAATTCTCTTATCGACGTTACCCAAGTGGCTCAACGGTACGTAACCATAGTTGCACACACTTGGCGCCGTGTGTCCGTCCAAGTAAGTTATATAACCCAATTAATAAAGCATATATGCTTGTATTATTTCAAATCATAATGGTACACCAGTCATTACTACTTGTAGAGATTATTGAAAAAAAAAATGATACATAGTAAGGTATGGGGTGGAATGACCCCACCCAATTTGACACTGCACTCCACTCAAAATACACTTTCGATGAGATCAGTATTTCAGTATATGAAAGCCAACACTTACAAGTAGAGATTGGTGAGGTTTGATTTGATGAAAATCCATTTTCAACCAGAAAATGGCCCGCTTCTTGAGACTCCCCCTTTTCTGTTTCTTTCATGCTTTAGAATTGCAATAATTCAGTTTATTCTAACGCGTCAGAGAGACATCTTTTTTCCTAGCCGTTTTGTGTCAAATTTCATGCTTCCAGCGTGTTTATATTGGTTGTAACCATAGTTTGCGACTTGAAAATAGCTTGAAATTTCATTTTGATTATCAGATCTCAAGAAATTTTTGCCATGAAAGATTGCCTACAGGAGACTTAGGCGGCCTGACGTCTTTTACACTAACAATGTTACTTTGCCGCTTTAAGTGACGTCATTAAAGTCATAATGACGTGCAAACATGCGTGACGTAATTTGTGTCAAGCTGGATCAATTAATCAACAAATAAATGAGACTATTTCACAAAAATCCTATTTTTTGAAACAGTGAAATCTAGAGTAATAACTTCACAAGTGAGATTGTCAGTTACGATTTCACCCAGAAATCTCTATAATTCATTGAAAAGTATAGAAGAAATAAGAATTTTTCATGAAGGTTTAGATTGTAACGAATGTAAATATAAGAAATGAACTTAATTTTTCTGATGATTATCTGAGTTTTCTGACCAAATGTAGTTAACACTTCGATAAACCTCCAAAAAATAAAAATCATTTCTTAAATTCCAGTCCATTTTTTTTTTGCAAAAAAATCTATTTCGATAATACAGATATACACATAACAAAGCTCAAATCCAGTACCAGATTGAACTGACCTTACCAAGTAGGATATGTTCAAGATTAAACTGTATTCAAATAATTTATGTAGGTACTGCTTGCTTTTATATTCTGATATCAAGTAGCCCAGCACTGCCTGTTGCAAGAGAGCAGACGGGTAACCATCTGAGAGCTGATGGGTTTCTAAGCAAAACTAAGAAGACATTTGTGGAGCACATAGCCTTTGTTTGCAATCCACAAAGGAGTTGGTATGTCTCTAAACAACCCATCTAAGACTTGCTAGGTTTCTAATCCAAACTATGAAGGTTAGTTGGAGCATTTAGTCTTGGGTAGCAATCCACGTAGGAGCTGGTAGGTCTAAAATACAAATCCTAGACAGGGTACATGGAGCCCTTAGCTTTGCTTGGCAATCCACGCAAGAGTTTTAATAAAGGTCTCTAAATTTGAAATTTTCAGACTTCTAAAGTCGAAAATCAAAAATCAATCTTAGTTATTGTTACTGAAAAATCTAACAAACACGACACGACTTTCTGGTGTTCTTAAAACACGATTTCAGACTGCATCCACGGTAGGGGTACTTGTACAAATATTTTGGGTATCTTTATGTTTGAGATTCTCGCACTAAGCATATTGAAATGAATTTTAAACGCAGCAAAATACAATTTAGCTATTCACGAATAAATGAAACTCAACTAAAACGCAAAGGACCTGATATGATTTGAGTCATTTTTTGGCCCCAGTTCAAATTTACTTAGAACTGTATGGTTTCTGTTGCTCTTTATCTGATTAAACGGGTTTATACAGAAATAATATGTTTCTTCTTCGTGAATCCTCAGAATAAGAAGTCAGCATATTGAAGTTAATACATTGCTGACATATGTCTTAGCCTAAATGCTGACAAAAAAAAAAGAAGATAAAAATGCTAAAAATCAGAAGGATGCAACTAGACGCGCAGAACCACCCCCCCCCCCCCCTCCATAAAATTCTCAAGAACCTAGAAAATTTGAATCATAACAGATAATTAAAGGGGTTTCAACAGTCATATATCATAAAGAGAGGTTAAAATATACAATTCTGAAAATTTATAAATACATGTATGCGGGCCAAATATTGCTTAATCATACCAGGCCCTTTCTAAGCCAGAAACTGTCCAAATTCGAAAGTCTAAAAATTTCAGACATTTGTCGAAAGGTCAATATCGAAAGTTGACCTATTTATGCCCACTGGACTCTTCTGTCCACATACATTTCCTTATAAATTAAATGAGTCCATTTGTCATTTCATGTGAGTCTGATAAACTTATTTTGGTTATTTTATTTTAGTTTTAGGAGAAAATACCCATTTGCCTTATGCGTTTTGCAGCGTCTGATCTTATTGGTCTACACTGTTTGCCTTTGTCCCTTTTATGGGATGCCAGGTAAAAAATTATGGGTTAACATACTTAACAACATTACTTCTTTTCTGGGACGCCAGGTATAAATT